>OY728141.1:1122661019-1123265125 GCA_963277665.1 Viscum album
AATCATTTATGAACCATACCATTCCTTAAACTATATGATATTTTACCATCTAATCAATCAAATTCTCATCCAATGGTCCTCTATGTATCAAACAATACTTACATGCATATACCAAAATTTCAAAGTGAACCCTTAACTAACATTTACATTGGTCCACTCAACACATAACAGGTAATGTAAACTATATGACACCCATAAGGAAATTGGCATTCTGATAATCGATGGTGGTGTCCATTCCATAGGTTTGTCTGTATCTCTTTCTCCTTTAGAATTAATTAAAAAAAATTACATCATCACACTACCATATTCAACCATGAGATATTCTCAAAATAATATAATTAAACCAATTATCCATCCTCTAATCTAAGTAAAAGGGTTTCCAATTGTTTCACAAAAATACTACCCATTAATCGGGAGATCTCATCATGGACCATATCAATTTTAAAAAACCATATAAAAGTTTTTATACTGGTGGATCAAGACATAGGTTATAACCTCTATTGAACCCCTATTCATTGACTAAAAATAATGTAAAATAAAATTATTGGGTTGAATATTTTTATATCCACTTTATCGGTAGGTAATACCTTCATCAAATTGAATCAATACACCCATATTATTTATCTACCAAAGCATGATGTTTTTTAAAATAGTATAATGGGTAATGAAAATATTATATCTACTAAAAACACTAAATTAATTACCTTAGATAATATACCATGAAAATGGCGCATTATATGCACTAGAAATGGTTTACTAAGCCCCTTCTCAAAATAGTTGATTCATGAATCCATTTCCATGTAAGACATATAAAAAATAGAAAGTTATTTAAAAACCATTAACACATTTTGATACTAATTTACCAAGATCTAAAAATTTATATTAATTCCCAAAAAAATATGAATGGATTTCCCTTGGAAAGGAAATATCATAGAAATATAATGAATTGATCATTTCCTAATCAATTTTATGATATTCATGTCATAATCCACTACCTATAACTATGTTGGATAGATTTTTAGGAATATTGATGAATCATAACCATCATCTCATATTCCTTCATCATAATCTTATCAAATCCCTTGAAAACATACAACACACAAGATAAAAAGTACATAACCACCATAACACAAAATTTACACAACTTGGGATCAAAAATTTGAATGAAAAAAAATTATTTAGGGTCCATATATTCCCCACTTAAATTGGTATAGAAACTGGTGTTGGATCAAAACTTTTTTATACCACGTCATAATGAGTTTGAACATATCAATCCTAAGAATATATAAAAATTTTAATTATCTAATAAAAAAAATTACCTCTAAATTACTTATATTTCCAACTTAGACACACCCAAAAAAACAATATCATTAAAACAAAAAACTATGTTTACACTATAAACTCTTATATATTCCAATAATATCACAAAACTAGAGTTTTCAATAAACCTAAACATATTTAGCTAACACCTTGATATAAAAAATCATAACCCAAATAACCAAACTAATACATATCCTAAAATAAATGGAATTTTATTTAAAAATAATAAAGTTAAAACATATACTAACCTTGAAAATTTTCTTTAGTTTTCCAAAACATCATTCCTTTTAAAAATAAATTATTATAGAACCATTGTCATAACTTTTAAAAATTAAAGAAAAATACTAGATACTTTAGTATCAAAACCTATACATTAATTTAAAAAAATAATAACTTTTTTATTATAAAAAAAT
This sequence comes from Viscum album, assembly GCA_963277665.1. Classification (NCBI taxonomy): domain Eukaryota; kingdom Viridiplantae; phylum Streptophyta; class Magnoliopsida; order Santalales; family Viscaceae; genus Viscum; species Viscum album. The sequence goes on from OY728141.1 coordinate 1,122,662,753, forward strand.
GATAAAAATAATAAAATATTACTAGAAGTACAGTGATCATTGTATCTCCAAACACAATAACAATGAATCATATGTGAATGAATTTAATTAATTAAATAGAACATGTTATGTTATTTAGGAAAAACATTGATTACTTAATTAATTTATTTTAAAGTAGGTAAATAAATTCACATATAATAGTAATAAAATATAAATTTTACATGTCTTAATTTGCAAGTAGGAAAATAATTCATGAAAAAATCGAAACTGGCTCATGGATGATCCCTATGACTCAATCTAAGTTCTACTATATCATTCTTGTGATATTTAGATAAAATATTCAGTCATAAATATAGTGAAAATTCAAAATAACGTTGGTAACTTAAGATTCCACCATAAAATGGATGATCAGTAATTTTTTTGGGTTACTTATAAATTCTTGAAATTCCTTTCTCATGTTTGGAAAATAATGTCTAAAAAAACTAACACCACTCTAATACCACTATTAAAGACTCAACCTGGATCCTCCATTCACATAATGCAGACCACAACTAACCAAAAGTACAATACCTAATCACTAAGGGTTGATGATTAGCATTGAGGGTCTATATTATTACCTTGTAAATGATTTACCCTTATAGAATAAAAAATAGGTTATTTATATATTATTCTGAAATATAACTTGAATCCTCCATATGTTAAATGTCATAAAAATTTAAATAACATAGTATATGATGAATTGAAGTCCTTATATGTCAGTAGTACCAGGTATACTAGTCTAAAAACGATCTCTATAAATACAATTATAACATAAATAGAAATTCTAACATGTATAATATAAAACAAAAATATACATGTAATGTATAGAATGATAAAATTAAACAACCTTAATGATGTACCTCAAGACTCCTTCTATTTATATTTTCCACATATTATCTAACCCCTATGTAGAGACCAAGTTTTTTCCTCTAATACTTTGGAATATTTTGACATATATTTCCAGAGCTAGGAGCTGAGACGGCGTGCGATTCTGAGGCCCGGTGTGCCCAAAATAAATTTTATAAAAATATTACGTTTTTTATGCTATGCACGTGGCAGGGTTGCGTTTTCTCCTAAACAGTAGCTCGGATCAGAAATCTGTGTTCATGGTTGCATACAGAGCGTCCCATTTACCCTAGTTAGGGTGTAAAAGTTGCGGACATGGGCCTCCTGTGAGAAATGTCAACCAGGGGAAAAATAATCATTTTAAAATAATGACTTTGTGATTTTTATCACTAGATTTATTTTCAAATAACTTTTGAACGATGTCTCTGAATTAAAATCCAAGACTTCTATTGAGTTTAAAATAGGGTGTTTTTCCTTGGCAGGAGATAAAATGGGCGGGCACGGAGGTTTCAGAATCCGCGCCTGCCGGCGGAGTTCATAGAGTTTATAAATTCTCTTAAGTATGGAATTATGGGAAACCCATTTCTCTCTCCCTCTATATCTCTCTCTATTGAGCGTTCTTCGGCGTTCTTCGTCGTTCTTCACCGGATTGTGGAGTGAACTCTGGTGGATCTAAGTGGGATCACAGTGGGTGTGTCGCCAACGTCGAATGGCTGGATCGAGGTAGGATTTTGGTTGTTTTTTTCCCCTTCATCAATTTCAGGAGTTTTTTTCAATTTCATCATTTTAATTCTATAATTTTAGAGTTGGGACGATGGCTGAATGAACACGACCATCATATGAGCCCCTTTTTAATTGTCGTTCTTGGGCGTTCTTCATAAAAAATTTCAGATGCGCCAATCTTTGTTGGATCGTTGATCGATGGAAGGAGCGGCAAAGGCCTCACCCCAAGGATTCTGAATCTTCCTTTGGATTTTAAATCGGGCCACCGGAGCGGTGGCGGTGGCCAGAGGTCGGGGTGGCGCAGCTGTGGAACTGGTACTCGGCCGATTTGCAGCGGCCGGTGGACGAGCGGAGTCTTGGAGGGGTGTTCAGGCATTAGGCAGTGGGTGAGGTCAGGGGTTCGGACGAGGTGGTGGCATCAGGTGTGGACGGCACAGAAGAGGTTCAGTCGAAGCAGCTGGCGGCTGCGGCTGTGGCTGTAGTGTAGTAGGAGACCGGAGGAGCACGACAGAGCACAGCCGAAGCATGGTGCACGGCTAAAAAAGAATAGACGAAGCGCGGTGCGTGGCTGGAGGAACGCGGAGGTGTGCTACGGGAGGCGGGTTTCTGGCGGCTTCGGCATGGCGTGCTCTGCATGGGGAGCCCAAGGCACTGACCTCGCATGTACAGAGGAGACAAGGATCCGCGTTTGGTGGGTCCTGTAGGGGAGACGCGAAAAAGATCAGCTAAGTGGCCAGTCTGATTTGAAGAACCGGACCCGAGGTGGGTTCGGTGTTGCTGGAGCAGGCTGCAGCCAGCGAGCTGCGGCGAGTTGGGTCAGACCCGCGGCTGGGCCGCGGGCCGGTGGTCTGGACCGGCCCAATTCTGGGCCTCTTGTGTTCAAGGGGTCGTAACTTTTAAAAGGCGCGTCTGTTTGACGCGCCGTCAGCAGCTGTGGGTTCATCTCTTCGAGACGGACTTTTTTATTTGGTTTTCATATTTTTTTAGTTCTGTACCCATGTTCCGGTGACCCAAAATTCTTTAATTTAATAATATTAAATTGTTATTAATTCTTGCGACAGATGTGCTTTGCGAGCCGGACGTCGGTTTGATGTGCTGTCAGTTGCGTTGTGGCCCTGGAGTTCAGACGATCCTTCCAATGTTTGTTCAAGAGCTTTGCGGTTTGGTTTCATTGCTCAGTGGAATGAAACGCTTAATGAAAATAAATAAATAATTACTTAATTAATTAATTATTCTTGCAATGAGCACAACTCCTATTTGGGATGTCTGATTGATGCGCCGTCAACGACAGCATGACCCCAGTACTCGTGCGGACTTTTTGAGACACCTTCCGAAGCGTTTGGGTAAGAGACAAGGTGTGGGTCTCACAGGGCCGGGTTCACACATTTTACGGTGAAATGCCAATTTTTCACCTGACACCCATTTGGGGTGTTTGAGTACTCGTTTCTGAGTGTTCTTCGGAGGGGATTGCGACGACGCAATCCGCCCGCCTAAATTTGGGCCCGAGGCATGGGCCCCATGAGGCGGCTTTCGGATGTATGCTACGTTTTTACAACTTATACTTCATAAAGTCCATTTAGGGAGGATGAATATCTTATTCCTCATGGTTATCTTCAAGGAACGCAATGGTACGATCTGCGTGATGTGTTTCAGGGTCGAGGTGTGGGCCCCACAGGGCCCCGTTTTCATAATGCGGGGAGTTGCAGCTTCTGCATCCAGAGTCTGTTTTAGGCGATGTCGGCAACGTTGTGACCCTAGCATGGAGATGAAGTTGACCAGGGTGGTTTAATTCGTTGATGACGGAGTTGAGGCATGGTCCCCACAAGCTATCTTTTAAGTTGTGTGCTGCGTACTGTGACCTTTTCATCAGATGTCTATTTAGGGTGAAAAAGTAGTCGATTTGGCGTGTTTTTCTAAGAGCATCGCGATGGCGTAGTTCGCCCGAACTCTTTCGGGACCATGTTGTGGGTCCCATGAGACACCGTATGAGCTTAAAGCGGTGTTGAATAACCTTTTCGTTGGGAGTCTGTTTCCAGTGATTAAGTATTCTATCAAGCGTGTTTTTTCACGATTATTACAATGGTGTAATCTGTTTGGGAAAGAAGAGCCTTTTTCGAGATCTCTTTAAACATGGAAACATGAAAGGGTGTTAGTCAAACATTCCTTTGACGCACTCCGAACCTACGCACAGTAGCGGTGTTAGTGACACCCAATGATGGCACGGGAAGTGTAGATTTATCGGACCAGTTCCGGATTTACCCTCCAGTGGGGTTGGGTAGTGGGTTACCCGTTGGCCTTAGGGTTTACCCTCCAGCAGGGCTGGGTAGTGGGTTACCCATTGACCTTATGGTTTACCCTCCAGCGAGGCTGGGCAGTGTGTTACCTGTTGACCTTAGGGCTTAACCTCCAGTGAGGGTGGGCAGTGGGTTACCCGTTGACCTTAGGGTTTACCCTCCAGTGAGGCTGGGCAGTGGGTTACCCGTTGACTTTAGGAATTACCCTCCAGCAGGGCTAGGCAGTGGGTTACCCAATGACCTCTTGGGGTTTACCCTCCAGCTGGGCTGGGCAGTGGGTTACTCGAAAACTTATTTTAGACTCAGCCTTTTCTATGAGGCTAGTCAGTGACTTTTCTCTATGGTTACCAGAGCGGGAACCTTGGTTGTATAGTTCAGCGATGAGACAACTTTGTCATATAGGACTATTGGGCATCAATGATTGATATCCTTTGAACTGCTAGCGACTTTTCATGGGCTGAGCATTGAGATAGGGATCCCCTTACACACCCGTTCGGGTTTCTTATTGAGCATATATATATATACACCCTAATTTGTTCTCACTCCTTGGGTTCAGTTACTCTCCTTTTAGGATGGGTGAATATGTGCGGCTTTTTCCATGTGATTTCCGTGGATAATTCCTCTTGGTTGGACGGGTCCACTTCCTTCCTTTTGTTGGGTTGAGCTGCACTCTCTTTATTGTTCTCTTACTCTGTTCTTGTTATGTCTACTGCTCACTGTTTTAGTATCTCGCTTGTTTCTCCCTCGGGCTTTTGGGGCATCCTACTGAGTATCTTTATACTCACCCTTGCATGGGCTTTTCCCTCACATGGTGTGCCCTTGCAAATGACAGACAAGTTGATCGAGACTACAGAGGAGCATGGAGGACACAGTATCTTAGGCTGCGTTCAGTGAATGTAGTAGGATTTTCAGATATGAGACTCACCAGTTCTTTAATTTCATTTACCTTTTGTTAGGTTGTGGCACATTTCTAGTTGGGCACGTGTTTTTCCCTTTACTTTTCAGTTTACTTGTCAAACCACTTTTCAGCACTTTAATTGTTCTATTGTATAAGGTGATGCATGACTGAGGTTGGGTTATAGTTGTTTGTACCTTGGGTTTCCTTTCTACTATAAACTTCTACATTGAGTGGGTTGTGTGTGTGTACAGGTACTTAGGCAAAGGCCTCCCCAAGATATTTACATCGTCGGTTCTTGTCACCAGCCCCTGGCCTATGGAGGCGAGATTGGGGTATTTTCGGCTAGATATTGGTAGGGTTGGGTCATGACAAAGTGGTATCAAAGGTGGTTTGTTCCTTGAGGCATTGTTCGAACATCCCTAAAAATAAATTGGTTGAGTTTTGGGGCAATAGTTTCAACGTGTCTCGAGAGCGGTTCTCAGGCCAGGGAGTCTAGTGATGGTGTGGCGGCCAACGTATCCATTCACCAGGACCCTGATAACCCGCTTGTTGACTCGGCACACTGAGACACCTGTTTCAGGGAATTTGGTTCGTGCATCAAATAGGATTGAGTCTTTGACTATCCTTCTTGATTCATCTCCCCATCTTTGTTGGTATATATTTGCTCATTTGACCATGGTACTCCTTGATCGGATTTAGGATGTCTCTGCGATGATATCCATCCAGGATACTAGCTCTGGTTCGTGATGACGACTCCGAGAGCGATGAGGCCTTAGTTCAAGATCCATCATATGATTACCCTTTCTCCAGGAGGACATGCAGCAACACCTCCACCTGTGGAGTAGCAGATAGTACCGGCAGTGAAGGCCGATGAAGAGAACATTTTGGGTGCGCTATGTGAGTTCCAGTGTTAGATACTGCTGAGGTTCCACAGCGAGCCACACCCTTAGATAGTGAAGTGTTATCTAGAGTCGCTGGTCCGCCTCTTAAGGCATGTTCAGACACTGACAGGTTAGATGGTGGCTTTGACAGCCAATCTTTTTCCACCAAGCAGTTTGGCGTAAGTAGAGCCAAGTTTACTCAGATGCACGATGAGTTGGTACTCTCATGGGATGACTTCTAGAAGCTATTTTGTGAGGATCAGTACCCCTCCTGCTTACGCTTTATACAGTTTCAAAAGCTGATGGAGCTTCAGCGGGGAGTGATGGCAGTGGATGAGTACACGAATAGGTTCACAGACCTTACTCAGTACTCTTTGGATGTGGTCCATGATGGAAACATCCGAGCATAGAAGTTTGAGAGAGTTCCCTATAGAGGATATCCGTTCCAGCATAGTTACCTTGTGCATCCTCACCCATCTTGGGGTGTTGGAGCAGGAACTGGTGACAAATAAATTTCTGTTAGAGGGACGTCAATTGGCAAGGCCTCAGTTCCGTAGGTCTCCCCTTGAAGAGACTCAGGCACATGGTCGGGGACAACATAGAGCACCGTGACAGCCCTAGGAGGACTAGTGCTATGATTGTGATTTGCGAGGTCATGGGGCATGAGACTACTCGACCAAATGTGCTAATTTTTCAAGATAGTTAGTAGATGCACCGCCAAAACAGAGGCAGTTTCATGATTAGAGAACACCCAGGTGAGGATAGGGTGGTCCCATGGGAGGTGGTGTTGGCAGAAAATAAGGAATAACTGTGGTTTAAGGATGACATTTCGAGGTCTTTCCACCACTAATAGGCGGCCCTTTTCAGGCTTAGGGAACTAACAGATGGGGTCGCGAGTGACTATGTGATATGTATGTCTACAATCCTACAACGCATGAGATGATAAGAGGTACACTTTGTGTCTTTTTCTACTTTTCTCAGTAGAACTTGTTAGACACTTCATGAGGTACTCTTTTCATCTAACTACTTGTTTGAGGGGTTACTGAGGGTGACGTAGGGCATTGGTGTAACCCTATGATGGTGTTGTCCGACGTAGCTTTGAAAGCATGGAAAATAGGAGTTCTTCCCCCACTGAGACACATTTCTGTGATGCGATCAAAAATGTGAGTGAGAGTCAGTACCAACCAATGTAGATAGTATTGAGGTGTGGTGGATGAGTCCCTCTGACATGTGCATTCATGGTGGGGTTGTGCGGTGGAGTGTTAGAGAAGTTTCTAGATTTTCTAGGGGGACTTTTCTACTTGACCCCCTTTTCTTGAGGTTCCACTAGTGGGTTTGGAAGAGTGCTTGTTTTGGGGGTTACTCTCTTTACAAGAGGGAAAAAGACACGTGGGGTATGCCACATGTTTTTTGTGTCTATCCTCTCATGGTTGGATGATTTTTCTCTCATGTCTTGTTCATTGGTACCTTGCGTGCTCAACATTAATCTTGATACTGTTATCAAGTAAAGGTTGAGGTGAAGGACACCCCATAAACAGAACAACATATTTCACTATGTGGTGATGGTAGTGGTACTCTTTTCCCTGAGAATTTGGAGACACTATCTACTGGGAGAGCGCTTTGTGGTTTTCTCAGACCACCAGTCTCTCAGGTGTGTCCTCACCCAGAGAAACTTGAACCTGAGGAAATGGTGCTGGTTAAAATTTCTATAGGACAATGATTTTGAGGTATTCTATGTTTCAGAAAAATGGTAGTGTTATAGTAGGTTCCCTTAGAATAAAGTCTTAGACTCATCAGGTGTGGGATGTTTCGTAGTAGTTAGCTTCCCTTCAGTTGACCATGTTGGACCAAGAGGGTACAACTTTTCTTCAGACGAGGTTGTTGACTCGTTCAATTTTTTGAGTGTGTAAGAGAGTCTTGGTTGTGATGCACCGACTGTGAAAACTTGTGTGACCAGATATCCTTGGGTGTTTCACCATATGGGTATTCTAAAGGAGGGAATCATGAGACCATGTTCCAGGAACAAATTGTGATTTCGGTCGCAACATGGAATGTAGATGTTCGGCTGGAAAAGTCCCCCGAGTTTCTTTTGGCCATCTAGGAATCGTGCAAGATCTAGAGTGGTTGCCTACCGTATTGCCCTGCCCTCCCAATAGTAGGAGTGGGTGCATGATGCCTTCCACGTGTCATAGTTGATGAGGTAAGTGCATGTTCCAATGCATGTCATTGAAAGTAGCAGACCTTATAAGTATGAACCATTCCTTTGGTTCATGTGTTTTTCCAGCATGGTGTTGTGTATGTTTTCTTGGGAGTGGGAGATCTAGGTGTGGGCTTTGTATCCCGAGTTGTTTCTCCTGATTTTTCTTTTTGGGGATAAAAATCTTGAAAGATGGAATGTTGTAGAGACCCTGTTTTTTCCCTGTAAGATTTGGGAATATTTCTACATATATTTCCAGAGCTATGAGCTAAGATGGAATGCGATTCTGAGGCCCGGTGTGCCCAGAATAAATTTTATAAAAATATTACGTGTTTTTATGCTATGTACATGTAGGGGTTGTGTTTTCTCTTAAACAGTACCTCAGATTAGAAATCTGAGGGCACGGTTGTGTCCGAAGCATGTCGTTTACCCGAGACTGGGTGTAAAAGTTGTGGGTGCAGGCCTGCTATGAGAGATGTCACCCAGGGGAAAATTCGCCATTTTGAAATAATGAGTTAGTGATTTTTATCACTGGAGTTCTTTTCAAATTAATTTTGAACAAAGTCTCAGAATGAAAATCTGATACTTCCGTTGAGTTCGAAATGGGGTGTTTTTCCAAGGCATAAGATAAAATGGGCGGGCGCAGAGGTTTCAGAATCCACGCCCATCGGCGGAGTTCAGAGAGTTTATAAATTATCTTAAGTGTGGAATTAAGCGGAACCCATTTATCTCTCTCTCTCTATCTATCTATCTCTCTCGATCGTTCTTCGTCGTTCTTCTCCATTCTTCACCAGATTGAGAAGATAACTCTGGCGGATTGAAGTGGGATCGCAGCGAGCACGTCACCAACGTCGAACGGTCGGATCGAGGTAGGATTTTTTTTGTTTTTCCACCCCTTCATCAATTTCTAGAGTTTTTCTCAATTTCTTCGTTTTAATTCTATAATTTTAGAATTGGGACAATGGCCGAATGAACACGACCATCGTCCGAGCCCCATTTTAACTTTTGTTCTTGGTCATTATTCGTCCAAATTTTGGACACACAAATCTTGATTAGATCGTTGATCAAGGGCAGGCGCTGCGAAGGCCTCACACTGAGGATTCCGAATCTTCCTTCATATTTAAAATCGGGCCGCCGGAGCGGTAGCAGCAGCCGTCGGATGCCCCGACTCTGGAAAGGGCGGTGGCTGGAGGTCGGGGTGGCGCAGCGGTGGAACCGGTACTCGGCCGGTGTGCAACAGCCGGCAGAAGAGCAGAGTCCCGGGAGGGGGGGTCGGGTGTCAGGAAGTGGGTGTGGCCAGGGGTTTTGATGAGGTGGCGGCATCGGGTGTCGCCAGCACGGACGGGGTTTCGTCGAAGCAGCAGGCGGCTGCGGCTGCGGCTGTGGCATAGTAGGAGACCGGAGGAGCACGGCGGACCGCAGCCGAAGTGCGGTGCATAGCCAGGAGAGCACAGGGGAAGCACGGTGTGTGGCCAGAGGTGCACGATGGTGCGCTATGGGAGGCGGGCGTCTGGTGGCTTCGGCTGGCTGTGCTCGGCAGGGGGAGCTTGAGGCGCTGACCTTGGGTGTATGATGGAGACAAGGACCCGCGTTCGATGGGTCCTGCTGGGGCGACACAGAGAAGACCGTCCAAGTGGCCGGTCCGATTTGAAGAACCGGACTCGAGGTGGGTCCGGTGTTGCGGGAGCGAGCCGCGGCCAGCGGGCCACGACGAGTCGGGCCGGACCCGCAGCTGGGCCGCGGGCCGGCGGTCTCGACCGGCCCAATTCTGGGCCCCTTGTGTTCAAAGAGTCATAGCTTTTAAACGGCATGTCCGTTTGACGCGTCGTTAGTGGCTGTGGGTTCGTCTCTTCGGGGTGGAAATTTTGATTTGGGTTTTGTGGTTTCTGACTACTGGACCCGAGGTCGAGTGACCCTAAACTCTTTACTTTAATTATATTAAATTATTATTAAAGCTTGTGAAGGACATGCTTCGCGAGCCGGATGTGCTGTTAGAGGCGTTGTGGCCTTAGAGTTGAGACGTTTGTTCAAAAGTAAGTTCGGAACCATTGCGGTTTGGTTTTGTTACTCGGTGGCATGAAAATCTTAATGCGAATAATTAATTAATTACTTAATTAATTAATTGTTCTCACATCAGACCTAACTCCTATTTGGGATGTCCGATTGACGAGCCGTCAGTGACAGCGTGACCCCAGTCCTCGTACGTAGTTTTTGAGATTCCTTCCGAAGTGTTCGGGTTGAAGAAAGGTGTGGTCCTCACAGGGCCAGGTTCACACGTTTTACGGTGAAATACCACTTTTTCACCCGACACCCATTTTGTAGGGACCCAGTTTTTACCCTGTATGACATTGGAATATTTATACATATAATTCCAGAGCTAAGCGCGAAGACGACATGTGATTCCGAGGCCCAGTGTGCCCGAAATTAATTTTATAAAAATATTAAGTGTTTTATACTATGCACATGGTGAGATTGTGTTTTCTCCTAAACTGTAGTTCGTATTGGAAATACAAGGGAATAGTTGCATCTGGACCGTGTCGTTAACCCTAGGCACGGTGTAAAAGTTGTGGGCACGGAGGTTTCGTAATCCTCACCCGTCGACGGAGATTCAGTGAGTTTTTTTTATAAATTCGCTTGAGTGTTGGTTTTAAGGGAGAACCCATTCTTCTCTCTCCCTCTCTCCCTCTCTCTCTATTGGTCTTCAGCATTCTTCACTGTTCTTCACCGGATTCAGGAGCGAACTCCGGTGGATCGAAGTGGGATCGCAGCAGGCGCGTCGCCAACGACGCCCAACCGGATTGAGGTAGGACTTATTTTATTTTTGAGTTCTGATTCAAGTTTTAATTTGAATATCCATTGTTTCACCTTGTTTCTTCATTTTGGTTACATCGTTCATGGCCGCGTGAACACGGCTATCAACCCATGTTGAAAATAAAGTTTTGTTCATCGTGATCTTCAACCGTTCTTCGGGTTCTTGGGTGCTTACAATTAAGCGCATCAAATTTTCAAAGGATTGCCGATCAGAGGCCTACGCTTCAAAGGTCTCATCGTAGGAATCACTTGTATGCACTTAGATTAATTTTTGGGTGTGCGGTGGAATCGCGGTGGTCCACAGAAAAGACCATCAGAGTAGAACCGCCGGCGGCGGCCAACGGTGGTCCATCACGGCGACGAGCTGTGGGAGTCTGGTGGAGCGAGCCAGAGGAGCCGGCGATCTCTGGCAGGCATGCGGTGCGGATGAAGGTAGGAGCCCCGGGAGTTCGTGGCGCTCGGCGGGCCGGTGTGCGGCGGGGCTTTCGGCGGATGAGGCGGATGCGGCATCGACGGCGAGCAGGGGGCGCGAGGCTTCAGCGGAGCGGCGAAGTGGGGGAGCCAGGCGGCGTCGCGATCAGTAGGAGCCACGGAAGTGCGCTCCGCAAGACAGTGGCAAGAGGGCGTCTCCCTCGGGCTGTCGCGCTCGGGAGGAGCCCTGAGGCGCTGACATCAGGGGGGAGCGTCGGGGACAAGGACCCGCAAACAGCAGGTCCTACTGGGCGACGAAGACCGGCCAAATGGCCGGTCTTCTTGATTAACCGGACCTGAGGGGGTCCGGTGTGGCTGGACGGGGCCGCGACCATCAGGTCGCGGCGAGTTGGGACGGACCCATGGCTAGGCCGCAGGCTGGTGGTTCGGATGAGGCCGGCCGGGGTGAACAGACCCGGTTGGGCCCCTTGCGATCAAGGGGTCGTATCTCTTAAATGGCTCATCCATTTGACGCATCGTCTAAGGTTATGGGTCCCTCTCTTTGAGACGGACTTTTTTAAGTTGGGTTTCTGGGGTTTTTGGGTTATGCGCCTGAAGGTGGGTAACCCGGAACACTTTAATTTAATAATATCAAATTATTATTATTAAAGCTCGTGATGGACGTACTTCGCGAGCTGAACGTTCTTTTGACGTGCCGTCAGAGGCACAGTGGACCCAGAGTTTAGAAGGTCCTTCCAAAGTTGGTTCGGAACCTTTGTGGGTTGGTTTCATTGCTTGGTGGAATGAAACGCTTAATGTGAATAATTAATTAATTAAATAATTAATTAATTATTCTTGCGTCGGACCTTACTCCTGCTTGGGATGTCCGATTGACGCGCCATTAGGGGCAGCGTGACCCCAGTCCTCATGTGGACTTTTTGAGATGCTTTCCGAAGTGTTTGGGTTGGAGACAAGGTGCGGGCCCCATAGGGCCTGGATCACATGTTTTATGGTGAAACGCCACTTTTTCACCCGACATCCATTTGTTGTGATTGAGTAATCGTTTCTGAGTGTTCTACTGAGGAGATTGAAATGGCGCAATCCACCCGCCTAAATTCAGGCCGAGGCGTGGGCCCCACGAGGCAGATTTCAGACATATGTTGTGTTTTTACAACTTATTCTTCATAAGTCCATTCAGGGCAAATGAATAGCCTACTCCGTGTGGTTATCTAAAAGGAACACAATGGTATGATCTGCGTGATGTGTTTTGGGGTCGTGGTATGGGCCCTATAGGGACCCATTTGCATAATGCGGGGAGTTGCAGCTTTTGCATCCGGAGTCCATTTTAGGCATCGTCAGTAGTGTTGTGACCCTGGAATCAAGGCTAAGTTGACCAGGGTGGTTTCAAGCGTTGAAGCTGGAGTAGAGGCATGGGCCCCACGAGCCGTCTTTTAAGCTGTGTGCAGCGTGCTGTGACTTTTTCATCAGATGTCTGTTTGGGGTGTATGAGTAGTCGTTTTGGAGTGCTTTCTTGAGAGCATCATGATGGTGAAGTTCACCTGACCTTTTTTGGGACCGAGGTGCGGGCCTCACGAGATTTCGTATGAGCATAAAGCGGTGTTGAATAACTTTTTCACTGGGATCCCATTTCCAGTGAGTAAGTAGTCTATCTCACATGTTTTTCAGCAAGGATTACAATGGTGTAATCTACTTGGGCGTGTAGATCCTCTTTGAAGATCTAATTAAATGTGGAAACATGAAAGGGCGTTGGTCGAAGGTTCATTTAACGTACTCTGAACCTATGCACGGTAGCGGTGTTAGTTACACCTAGTGATGGCATGGGCAGTGCGGAGTTATCAGACCAGTGCTGGATTTACCCTCCAGTAGTGCTGTGTAGTGGGTTACCCATTGACCTTAGGGTTTACCCTCCAGTGGGGCGGGGCAGAGGGTTACCTATTGACTTTAGGGTTTACCCTCCAACAGGGTTGGGAGTGGGATACCCAACAACCTCTTGTGGTTTACCCTCCAGCGGGGCTCGGTAGTTGGTTACCCGATGACCTCTTGTGTTTTACCCTCCAGCAGGGATGGACAGTGGGTTACCCGAAGACCTCTTGTGGTTTACCCTCCAGCAGGGCTGGGCAGTGGGTTACCCGATGACCTCTTGTGGTTTACCCTCTAGCTGGGCTGGGAAGTGGGTCACCCGAATACTTCCTTCAGACTCAGCCATTTCTATGAGGATAGCTAGTGACTTTTCTCTGTTATTACTGGAGCGGGACCCCTGGTTGTATGGTTCATCGATCAGGCAGCTTTGGCATGTGGTACTGTTGGTCATCAGTGATGGATATGTTTTAAACTGTTGGAGACTTTTCTTGTGATGAGCTTGGATATAGATACCCCCTTACACACTCATTCAGGTTTCTTGTTGAGAATATATATACACCCTACTTTTTTCCCACTCCTTGGGTCCAGTTACTCTTTTTCTAGGAGGGGAGAAGAGGCGTGGGGTATGCCAAGTGCTTTTCATGTCTAGCTCCTCTTGGTTAGATGATCCTACTTCCTTTCTCTTGTCAGGTTGAGTTGCACTCTCTCATTTGTACTCTTACATTGTTCATGTTCTGTCTACTGCTCACCGTTTTAGTATCTCCTTTGTTGCTACCTTGAGCTTTGGGGGCATCCTACTGAGTATCTTTATACTCACCCCTGCTTGGGCTTTGCCCGCACTTGGTGTGCCCTTGCAGACGATAGATAGGTCGATCGAGACTATGGAGGAGCGTGGAGGACACATGATCTTGGGCTACGTTCAGTTGTTGTAGGAGGATTTCCAGGTGTGAAACTCACCAACTGTTTACTTCTGCCTACTTGTTACTGGGTTGTGGCACCTTTCTTATTGGGCACGTGTTTTCCCCTTTTAATATTCAGTTTACTTTCCAGTCTACATTTCAACACTTATACTGGTTAGAGGTCAATGCATGTATGTTGGAATCCCTGAATAGGAATTGGTTGAATTTTTGGTCAATAGTTTCAATGTGTCTCGAGAGCGGATCTCAGGCCAAGGAGTCCAGTGATGGTGCGGCGGCCGGCGTATCCATTCACCAGGAACCTGATAACCCAATTTTTTACTCGGCACACTGAGACACTTATTGCAGTGAATTTGGTTCATGCATCATATAGGATTGAGTCATTGACTGTCCTTCTTGAGTCAGCTCCCCATTGTTGTTGGTATATATATGCTCATTTGACCACGGTACTCCTTGATCGGATTCAGGAAGTCTCTGCGATGATATCCAGCCATGATACTAGCTCAGGTTTTTGACGATGACTCTGCGAGTGATGAGGCATCAGTTCAAGATCCATCATATGATTACTCTTTCTCTAGGCAGACAGGCAGCAGCACCTCCACCTGTGGAGTAGTAGATAGTAACAGCAGCGAAGGCCAATGACGAGCACAGGCTGGGTGCGCTATGTGACTTCCAGCGTCATAGATCACTAAGGTTCCACGGTGAGCCCCACCCTCAGACAGTTAAGGGTTGGCTATAATCGGTGGTTCACCTCTTTAGGCTTGTTTAGACACTGACAGGTTAAATTTGACTTTGACAGCTAGTCTTTTTCCACAAAGCAGTTTGGCGTTAGTAGGGACAGGGTTACTCAGATTCATGATGTGTTGGTACTTTCGTGGGACAAAATCTAGCAGCTATTTTTTGAGGAGTACTACACATCCTACTTACGCTTTATATAGTTTCAGGAGCTGCTGGAGCTTCAACGGGGAGTGATGGTAGTGGCTGAGTAAATGACTAGGTTCCCAGACCTTACTTGGTACTCTGTGAACGTGGTCCATGACGGAAACTTCCAAGCATAGAAGTTTGGGTGGGGTCACTGTAGAGGAGATTACCTCCATCATAGTTCCCTTGTGCATCCTCACCCGTCTCAGGGTACTAGAGTAGGCACTAGTGATAGAGAAATATCTGTCAAAGGGGAGTCAATTGGCAGGGCCTCAGTGCCGGAGGATGATGTTGGCAGAAAATAAGGAAGAAATGTGTTTGGAGGACGATGTTTCAAGGTCCTTCCACCACCACGAGGTGGCCCATGTCAGGCTCAGGGAGCTGATGGACGCGGCCGCAGGCGGCTGTGTGCTATGGATTTCTACAATTCTGGAACGCATGAAGATGACAAGAGGTACGCTCTGTGTCTTTTTCTACTTTCCTTAGTAGAACATGTTAGACACTGTATGAGGTACTCTTTTTGTCTAACTCCTTATTCGAGTGGTTATCGAGGGTGACGCTGGGCGTCGGTGTAACCCTGTATTGCTGTTGACCGATGTTGCTTGGAATGCACGAGAAAGAGGGGTTATTACCCCATTGAGATGCATTTTTGGGATGCGATCAAAACCACGAGGGAGAGTCAGTACCACCCAAAGTGGATAGTATTGAGGTGCGGTGGATGAGTCCCTCTGAAATGTGCATTCAAGGAGAAGTTGTGTGGGGGAGTGTCAGAGCAGGTTCTGGATTTTCCAGTGGGGCTTTTCTACTTGACCTTCTTTTGTTTGAGGTGCCACTAGTGGGTTTGGTAGAGTCTCTGTTTTGGGGATTACTCTCTTCTTGAGAGGGGAAAAGACACGTGGTGTGTGACATGTGCCTTCCGTGTCTAGCCTCTAGCGGTTGGATGAGTTTTCTCACCTTCCCTGTTCGTTGGTGTCTTGCGTGCTCAACGTAAATCTTAATATCGTTATCAAGTACAGGTCAAGGTGATGGAAACCCCATAAACATAACTACAAGTTTCACTATGTGGTGCTGGTAGTGGTGAGACTTTAACCTAAGGCGATGGTTCTGGTTGAAATTTCAACAGGACTATGACTTCGAGGTAGTCTATGTTTCGGAAAATGGAAGTGTTGTAGCAGGTTCCCTTAGAAGAAAATCCTAGACTCATCAGGCACGGGAAGATTCGTAGTAGTTATCTTCCCTACAGCTGACCTTGGTGGAGCAGGAGGGTATGGATTTCCTACAGTCCATGGTGTTGACTCCTTCGATCCTTGAGCGTGTGAGAGATTCATAGCTGGGGGATGTTGGAAGTGAGGCACTGCGTGATCAGATATCCACGGCTGACACACCTGATGGGTATTCTGAAGGAGGGAATCATGAGATCCTATTCCAGGAACAAACTGTGGTTTCGGTCACAACATGGAAAGTAGAGGTTCAGCTAGGGAAGTCCCCAGAGTTTATTTGTGCCATTCGGGAATCATGCAAGGGATTGAGAGGTTGTCTACCATCTTGCTCTACCCTCCCAATAGTAGGAGTGGGCGCACGATGTCTTCCACATGTCATAACTAATGAGGTGCATGCATGTTCCTATGAATTTCAACAAAAGTAGCAGACCTTATGAGTACAAACCATCCCTTTGGTTCACGTGTTGTGCCAGCATGGTGTGGTACAAGTTTTCTTGGGAGTGGGATAGAAAGGTGTGAGCTCTGTATCCTAAGTTTTTTCCCTAGTTTTTCTTTTCGGGGATAAAAATCATGAAGGAGGGAATGATCTAGAGACCCGGTTTTTACCCTATAATATTTCAGAATATTTCTAAATATAATTCCAGAGCTAGGCGCGAAGACGGAGTGTGATTCCAAGGCCTGGTGTTCCCGGAATTAATTTTATAAAAATATTAATTGTTTTTATACTATGAACATGGAGGGGTAGTGTTTTATCCAAAATGGTAGCTCAGATCAGAAATTTGAGGTTGCGGTTGCGTCCAAAGCATGCCGTTTACCCTAGGTGGGGTGTAAAAGTTGCGGGCAGGAAGGTATTAGAATCCTTGCCCGTCGGTGGAGTTTCATTGAGTTTTCTTTTATAAATTTTCTTGAGTGTTGGTTTTAGGGGAGAACCCATTCCTCTCTATCTCTCTCTATTTTTCTTCAGCATTATTCGTTGTTCTTCACCGGATTGAGGAGCGAACTCTGGCGAATCGAAGTGGGATCGCAGCGGGCGCATCGCCAATGACACACGACCGGATTGAGATAGGAATTCTTTTATTTTTGAGTTCTGATTCAAATTTTAATTTGAGGATCCCATGTTGCCCTTTGTTTCTTCATTTTGGTTACATCTTTGATGGCTGCACGAACACGGCTATCAACCCATGCAGAAAATCAAATTTTGTTCATCGTGATTTTCAACCTTTCTTCGGGTTCTTGGGCACTTACAATTAAGTGCATCAAATCTTCAATGGATTACCGATCTGAGGCATGCACTTCGATGGTCTTGTCATAGGGATCACAAGTATGGGATCAGATTAATTTTTGGGTGTGAGGTGGAATCGCGGTGGTCCGCGGAAGGGACCATCAGAGTAGAACTGGCGGCAGCGGCCGACGGTGGTCCATGGCGGCGACGATCCGTGGGATTCCGATGTAGCGAGCTGGAGGAGCGGCCAATCTCTGACGGGCATGCGGCGCGGTGAAAGGCAGGTGGCCCGAGCAGTCGTGGCGTTCAGCGGGCCAGCGTGCGGTGGGGCGTTCGGCGGATGAGGCGGTTGCGGCGTCTATGGCGAGCAGGGGGCGTGGGGATTCAGCGGAGCAGGGGAGCGGGGAATCCAGGAGGGGTCGCAGGTAGCAGGCGTTGAGGCGGTGCGCTCCGTAGGACGGCAGAAAGAGGGCGTCGCCCTTGGGATGTCGTGCTCGGGAGGAGCCCTGAGGCACTGACCTCGGGGGGGAGTGCTAGGGACAAGGACCCGCAAACAGCGGGTCCTGCTGGGCGACGAAGACCAGCCAAATGGCCGGCCTTCTTGAAGAACCAGACTCGAGGGGGTCCGGGGTGGCTGGAGCGGGCCGCGGTGAGTCGGGCCGAACCCATGGCTGGGCCGCGGGCTGGCGGTTCGGACCAGGGTGAACCAGCTTGGTTGGGCCCCTTGCGATCAAGGGGTTGTATCTCCTAAACGTCGCGTCTGTTTGATGCACCGTCTACGACTGCGGGTCCGTCTCTTCGAGACTAACTTTTTATGTTGGGTTTTTGGGTTTTTGGGTTCTGCGACCGATGGCGGGTAACCCAGAATGCTAAATTTGATAATATCAAATTATTATTATCAAAGCTCGCGACGGAAGTACTTTGCGAGACGGACGTCGGTTTGACATGCCATCAGAGGCGCGGTGGCCCCGAAGTTGAGACGGTCCTTCCAAAGTTGGTTCAGAACCTTTGCGGGTTGGTTTTGGTGCTCGGTGGCATGAAATACTTAAAGTGAATAATTAATTAATTAATTCATTAATTAATTATTCTTTCGTCAGACCTAACTTCTTCTTGGGAAGTCTGATTGACGCGACGTCCGTTTAGGGTGTTTGAGTACTCGTTTTTGAGTGTTCTTCCGAGGGGATTGCAACAGCGCAATCCGCCCACCTAAATTTGAGCCGAGGCGTGGTCCCCACGAGGCGGCTTTCAGACATATGCTGTGTTTTTACAACTTATGCTTTATAAGTCCATTCAGGGCAAATGAATATCCTACATCACATGGTTATCTGCAAGGAACGCAATGGTATGATCTGCGTGACATTTTTCGGGGTCGAGGTGTGGGCCCCACAAAGCCCCGTTTGCATAACGCAGGGAGTTGCAGCTTCTACATCCGGAGTACGTTTTAGGCGCTGTTAGCGGCATTGTGACCCTGGCAACGAGACGATGTTGTCCAGGGTGGTTTTAGGCATTGAATCCATAGTAAATGCATGATCCCCACGAGCCGTCTTTTAAGATGTGTGCAGCGTGCTTCAACTTTTTCATCAGACGTCCGTTTGGGGCGTATGAGTAGTCGTTTTGGCGTGCTTTTCCGAGATCATCGCGAAGGGTCAGTTTTCCCGACCTTTTTTGGGACCGAGGTGCGGGCCCCATGAGATTTCATATGAGCATAAAGAGGTGTTGAATAACTTTTTCACTTGGAGCATGTTTCTAGCGAGTAAGTAGTCTATCTCGCGTGTTTTTCCGTGAGGATTACAATGGTGTAATTTATTTGGGCATGCAGAGCCTCTTTTGAGTTATTATTAAATGTGGAAACCTGAAAGGGCATTGGTCGGAGGTTCATTTAACTCACTCCGAACCTACACATGGTAGCGGTGTTAGTGACACCCAGTGGTGGCACGAGCAGTGTGGAGTTATCAGTCCAGTTCCCGATTTACCCTCCAGCAGTGCTGGGTAGTGGGTTACCCATTGACCTTAGGGTTTACCCTCCAGCGGGGCTGGGCAGTGGGTTACCCGTTGACTTTAGGGTTTACCCTCCAGTGGGGTTGAGAAGTGGGTTACCCGACGACCTCTTGTGGTTTACCCTCCAGCGGGGCTGGGCATTGGGTTACCCGATAACCTCTTCTGGTTTACCTTCCAGTGGGGCTGGGAAGTGGGTTACCCAACGACCTCTTGTTGTTTACCCTCCAACAAGGTTGGGCAGTGGGTGACTCGACGACCTCTTGTGGTTTACCCTCCATCTGGGCTGCGCAGTGGGTCACCCGAAGACTTCCTTCAGACTCATCCCTTTCTATGAGGCTAGTTAGTGACTTTTCTCTATGATTACCGGATCAGGACCCTTTTTTGTATGGTTCAGAGATGAGGCAGTTTTGGCGTGCAGGACTATTGGGCATCAGTAATGGATATCTTTTGAACTGTTGGAGACTATTCTTGGGCAGATCTTGGAGATAGAGATCCCCTTACACACTCATTCGGGTTTCTTGTTGAGAATATATATACACCCTAATTTTTTTCCCACTACTTGGGTTCAGTTACTCTCCTTTTAAAAGTGGCGAAGATGCGTGGGGTATGCCATGTGATTTCCGTGTCTAGATATTCTTGGTTGGACGAGCCTGATTCCTTTCTCTTATTGGGTTGAGCTGCACTCTTTCTTTTGTACTCTTACACTATTCTTGTTCTGTCTACTGCTCACCATTTTAGAATCTTCTTTGTTGCTCCCTCGAGATTTTGGGTCATCCTACTGAGTATCTTTTTACTCACCCCTTCTTGGGCTTTGCCCGCACATGGTGTGCCCTTACAGCTGATGGGCAGGTCGATCGATACTATGGAGAATCGTGGAGGACACAAGAGCTTGGGCTTCATTTAGGGGTCATAGGAGGATTTTCGGGTGTGACACTCACCACTTGTTTACTTTCATCTCCCTGTTGCCAGGTTGTGGCACCTTTCTGGTTGGGCGTGTGTTTTTCCCCTTTTACTATTCAGTTTACTTTCCAGTCTACATTTTCAGCACTTTACTTGTACTGGTTAGAGGTCGATGCTTGTATGTTGGACTCCCTTTTGTAGTAGTGTAGTTTCTTTCTTTCTTTTCTCTGCACTTTTTCATTGAGTTAGTTGCGTGTGTGTGTACAGTTTTTTAGGAAAAGGCCTCCCCTAGTTTGTTGTGCCTTCGGCTCTAGTCGCCATCCCCTAGCCTATGGAGGCGGTCTTGGGGTAGTTGCAGCTCGATACCTAGTACGGGTTGGGTCGTGGAACATTTGGGGTGTTTAAGTACTCGTTTCTGAGTGTTCTTTTGAGGGGATTGGGACGGCGCAATCTGCCCGCCTAAATTCGGGCCCGAGGCGTGGGCCCCATGAGGCAGCTTTCGAACGTATGCGGTGTTTTTATGACTTATGCTTCATAAGTCCATTCAGGGCAGATGAATAGCCTATGCCTTGTGGTTATCTACAAGGAACGCAATGGTACGTTCTACGTGACGTGTTTCGAGGTCAATGTGTGGGCCCCACATGGCCCCGTTTGCATAACGCGGGGAGTTGCAGCTTCTCCATACGGAGTCCGTTTTAGGCACCGTCAGTGGTGTTGTGACCCTAGAATTGAGAATAAGTTGACCAGGGTGGTTTCAGGAATTGAATCCAGAGTTGAGGTGTGGGCCCCACAGGCCGTCTTTTAAGCTGTGTGCAGCGTACTTCGAATTTTCCATCAGACGTCCGTTCGGGGCGAATGAGTAGTCGATTCGGCGTGTTTTTACAAGAGCATCACGATGGAACAGTTCTCCTGACCTCTTTCGAGACTGAGGTTTGGGTCCCATGAGACGTCGTATGAGCTTAAAGCGGTGTTGAATAATTTTTTCGTCGGGAGTCCGTTTCCAGCGATTAAGTAGTCAATCTCGTGTGTTTTTTCACAAGGATTACAATGGTGTAATATTTTTGGGCGAGAGAAGCCTATTTTAAGATCTCATTAAATGTGGGAACATGAATGGGTGTTGGTCAAAGGTTCCTTTGATGCACTCCGAACCTACACATGGTAGCGGTGTTAGTGAAACCCAATAATGGCACGAGCAGTGTGGAGTTATTGGACCAGTTACAGGTTTACCCTCTAGTAGGGCTGGGTAGTGGGTTACCCATTGACCTTAGGGTATACCATCCAGAGGGGCTGGGGAGTGGGTTACCTGTTGACCTTAGGGTTTACCCTCCAGCGCTACTGGGTAGTGGGTTAACCATTGACCATAGGGTTTACCCTCCAGCGGGGCTAGGCAGTGGGTTAGCCGTTGACCTTAAGGTTTACCCTCCAGCGGGGCAGGAAAATGGGTTACCTGTTGACTTTAGGGTTTAACCTATAGAGGGGATGGGTAGTGGGTTACCCGATGACCTCTTAGGGTTTACCCTCCAGCTAGGTTGGGCAGTGGGTTACCCGACAACTTCTTTCAAACTCAGCCCTTTTATGAGGCTACTCAGTGACTTTTCTCTGTGGTTACCAGAGCGGGACCCTTGGTTGAATGGTTTAGCGATGAGACATCTTTGTCGTACGGGACTGTTGGGCATTAGTGATGGATATCCTTTGAACTGATGGAAACTTTTCCTTGGTTGAGCTTGGCGATAGAGATCCCCATACACACCCATTTGGGTTTCTTGTTGAGCATATATATATATACAAACCCAACTTTGTTCTCACTCCATGGGTCCAGTTACTCTCCTTCTAAGAGGGGTGAAGATATATGAGGTCTGCCATGAGCTTTCCATGTCTAGTTCTTCTTGGTTGGACGAACCCACTTCCTTCCTTTTGTTGGGTTGAGCTTCACTCTCTCTATTGTACTCTTACACTGTTCTTGTTCTATCTACTTCACACCATTTTAGTATCTCCTATGTTGCTCCCTCGAGCTTTCGGGGCATCCTACTGAGTATCTTTATACTCACCCCTGCTTGGGCTTTGCCCACACTTGGTGTGCCCTTGCAGATGACGGACAGGTCGATCGAGACTATGGATGAGTGTGGAGGACACAGGAGCTTGGGCTATGTTCTATGGATGTAGTAGGATTTTCAGATATGAGACTCACCAGCTATTTACTTTTGTTTACCTGTTGTTGGGTTGTGGCACCTTTCTAGTTGGGTGCGTGTTTTGCCCTTTACTATTCAGTTTACTTGTCAGTCCACTTTTTAGCACTTTACTTATTCTGTTTTATAAGTTGATACATTATTGAGGTTGGGTTATAGTTGATTTTACCTTGGGTTTCCTTTTTTACTCTGCACTTCTGCATTGTGTGGGATGTGTGTGTGTGTATAGGTACTTAGGCAAAGGCCTCCCTGAGATTGTTATGCCTTCGGCCCTTGTCGCTAGCCCCTTGCCTATGGAAGCGGCCTTGGGTAGTTTTGGCTCGAGACTGGTAGGGTCAGGTCGTGACAACCTCATGGATACATGACATGTTAAATGATAACCACATATAAGTGAACGAAAAATTATCCACACCATTTTCTAACCCACATACCTAAAATGAAACATGTGAACTATATACATACTAAGATGCATATTTAAGGTTTGAATACAATACTAAATAGGTCATCACCGATGGTGATCCTAACATAATCCACTATATATACATGTTTATGTATAACATGACATGATATATAATATAATAATAAAGTGGGAATGAAATATTCAAGTTATAGATCATTGTACATCTAAAAATAAATAACATAAATTCTCATTATAATTTTCCCAAGTTTTCATTGAATCACTATGTAAAAAATTATACTTTATTTGACCCATTATCAATAATTAATATATCAAATTTGATTCATATCTTAGAATCAATTTATTGAATCTAGTTAGGACACTGTGAGATCTTTCTATATAGAGTCAATAAATTAGATCCAAGGTATAATACTTGAACCATGGAAAATTGAATGTTTTATAACTTATAAAGGAAACATTATTGCATGTTCCTTCCAATAAGGGGAAAATGTATAAGTAGTAAAGGTAATATTATAACATATCCCATATAGATTAAATGAATCTAAATATCCATACTATCTATATATAGCCGGTGTACACATGAAACCCCACTATCATCGCGACCAAGGTCATGTCCATCAAAGTGAAGGGACTTTAAATACATGTATAAACCAATGCATATTCATCCAACTGCTCATAGAATATAACAAATATATCTAGTGTAACACCTAGGAATACTAAAATAATAAAACATTATTTGATAGTGTATGAGATATACAACACCACGCTTAAAAAATCCAAAAAATATAATTCATTATATTTAATCTCTTTGATAGCTTGTGGAAAATAAAACCCCAAGTCTAAATAAACCGTAATATATAATACTATTATTGTAATGACCCAAATTTTTATTAATGGAAATACCTCTTGATCTAATTAAATGCCACTTTATGTTTATATAAAATGTCAACTTCTTTGGTTTTATGTTAAGAATTTTGACCGTTGCTAATATAGCTGTTGAACAGTAATCACATGATTAGTATAAATATAGGGCATTAACAAATCCAATTTACTCAGAAAAAGGAATCGATGGCCTCATCCAGTAGAATTTCCCCATACGAAGCCCATTTATCAGAGCTCAGAAAAGAGGTGGCATCCTTGGGCTTCTCTCTTGACCAAGCCCAAGCTGAGCTTCATCATGTCAAGCTAGAACATGACCGTCTACGGGAAAAGTGGAAGTTGATTGAAATTACCACTCGAGCGATGTTATCTGAGCCACCCCAAGAGTTTATCACCATCGCACACCTTACCCTTAGGTCTTATGTGGCTGTTTTAAGGGTTTATGTAACAAATAAGTAGTACTATGTTAATGTACATTATTTTTTTATATAATAATGAATATAATTTCTAGTCATTTTTGATACATTGTAAACAGTTTTTAAATTACAAATGGTGTTTTTAATTATGATTTAATTAAGAAATATATTTTATTAAATTAAGGGATTTTTGAATTAAATAATATTTTAATAAAATAATATTAATAATATTAAATTAAATTTTATTAAATATAAATGATCTTATAATATTATGAATGCAATTAAAATTTTTATTATGGTTTGAAAGCCATTTCTGTCAAAACCCGTGAATTTTTTATAAATGTCAGTTTTTATTTTAAAAGTGAAAATTCACATATTTAGAAAATTATATAGATAAAATAAATGTTATTTTTGGAATCAGGATGTCGAAATTATCCAACGGTGAATTTTTCATAATTTTTTGAGACAGTCAAATTTTTGGGTAAAAATTAAATACGGTTTAAATATATAATGTGTTTTATGACATCATAATGACACAATAGTGATGTAATAAAATACTATAAGCTTTATGTTCGGCCAATATATATTTTACCATTAAAATAAAGTGATTTTTGGGTTTGTTTGACTTATTTTTCAAAGCATTAATGGACCCCTCAAGACTTATTCAACACTTTGCCTTTTTAAATTAATTTCCATGGGAGTGTGACTCACCTCCACATAAGCAACCTTATTATTTTAAGAATTTAGGACTTTGGACTTATAAAATATTTTTTTCCTCTTCCCTTTTCCAAAAACCATGGGCAAAAACAATGGGATGGTTTGTGGTTTGGATTAATTTAATGTAAGGGGACCCAAACCTAAATAATAAAGAATTCTCTCACCTTTCCTATATAAACCCACCCAATATCCCACTTCCTCATCACTAAAATCCATTTTAATTCGTCCAACCTCTGCCCTACTCTCTCTAAAATCCTCCCAAGGTTCCCCAATCTCCCAAGAAGCCTCTCACAAGCCTCTCTCTATCCTTTGGAAGCACACTTCCAAGTAAGGGTTTTTTTCTTCCTTTCTCATTTTTGTCAATTTTCTTTAAGATGTATTGCCCTTTTAATTTCAATTATGAATGATGGGGTATGGTTTTTCACCTCCCCCATACTGCCCTCTTATTGTTTTAATGATGGGAGACCCCTTTCTCTCTCATTAAATGCCTCCCATGTACACCCGTTACAATGCCTAAATTCCGAAAGGAACTTCTCTCTCTTCTTTTACATTCAAGCAATACTCTTGTATCATGAACCTAAATTCCATTACAATTGATGGGTAATGTATCTATATGACCTCTTTACTGTCCATTACTTGTAAATATGATGAGGAACCCCTTTCTCTCTCATCAACCTTTTTTTTAATTCTTACGTCACGTCGTTACGCTGCCGAAATCGCAACGATTTTCTAAGCCAATGTCATTGTGTAGTGAATACCATGCCCATTCCTACATTGAGGGTATTCACCTTTATGCACATTTACTTATTGATTGTAAAGTTTCATGTATTAATTCCACATTCATTTATCGTGGAATAAATGATTATGTTTTATGAATCCATGTTTTATGATCGATGTGGCACACTTATGCATGAAATGAAATGTTTAAGAAGGGTGCGCCCTTATCGCGCTCCAATGCATTGAGTAAAGTATAGTATTGTGATACGTCATGTGCAATGAGTGTTGACTCATGCTAATTCAAGTGAAACTAGGGTTTACTCGTGCTTCATGTGCAATGAGGGTTTACTCATGCTCCATGTGCAATTAGCCTTAGCTCATGCTAATTCCATGATAAGTGTTGTTGCCACATCTCCATGTTATGATTGTCATGCTTTATCATACCTTTATGTTCATGTTTCTTTTATGCTCTATTGATATGCCTATTATCTAACATGTATTGTACTCCTCATGCTATTGCATGTGTACTCCCTTACTGGGCTTTATAGCTCACCCTTTTCTTATGCATTTCCTCAGGTTATCCCATGCAATGCTAAGTACGAGGGAATGTAGTGGTCATGTAAAGGAAGTTTTCAATAAAGATGTTGTATTTAATGTTTTAAGTTTTTATGTAATGGTCTTAAGCCCTAAAGACACTAAACCTATCGACCTTCTTTGTTGAATCAAGTAAAGTTTTATGTAATAAATCATGTTTAAGTTTGTAATAAAATCAGGGTTGTCATAGTTGGTATCAGAGGATAGGTTTAGTCATTTTTGGGATTAGGAAACCCTAGTAAAGCCTTATATACAAGACTATGTACAATAAAAACGTCCCTAAGTTTTGGTGAGTATTGATTAAGTTGGTTATCAAGCAAATACATCCCTGTCTGGATATGAGAAGGTAAAGGCGGCTCTGGCACAGATGTATCCTAGGGGTAAAACCCGAAAACACCTCTTTGAGCTAGACTCGAATGGGAACTGGTGCATGAAAACGGGCCTTACTGCACCCTTGGTTACGACACTCCCAGGGGATATGTTTTGATAAATTCACAAGCTTAGTATGAACCCTTTTTAAGGGAATTAAAGAAAAATTCCCCTACGAATATTTGTTGGAAAGTAGATCATGAAAATCCAAGATTGAAGCCTATAGACTCATGAGTTAAGGAATGAAAGTTTATTTATAAGTCATCAACTTTTGTCTTTGGATTACCCTTTATGTGTTACCCCTAAAATTCCTTTTATTCCAGCCAATGGCCAGTAATAGGAGGACTCGGGCTAACAACTGATGTAAAGATCAGTGTGATGACTGTACTAATGAGATGTCCAATCCAATGGGAGCGGGAATTGCGAACTTTGTCACGCTTCTCTCTCAGCTAACAGAAGTTTTGAATAGAAACACGGGTCAATAGGAACGTTCAACCCCCCCTAAGAAAGAACAAGTCGCTATTGAGAGCTTCATGAGACAAAGGCCTCCTACTTTTAATGGATCAACTGATCCCACGATCCCTGAACAATGGATCAACTCCATTGAAAAGATCTTCTCAATCCTTCAATGTTCTGAACAATAGAATGTTCTCCTAGATGCCTATCGTATGGAGGGTGAAGCTGATCAATGGTGGATGTTGATAAAAAATATGAAGCCTGAGGAGGAGATCGAGGCGTTGGAATGGAAGGATTTCTGGAAGATTTTTTTTGATAAATATATTCCGTGCACCCTCCGGCTTAAGATGGAAAGGGAATTCCTTTCCCTCAAGCAAAAAGATGAAGAATATGTTGGAGCGTACGAGGAAAACCTCACAAGGCTTGCACGATACGCTTCCAGCCTTATCATTACCGACAAATGCAAGGTTGACCGCTTCTTTGGTGTGTTGAAGCCTAGCTTATGGAAAGCATTATCGATCCGTGACTTCGATAGCTATGAGGAAATTGTCTGATGTGCCCTCAAGGTCGAAATGCAGATTGGGGAATCACAGGGGTATCATGGGGACAAGAAGCATAAGGTGGAATTCAATGCTGGTGGTCTGATGGATAAATCCAACGGTGCTAAGAAGATCAAGCACCCCACTTACCAAAAGTGTGGAAAGAAGCACCCTGGAAATTGCCTTAAGGGGACGAGAAAATGCTTCAGGTGTGGAAGAGAAGGGCACCTAGCTGTTTACTGTTGGCAAGAAGGACCCACAGTTGAGACAGAGGAGAGGAATGCTCCGTTCGAACCTCAACGCGTTGTTCAATGCTACAAATTCAAAGAACTGGGTCATTTTTCAAATCAGTTCCCTAATCCAAGGGTTATTGGAGTCAACCAACAACCTCCAAGACAGCAAGGAAGAGCATTTTCCATCACTTCTGCCGAAGTGAACCCTGGCAACGAAGTGGTGATAGGTATGCTAGTTATTCATTCAATAATAGAGAATTTAATTTTTGATTCAGGTTCTACGCATTCTTTTATATCTCAAAAGTTTAGTAGAACAATCCCATCACCACCACAAATCATGGAAGTAAAGATGTCGGTGAGTACGGAAAATGGGGCAATCATTGCATCCCATGAATATAAGTCCTACCCTGTTATAATCTGTGGATTGAATTTCCCGACGAACCTCGTCATACTCCCTCTGGTGGAATTTGATGCAATTCTTGGCATGGATTGGCTTTCCTTATATATAGCCAACATAAATTGTCATGAGAGGGAAATCACACTCCATATGGAGAATCGACCCCCGATTCTTTATAAGTGTCAAGATGAAGATGAATCTCCTTTAGATCCATCATCTCAAGCATGGATATTACTGCCTTATTAGCAAGCATATTTGGCTCAGATGATTGAGTCCAAGGAAGAAACTATCCTTGAAAAAATTCCTATTCTAAGGGAATTCGCTGAAGTGTTTCCTGAGGAACTGCCTGGCTTCCTCCAAGAAGAGATGTTGAGTTCTCAATTGAACTTATACCTGGGGCGCTACCAAATCCAAGACTCCATATAGAATGGCTATTGTAGAGCTTGAAGAGCTGAAGAAACAACTACAAGAGAATCTGGATAAAGGATTTATACGCCCAAGTGCTTCACCATGGGGTGCACCAGTCCTCTTCGTCAAGAAGAAGGATGGGTCAATGCGGCTTTGCATCGATTATCGTGAACTTAACAAAATCATGATAAAGAAAAAGTATCCTCTCCCAAGAATTGATGAATTGTTTGATCAGCTGCATGGAGAACAATACTTCTCCAGGGTGGATTTGCGGTCAGGATATTATCAAGTAAGGGTGAAGAAGAAAGATGTCCCCAAGACTGCTTTTCGTACAAGGTACAGGCACTATGAATTCATAGTAATGCCTTTGGGACTCACCAATGATCCAGCAATATTCATGGACTTGATGAATAGAGTCTTTAGAGATTACCTTGACAAATTTGTGGTAGTCTTTATAGATGATATTATAATATACTCCAAAACCAAGGAGGATCATTAGGAGCATTTAAAAACTGTACTAGAGACTTTGCGCAAGGAGAATCTCTAGGAAAAGTACAGCAAGTGTGAGTTATTGTTGAAGGAGGTCTCATTCTTGGGCCATATCATCACAGGCAATGGAATATCTATGGACCCCTCCAAAATAGATGCAATTGAGGGATGGCCAAGGCCAACATCGGTAACTGATATCCGTAGCTTCTTGGGGTTAGCTGGATATTATCGACGATTTGTGAGAAATTTCTCACGATTGTCCAACCCTCTTACCAAGATAACTCGAAAGGGAGTAAAGTTTTCTTGGAGTGATGAATGCAAAGAAAGCTTCAAGGAGTTGAAAAGGAGGCTTATCAATGCACTCGTTCTCACTTTACCCACAAGTGGGGATCTTTTTTGGTATTCAGTGATGCTTCGAAGAAGGGATTAGGATGTGTGCAGATGCAGAATGATAAAGTGATATCCTATGCCTCAAGGCAGCTGAAAATCCATGAGCGAAACTATCCAACGCATGATCTGGAGTTGGCAGCTGTGATGTTTTCCTTGAAAATCTGGCGGCATTATCTCTATGGAGAGAAATGTGAGATATATACTGACCACAAGTGTCTTAAATATATATTCACACAGAAAGAGATTAATATGATCCAGAGAAGATGGATAGAGCTCATCAAGGATTATGACTGTTCAATACATTACCACCCTGGGAAAGCGAACAAGGTGTCAGATGACCTAAGTAGAAAGGACCCAGCAATTCTAACAATGATGATAATTGAGAAGGATCCAATCTTCTTAGAATTGATAAAGATGGACGTGGGAATCATAAAGAAGGGAACATCATCAATCCTTTCACAAATTATTGCTCAACCGTATCTTTTGGAAAGGTTAAAGGATGCTCAAAAGGATGATGTGTGAATTCAAGAAAAAGTGTAAGCTATCAAAAAAGGGAAATACTCAGAGTTTAATGTTAATGAAGAAGGAATTGTGCAGTTTGGGAAAAGACTATGTGTTCCATCAAGTCTGGAGCTGAAGAAGGAACTTTTGGATGATGCACATAGTTCAAATTTCTCTATTCACCCAGGGAGCAAAAAGATGTATCGTGATCTCCGAGAAAACTTTTGGTGGGATAATATGAAGAAGGAGATCGCTGAATATACATCAAAGTGCCTGGTGTGTCAACAAGTGAAGGCAGAGAGGCAGAAGTATAAGGGGATGATGCAACCATTGCCCATACCAGAATGGAAATGGGAAAACATCACCATGGACTTTGCCACCGGACTTTCGAGGACATCCAAAGGCAAAAATGCAATATGGGTTATTGTGTATCATCTTACAAAGACTGCACACTTCATTTCTGTACTGGAGGATTTCTATTTGGATCAACTAGCACGGATATATATCAGGGAAGTGGTAAGGTTGCATGGTGTACCACTATCTATTGTGTCTGACTGAGATCCAAGATCAACCTCTATGTTTTGGAAGAGTCTTCAACATGCTTTGAATACTGAACTGAACTTCAGTACGGCCTATCATCCTCAAACTCATGGCCAATCCGAGCGGACTATCCAAACACTTGAGGATATGTTGAGAGCATTCTCAATGGACTTTAAAGGAGGATGAGATCAACATCTTCCTCTGGTTGAGTTCTCTTATAATAACAGTTTCCACTCGAGCATCCAAATGGCACCATATGAAGTCCTGTATGGGAAAAGGTGCAGAACACCGACATGTTGGGATGAGGTCAGTGAACGTAAGTTGCTTGGACCAGAAATGGTCAAAGAAATGGTGGAGAAGGTGAAAACCATTCAGCATCATATCAAGGCATCCCAGAGTCGATAGAAGAGTTATGAAGATAATTATTGACGAGACCTTGAGTTTAAAGTCGGAGACATGGTTTGTTTACGCATATCTCCGTGGAAGAAGGTCATGAGGTTTGGAAAGAAAGGGAAGTTAAGTCCAAGGTACATTGGCCCCTTCGAGATTCTTGATTGTGTCGGGGCTGTGGCCTATTGACTAGCAATTCCACCTACTATGGCCAAAGTACATGATGTCTTTCACGTATCCCTCTTAAGGAAGTACATACCATACCCTTCACATGTACTCTCTTCTAAGGTGGTACAATTGGAAGATGATCATTCCTATAAAGAGAAACCAATTAAGATCTTAGATCATAAAGAAAAAGTTCTACAAAATAAGACAATGCCCCTCATCAAGGTATTGTGGAGAAACCACAAGTTTGAAGAAGCAACATGGGAGTCGGAGGATATGATGAAGCTGAGTTACCAACATTTGTTTTAGTGTGGGAAAAGGAAAATTTCGAGGGTGAAATTTCTTAAGGGGGGAATATTGTAACGACCCAAAGTTTCATTAATGGAAATCCCTCTTGATCTAATTAAATGTCTCTTTGTGTTTATATAAAATGTCAACTTCTTTGGTTTTATGTTAATAATTTTGACCGTTGCTAAAATATCCATTGAATAGTAATCACATGATTAGTATAAATATAGGGATTTAACAAATCCAATTTACTCCGAAAAAGGAAGCGATGGCCTCATCCAGTAGAATTGCCCCATACGAAGCCCATTTATCGGAGCTTGGAAAAGAGGTGGCATCCTTGGGCTTAGCTCTTGACCAAGCCCAATCTGAGCTTCATCATTCCAAGCTCGAACGTGACCATCTACGGGAAAAGAGGAAGTTGATTGAAATTACCACTCGAGCGATGTTATCTGAGCCACCCCAAGAGTCGGTCACCATCGCATACCCTGCCCTTAGGTCTTATAAGGCTATTTTAAGGGGTTATGTAACAAATAATTAGTACTATGTTCATGTACATTATTTTTGTATATAATAGTGAATATAATTTCTAGTCATTATTGATACATTGTAAATAGTTTTTATAGTACAAATGGTGTTTTTAATTATTATTTAATTAAGAAATATATTTTATTAAATTAAGGGATTTTTGAATTAAATAATATTTTAATAAAATAATATTAATATTATTAAATTAAATTTTATTAAATATAAATGATCTTATAATATTATGAATACAATTAAAAATTTTATTTTGGTTTGAAAGCCATTTCTGTCAAAACCCGTGAATTTTCGATAAATGTCAGTTTTTATTTTAAAAGTGAAAATTCACATATTTAGAAAATTATTTAGATAAAATAAATGTTATTTTTGGAATTAGGACGTCGAAATTATCCAACGGTGAATTTTTCATAATTTTCTGAGACAGTCAAATATTTGGGTAAAAATTAAATACCGTTTAAATATATAATGTGTTTTATGACATCATAATGACCCAATAGTGATGTAATAAAATAATATAAGCTTTATGTTCGGCCAATATATGTTTTACCATTAAAATAATGTGATTTTGGGTTTTTTGACTTATTTTTCAAAGCATTAATGGACCCCTCAAGACTTATTCAACACTTTGCCTTTTTAAATTAATTTCCATGGGAGTGTGACTCACCTCCACATAAGCAACCTTATTATTTTAAGAAGTTAGGACTTTGGAATTATAAAATATTTTTTTCCTCTTCCCTATTCCAAAAACCATGTGCAAAAAACATGGGATGGTTTGTGGTTTGGATTAATTTAATGTAAGGGGACCCAAACCTAAATAATAAAGAATTATCTCACCTTTCCTATATAAACCCACCCAAGCTCTCACTTCCTCCTCACTCAATGCCCTTATAGTTCGTCCAACCTCTGACCTACTCTATCTATAATCCTCCCAAGGTGCACCAATCTCCCAAGAATCCTCTCACAAGCCTCTCTCTAGCCTTTGGAAGCACACTTCCAAGTAAAAGTTTTTTTCTTCCTTTCTCATTTTTGTCAATTTTCTTTAAGTTGTATTTCCCTTTTAATTTCAATTATGAATGTTGGGGTATGGTTTTGCACCTCCCCCATACTACTCTATTATTTTTTGAATGATGGGAGACCCCTTTCTCTCTCATTAAATGCCTCCCATGTACACCTGTTACTATGCTGAAATTCCGAAAGGAACTTCTCTCTCTTCTTTTACATTCAAGCAATACTCTTGTATCATGAACCTAAATTCCATTACAATTGATAAAAAATGTATCTATATGACCTAATTACTGTACATTACATGTAAATATGATGAGTAACCCCTTTCTCTCTCATCAACCTTTTTTTTAATTCTTGCGTCACGCCGTTACGCTGCCGAAATCGCACCGATTTTCTAAGCCAATGTCATTGTGTAGTGAATACCATGCCCATTCCTCCATCGAGGGTATTCACCTTTATGCACATTTACTTATTGATTGTAAAGTTTCATGTATTAATTACACATTCCTTTAACATGGAATAAATTATTATGTTTTATGAATCCATGTTTTATGATCCATGTGGCACACTTATGCATGAAATGAAATGTTTAAGAAGGGTGCGCCCTTATAGCGCCCCAATGCATTGGGTAAAGTATAGTATCATAATACGTCATGTGCAATGAGTGTTGAATAATTCTAATTCAAGTGCAACTAGGGTTTACTCGTGCTTCATGTGAAATGAGGGTTTACTCATGCTCCATGTACAATGAGCCTTGGCTCATGCTAATTCCATGATAAGTGTTGTTGCCACATCTCCATGTTATGATTATCATGCTTTATCATGCCTTTATTTTCATGTTTCTTTTATGCTCTATTGATATGCCTATTGTCTAACATGTATTGTACTCCTCATGTTATTTCATGTGTACTCCCTTACTGGGCTTTATAGCTCACCTTTTCTTATGCATGTCCTCAGGTTATCCCATGAAATGCTAAGTACGAGGGAATGTAGTGGTCATGTAAAGGAAGTTTTCAATAAAGATGTTGTATTTCATGGTTTAATTTTTTATGTAATAGTCCTAAGCCCCAAAGAAACTAAACCTCTCGATCTTCTTTGTTGTATCAAGTGTTGTTTTATGTAATAAATCATCTTTAAGTTTGTAATAAAAGCAGGGTTGTCTTAATTATTACCTAGCTATTAAGTTAGTGAGTATGAATAGTAAAACTAAAATATGATAATTATGATAATATATTAATTATAAATAAAATAAGAATAATCTAAAATAAAAAATAAATGTTTTCTAAAAATTAGAATAGTCGCACTTTGTAAATAGAATTTAAAATTATTTTTTATTAATTTTAGAATATTTATTTGAAAAAAAAAATTTCAAATCATCATATAAAAATTAGATTCTGTTAAATTTTTAGTACTTTTATGAAATGTTTCCTTGAGTCATATTTTAATATTATTCACCTAATTTATTTTATATGGTGTATATAATACCCGTTTTTCATGTATTATCATGAATAATTAATTATTCAGGGTATTTTAAGTTTCAATTTGGATTAATTTATCTAATGATATTTTAATTAAAATCTAAAAACTGGTAAATAATTTCATAACTTAATATCTTTTCATTAGGTTATATTACTTCTTCATTGTCATTGATTTTCTAAGATTATGTATGTAATGACTTTTGATTATCTAATGCTTTGTTTCCACTATTGTTTTGGGATTTATAGTTGACAAACAAGATAAATTCTTTGATTAATTCTTTCTTCAACTTTATGATCATTTTAAGGGTTTATTTCACAATCTCATTATAATAAATATTGTTTATTCTTGAATTTATATTTAAGAAAATTATATGATTATTTAAAATAAACCCATTAAATTCTATTACACTCTAGTTATTCAGGATATTTTCAATTAATAGTACTATTTTTCACTCTTTGGTACTTAAAAAATTAAGAAAATATTTTTAAGAAAATCTTACTTCATTTCTCTCTTTCTTCAAAAATATGTTTTCTTCCAAAACCATGTTTTCTTAAAAAAATATAATTTTTAACCACTTAAAATTCATTTATTAAAAATATTTTTATCCAATTTGACTATTTAAAAAAATTAAAGAAATATTCTTGTTATTTTCTAAATAAGGCACTTTTCTAACCTTTTTACAATGAAAATTGAATGTTATTTTTAACTTGTAAGACATGTATAGAATTGAACGCCTTCATAACTATAATTTATTTAAATATTGAACTAAAAGTTTACAAGTTTATTTTTAATGAAATTTATTCTCTTAATATTCAAGAAATTGTTAGTTTTTAAAATTTATTTTCAAAGAAAATGATTTTCAAAAAAAAATTGTTTTACAAATTGATTTTCAAAATAAAAAGGATTCTTTCCTCAAGAATATTGTTTAACGATATTTTAATTGTATTTATATTCATAAATTTAAAAAATTATTTATTATTACCCCAATGGGTTTGTGTTTATACCATCATTATTCTTTATCTATATGGTTTATGATTATTTTGACCAATTATCGTATGGTTATTAACTTTATTGTTTCATTTTTATAGTCATTAACTTCCCCTTTAAATATTCACTTTCATGTGATCATTAGATATTAAATTTATCCTAACTATCGATATTATTTAACATCGATATTCTTATTTCTTAAATTGTATCTTTTTCTACATACGACATTTTACTTTGAAATTTATTTGATTAACTATGGAAATATTGATAAATCTGTATCCTTTACTCAATATAGATATTTTATGTTAAGGAATATTGATTTATAAATTAAATCAATTATTTGATATATGAGGAATTATTTGGACATACAATGATAGGTGTAGCTTGACATTATATATCACTTCAATGCATTGGTAGTATCATGATGAAAATAAGTAAGAGATCATTAATAAAGTTTTTACCTATATTTTTAAACCATATTGTGAAAGGTATTAAAAGTAAATGTATTATGATTCTTAAGGTAATGGATTATAATATTTAAGAATTTCATTAATTATTAATTCAGTTATTATTATCGATGATATTTTCACAATGATATTATCTCTTGATGCATTTCATTTTTAGTTAATGATTAAATTTCATGTGTTTTTAGTTATTTACCGTTACATATCTATTATTCCTTATCCATTTATGATAGAAATGTTATTGATTAAATAGAATGTTTCTTCAGTTATTTAAATTCCCATATTTATTTTTATCCATGAGATTTTCACATTGATATTATCTCTAGATGTACATCCTTATAATTTTATTGATTACATGTAAAGTGTGTTTAGTTATTTAAATTTCTATGTTGATTATACTTATTGATCCATGATTTTTTCTACAGTACATAACCCTTACT
Organism: Viscum album; assembly: GCA_963277665.1. Classification (NCBI taxonomy): domain Eukaryota; kingdom Viridiplantae; phylum Streptophyta; class Magnoliopsida; order Santalales; family Viscaceae; genus Viscum; species Viscum album. The sequence goes on from OY728141.1 coordinate 1,122,698,898, forward strand.
AAGAATTTGAGCTCTCCCTTATATTGTTTTCTTTCCCCCAGAATCCATAAACTGTACTATGATGGATATGAAATGATATGCTAGTGAGAATAATGTTATTCTTGAAAAAATAGGTTTTAATTTTTGTGTTTAAATTTAATAAAAGACTTAAGTATGTATCTAGTTTACTAAACATACTAAACTATTTGGTCCTTCATGTGATTACTTGCATTTTATACCAATTTAATAAATAAGTCACCAACTCTGGGTTGCAAGGGTAAGGGACACTAAAATTTCTATCAAAGAAAATTAAATAGAATCCTTGAGAGATAGAATAAGGAAAACATGTATTAGGAAACATAACCCTATGATAGAATTTGAGGATAAATATAGGAGATCGTTATAATTTTTTTCTAAGATAGAGATTATGTGGTTTTTCCTAGAAATAAATCCATGTCCAGATAATACAACTAGGTGTGGTTCTGGAACAGAGGTATCGAGGTATAATAACTTTGATAAGGGAATATTAGGATTGACTCGATCATCACCTGGTGTATGACTATGGGCCTTATTATGCACCCGGTTTGACACTCCTATGGAATATTCTTAGGATAATTCACATTTTATTTATAAACCATTATGAATTATTTGAAAAGATAATGACAATTAATGACCTAGGTTAAACCGAAAGTGTCTTAGATCGAAAAAAAGGTGTCTCAAAGGAATGGTAAAAAAATTATGTGTGAAAATAAGGGAATAAAATAATGAATTGCTTATGAAAAATGAAGATAATTATGGAAGAAAATAAATCTCATCATATGGATCAATTTATAGTTTACTGCCTTCAATGTGGAGAACATGGGAATTATCTGAGTTAATACCCTCTCATAAAGGTTAAACCCCAGAGCAATAAAGATATGTTTAAATAAAAGGATTGAAGTATTTTTTAGGATTATATAATTATATTGTATAATTATTTTTTACAAATGGTATTTTGGTTGTAAGAATCATGATGAATTTAAGGTTTGTATTAAATTTTAGATTCATTTGTGAAGTTATTAACATAAGAGTTTGGATACCATAATGGGTTTATTATTTTAATATTTATCATATATTAAAAGTATTAAACACATACTTTTAAGTTTTATGTGATGGGATTCTACCAATATTAAATATATTTTAGGGTGAAATTTATGGAAAATATATGTTTTTGAGGAAAAATTACTTAAGTAATAATTAATTTATATTATATATATATAATTTTAAATGTAATGATAACATTTTGGGTAAATATGATCATTAATAAAAAATTTAACAATACTAAAATAAGATTATTAGACATTGTGAAAAATATAAGTGTTATTGAAAACCCTAGTAAAAATGTTATTTAATGATTAATTTTATTTCAAGGACACCCATAATATTTTTGGGAATGTTATTAAAAGGAAAACACGTAGGCTGGATAATAACTCATCGCATCAATCAAGGCCACTAAGCTAAAACCCATGACCGAAGGATTATAATGGTTTAGTTCCTATCACTATTATATGTGATTCTGGGGTTAATATGACATTTTTTAGTTAGATTATTTGAAAAATAAAAATTAATGGTGAACTGGTGGGGTTACTTTTGAGGTTTAGTGACTAATTTATTATATTGGATAACTAATGCTAACTATATTGGTTTTAGAAAATAGTTAAATAAAAATGGAAAAAACTTGTTGATTTTTTATGGATCTTATAATTCATTAAATTTTAATTTTAGTACTTCAGGCATAAAAAATTAACTTTTTTATATTCATTTCTTAGAGTAAGGGATGAGTTGGAAACTGATCAAAGCACAACCAAAGGATGAAATTTTGATTATACAATAGAAACATATCAAGTAAGAATATATCATTATATTCTTATAAGGTAAAATAATTCCTCAAATTTAGGAAAAGTAACTTGAAATAAAAATGTATCTAATTACATTTATATCCAATAAATCATATGGACTTTTAAATCATCAGAAATCTATGGTTTTGAGGCCCTTAATATTACATTGGTCATTAAATAGCTTGTGATAAATGACCTTTACCTTTCTCTATGATTATCTAAACTTTTATTCCTTTTCCACATATTCAATTTACACCAATTTTATCCTACTTAGAATCCTAGATATGTTTTATTCCATATGAACTATTTACTTCCCTTTCTCTCTTATTAAGTGTATATTTTATTAACTCTTTTTATGATGTGGGTTTTCAAAAAAATAATTTACAAATATCAAATACTTGATTGTTGAGATCAAGTTTAAATTGTAAGGATGCATTTTATTTAAAGTTGGGAAAATGTAATACCTTGAAATTATAAAATAATAATGATTTTTTTGATATCATTTTTGAAACACAACACTAATCTTAAATAAAACATGATATATCTATTTAAATTTAATATCTTCGATACCTTGTGGAACATTCAACCCCGAGTATAAAAGAACCATAATATAAATTTATATTAGAACCCTACCATTAAGTTAGAGGGTATGAATAGTAATAACAAAAATATAAATATTATGGTTATTTAATGACTATAAATGAAATAATATTCATATAAAAGATAAAAAATGTTTTCTTAAATACTATATTTTTCTAAAATATGGATTACTTATGATTTTTACACATAATTTAAAATTAAATTTTATGAATTTTTTGAAAAAAATAGTCTACAATTTTTAAGTTGAATTCTTTATGTTTTTCTGAAATATTTCATTTTTTGATGAATACTAAAAATAGTGAATTTTAATTGAAAACTACCATTTCATTTAAATAATATATAATTATAAATTATGTTTTTAAATGGTGTTAATGTTAACTTATTTCAAGTATATATAAATTAATCAAATTTATGAAATTTTAATAATTTTCATATTCAATTTTCATATAAAAACATTGTAAACTTTTAGATATTTTCTCTTTAAAAACATTGTTTCCAATCACGTCTGCAGGATTAATTTTAAATTAAATTTTACCACTTCTTTGAATTGAATTTTGAAAAATATATTACATATTATTGAATAATAATAATTTATAATTTATATTATGTTCTAATTAATTTTCCTCCAAAATTAATAGTGATAACTGTAGAAATTAATTATTGTGTTTAAGGTAAAAATGGTTTTTTTGAGGTTTAAACTAAGAAGGTAAGAATAAAAATGACCTAAAAACTTTTAAAAACCCAATTTATAGCAATATGTAGACCTTATATATTATATATGGTATATTTTCCTATTTTAGAGGCTTTTTCATGATAAAAACATGGGTATGATTGAATATTTTCAAAACAATACAAGTGTTCCACTCACTTCACTTACAAATAGCCACCCACCCTCCTCTATTATTAACACATTAACCTACTTTTAGTTAGGATACCTACCCAAATCACTTAAAAATTCCATTTTATCATCCTAGAAGCATTATTTTGTGTATAAATCTAAATTATGATGGTTTTTGCTGCAAACCTAAGTAGTAAACATGAAGAAGAGGTAATGTTCTTCAACGAGTGTCTTTTTTTATTTGTTCCTCCACATCCCAAAATTTTTATTAAACCATTATGATATAGTAATATAAGTATATTACAAATAATTATAAATTTTTGTAATGATTTAATTTCCTACAACCATCCCCACTTCCATAAAGGGCTTATGAAATCATCATTCGTGTGTACGGTGGACTACCACCTCACAAACTAATTTCATTATTTTTACCAATGAAAACTATCACAGTTGGGTATTATGATGGATATAAATTATATATATGATATTAATAACATAATTATTCAAATTTAGTCATTATATTATATATACTTTTTTACTTTATATTTCGTAGGGGATACGATAATGTCACTCGGGTGTACAGTGAACTACCGCCTCATGAAGTGCAATGATTTTTCTTTCACTAACACCTTACATGGATGGTAATAAGAATAATATTAAATAATATATGTGATATAAATGAAATTATTATCATATTAATTACATATTTATAATTCTTAAATGATAATATACTATTTTATTTTATTTGCACTGAAAAATGATAACATCATTCTTATATGTGTGGACCACCACCTCCAATAAGGGACGTGACTCTCTTTTCATTACCACAACACATGGATGATATATATATATATATATATAAGTATATGTAAAGAAATAATATGTTATATATGATATTTTCACAATTTATTTAAAGATAAAATATTACTTACACCCTTTGCATTATGATGATTGAAAAATGGAAATGTTACTCACACGTAGATACGACCTACTATATCCATGATCGTAACATACTTCATTTTTTCATGAACATCATTAGTGATTAATTTTAAAGGTATAAATGATGTGTAAATATGATTAATATGTAATTATTATTCTAGATATGATATTACTATATAATATTTGCAATAATTAGATCATTCATGACGAAACACAAATGGGAAAACAATGCAATTAACACACAAATTGAAGAAAATAGAAAAAAATAATTAATAAATAGGTGATTAGATGTTATAAAAGGATAATATATGATTTTATAAATATTTATATGGTTTTATATAAGTTAATAACCTTTTTAAAATAACTATATAGTATTTTAATCCACATTCAACCAAAATGAAGTCTCAGGTGAGGGATTTGTCTAAACTTCATTTCATTGAGGCATATTGTAATGTTATGCACCTAATTTATTTTACATGGTGTTTATGTTGTCCTTTTTTTATTTAATATCATGAATATTTAATTATTCATGGTATTTCAATTTTCTATTTTAATTATTTCATCTAATGGTGTTTGACTTAAAAGTTACCAAGTGGTAACGAATTTCATAACTCAATTTCTTCTCATTATGTTATATTAATTCTTTGTTATCAATGATATTCTATGATTATGTGTATAATGAATTTTTTTATATTACTTTTTATTTAAACTAGTGTAATATTTATTTTAAATTTATACACATAATTGATTCATTGATTAATTCTCTCCTCAATGTTATGATCATTTTAAGGGTTTATTTCACAACCTCATTCTTATCGATATTATTTATTCATGAATTTAAATTGAAATAATTTATTTTTATAATTGTATAATAAAGCCATTTAATATTATTATATTCTTTTAATTCATGTTATTTTCAAGTAATAGTACAATTTTTCTACTCTTTGTTAGTTAAATAATTCATAAAAAGTTTTTAAGAAAATATGACTTTATTTCTCTCTTCTGTCATAAATCCTCTTTCTTCTAAAACCATGTTTTCTGAAAAATATTTTCAATAAAGTTTTTAACATATTTAAAATTATGTATAAAATAATATTTTACACATTTTTACTTTTTTAAAAAAAAATAGAGTAATCATTTTGTGTTCCAAATAAGGAACTTGTTAAACCTTTTTACAGTGAAAATGGCATGTTTTTATTTACTCATACATCATATACGAAATTAATTTTCATCATTTTCATCATTTATTTGAATATTCCTTCGAGTTTTTATAGGATTATTTTTAAATAAAATTGTTTTTAATGTTTTATAAAATTTTTCTTTTTCAAATTGATTTTAAAATAAATTGATTTTGAAAATGTTTTTTGTTTTAAAATTTGATTTTCAAAACAAAAATGGATATTTTTATTAATAATGATTTTTAAAGATATTTTTATGTTTTTTGATTCATAAATTAAAATAACCTTTTATTATTACTCAAATGGGTGTATTTTGATACCATCCCTATTCTTCCTCTTTATGATTTATGATTATTTTGACCAAGGATATTATTAACATTCAATTATTTAATATTTTTACTCATTAAATTCCCCTTGAAATATTGAACTTCATGTGATCATTAGTCATTAAATTTCCACTAAATATACTTATAATTTATAATGGATATGATTATTTATTAATCCGTATATCATTTATATATAAGGTGTTTTACTGTGAAATTTATTTAATTGACTGGGGAAATATTGATAAATTTTTATCCTTTACTCAATACGTATATTTGACGTTAAGTCATATTTATTAATTAATAAAATATATTACTCAATATATAAGAAATTATTTGGACTTATATGGATGGGTGGGTCCTGTTATTATATATTCTCTCAATGCATTGGTAGTCTCATGAGGAGAATAAGTAAGCTAGAATTAACTGGGTTTTAACCTTTGGTTTTAAGCAATCTTGTAAAAGGTCTTAATGGTAAAGGCATCATGATGTTTGAGATCATAACTTCCAATAATTAATCATTTCCTTCATTAATAATTCTATTACTATTATTATCCATAATATTTTCTCAATTATATTATCTTTGGATGCATTTCATTCCCAGATATTTATTAAATTGCATGTGTTTTTAGTTATTTACATTTCCATATCGATTATACTTTATCTGGTTATGATAGTAAGGCCTTTGGTCCACCTCAAGGCCTTTGGGCTACCATTAGTGCAAATGCAAACTAGACAACCTACAAGGAACGAGCTCTACAAGGAGGATGAGCACGGAGCTTTCACCACAGCAGAAGCTAAACAGATTGCAAGAATGAGAGGGTATGGCATATGCCACCGGGACAAGCCTGTGCATGCACGGGAATGCCTATCCGAACAGCCATGTGAAGGTGGAGAGCTGAATTCATGATGAAGATGCTGGGGAGGAGCAGTTACAAGTAGTTATCCCAGGTTATATGTAATGTTTCAAGCCTACGGGTAATGAATTCCTCTAAGGCCTACGGGCCATGTAATACTTAAGCCTACGGGCCTTGTAAGGGTTCCACCTCACCCCTTGAAATGTGTATTATCAAAAATCAATAAAAAATGAAGGCCTTCAGGCCATTGGAGGAGTATATACATCTCATTTTCATATCATAAAAATAACACAATTATAAAAAAAATTGAACAACTTATTTCTATGAAAAATACCATTGCACAACATTTTATCTTCCCATTTTTAAATTTTTATCACGGTCTATTTTAGATAATCTAACATTATATATATATAAGAACCAGGTAAAACATTCTCACAACAAATTAACAAATAAATAATAAAAATAATCATCATTATTTTTAATATAAATAAAAATGAACATGGGAGAATGTAAAAAAATATGTAAACAAATAACATTATCCAATAAAAACAATAAATAAATAAATTCATCGAGAAAAAAATTGAAATAAGTTAATTTAAATGAAAAATCCATTCCCTTATTATTACCCATGCTAATTTATGTCTATAACTACAAAAATATCAATGAACAAATATGATATAAGGGAACACCCTCTCTCTCTATTTTTTAATACTCAATAGCTCTTAATTATACCCTCGTTTAGAATAATAGTCAAATATATCATCTCATATAACTTTATCTATATTGATATGGATTTGAATGATATAATTATAAAAAATTTCTTCTTATATGCATGAAATATCTAGAAAAAAAATACTAATAATATATCTTACATAATAATAAAGGCTTAACATTTTATTCCACCCATGTCTATATGAAACCATGTTAAGCAACCCATGAACCACCCACCCTGTAAAAGTCGAAGAGGATAAAAAAAATATTTCACTGTTTAAAATAATTAATAGACTTAAAAAATTTCCCCATTAGATTACTAATAACCTAATATACTCTATCAAGGGTCATACCCAACAATAATAAGGCTAAATGACACTCCATTTTGAAAACAAAAAATCAAATAGGTAAGGTGTTTCACAAACACCCTCACTTTACTCAAGTTAATTTGATATAACCTAACCTGTTATCCATAGGTGGAAAATTATTCAATAAGAAATCACCTAACCCATCTCATTATACCTTGATAGGTTCAAAAAAACCTAGTCCTTTTTCATTCCCTCTCTATGGGTTTCAACTCAACTATAGGAAGCCTCAATATCCTTGACATAATGGATAAACCATCTCAAAACACATCTCACCCTATTTTTAATGATATTCATGGTTTAATAAGGTCCTAATAAACCACATATAAACACCCCAACCCCTATTGTCCATGTTTTGTGTTTCATATACCCTATTATCTTATCTAAATCACATAATACACCTGAAAACTAAAATAATAAAATGGAAATTCATGGGGACACTTAACATGGAATAGTAGAAGAAAACTCATTAAAAACTATTTAGAAATTGGACATATAATACCAAAAATTGAATATGTGAAGAAAACCCCCAAAATAGATAATATTGGGTGAATTCAAGGAAGAACACAAAAGAAACTAATATAATTAGTAGAGAACAATGAAATTATTACAACTAGGAACTCGCTACAATAGTCGAATTGATGAATGAATGGGAACTAGATAATATAAGTGGTCTGGAAGAGAAGAAATAGAGGTGGTTCATGAACACTAGATTACTATAGTTTGGCCCACAGAGTATGAGGGAGGGGTGAGGGTTATTTTTTATTTAAAAACTAATAATTAATTTAAATTAAAAAATAAAAATAATTGTAGGCTAATAGGTACCCATTAAAAGGAAAATTGTTACCCATTAGTTCGCTTAGGCCACACCGTCTTCCAATATCCTGATTGATTACGCATTCAGCCTCTACCATGTACCATGTAGCCTTTATATTCAATAAATGAATGTCATATATTTCTAGTCATTAACTAAACCTATAAAATGATTATTAAATATCTTAAAAATGAACAAAAAACCTATAATGTTAAACTATGACTTAATGATTAATTTCCATACCCAAAAATTAAAAACGAACCATGTACCATATTAGCTCTAACTCGACTTAATTATTGTTTAACCAATTTATTAAGGCATATATCACTATAAGATATTACCATAAACCAAGATTAGTCTATTAGATAAATATAAAATATTTGATTTTATATAGAACTTATGGACTTTGATGGGCATAAGTGTGCTATGAACTATGTTTAGTATGTTAAAACAATATAATGTGAGAAAATAAAGTCAATTAAAACCATTATTTATATTTGATGATGATGATAAATATTAAAGGAGATTTCAATAACCCTAATATTATATAATTGTGTTACTTGAATATTATTAGAGTTTTTTCATATGATGAACATGAAGATGGTATAACTTTTTCCTAGATCTGAGCATAGATTTGAAGGCCAAAAGATTATTCTTATAATATTTGTTTCTTTTACTTTTGATCTTCAAATTTATCATAATCTCTAATAGGATTATACTTACTTAGTTTAGGATTTAATCCAAGGATTCCATTTTTTTTACACCTAAAAAACATTTTTAAATTTTAAATTTTCACTAAAATTTCTTCCAAATCCATGAAATATTAGTCTTAATGAGAAGAGACTTGATTTTTTACTTAGGATTCCCTTTATTGAATTTTAATCTCACAAAATTTTTTCAATTCATAATTTCACTCTAACTTTTTCCTTGTCCATAAAATGTTAGTAATTTCATGCTAAGACTTGTGGTTGTGTACCATTAATTTTCATGATGTATGTGATCATGAAATAGGGATCCTCGTTTTAATGGTAAATTCAGTTACTTAACTATTATAATATTGACCCAACATGAATAAATAGTCATTCTAGTACCAGAATGAATAGACAAAAAATGTGAGGTTATGCAGTTTAATGACATGATAATGAGACCAAAATATAATTTATTTTATACTCTTTTGACATGGAGAAATGTTTTAAATGGTATGGTTATTTTATTAATGATCTTAAAGATGGCATTATGTAAATGAATAAATTCATTAGAGGGAATATAAAAAGAGAAAATTCCAATGTAAATTGGAGGAATATTTATTTATATAATTTATAAACCATATAAAGACATGAATTCTATGGAAATTTTCAATCCATTGAATATTGGAATATTGGAATATTGGACAACAAAAATCCTATCATGGAATATCTGAATTGGATATAATGAAATATAATTAATAGGCTAGGTGGACCACTTCTCATATTCAAATAATGGGTTTATTACCATGTTGTTAGATTGGTATATTTATAATAACCACTGACCAAATTTTAATAACGGGTTCTCACTTTAATATTTGCAATGAATTATAGAGTTATAAAATCTATTACAACTTGAGACTCCTTAAGAGGAGGGTGAATCAATGTATAGGGAAAATTACATTTTTATTTTTACTTATTCATTTTTTTCCTTTATGATATTATTCTCTCATTGGCAGAAACTATGTTTAACCCATCACTTAATTATTTTTTTACTCCTCCTCACTAAATATCATACACATAACTATAAATGTAAATCATTCAATGATGTGTGTTTTTTACTTACATCAATACAAGGAGCTAGTTTAAGGAGCATAATACAATGATGTGATGATTTTCATGGAGGTAATGATACTCACTATATGTGTTACAATTTTGTAGGAAAAGAGAACTACCCATCCAAGTAATATTCTATATTCTTATAGAATTAACTACTTGGTAAACAACTTTAATCATTTATAGTTAAGTGGGTCTCTTTTATATCATTAATGAAATCATAATTTTGGGAATCTTCAACTTGAAGTGGATGCATGGTTTATCTTCCATGTTCATTGATGTCTTCTTCTACAATTCAGATGAGAGTCTCTCCTTACTATGGGGGGTTACTTGATGTCTTCCTCCAATCACAAAAATAGAAATCGTACCTCAGAATGTGGATGATTAAACACTATAATTATCTCATTGTAATCTTCCTCAATGAATGTACATAGTATTGATACTCTTCCTTTGAGACTTATTCACTCTAATTAAACTAGATATAATCACTAAAATTATTCTAATGCTCATCTCCTTCTTCTATGGAACTGGATAAGAAAATGTGAACAAAACCTCCCCCTTCTCCTTTTATAATACTATATTATTTTTTTATCTTCATCTATTATTATTAAACTCATAGATAATTAATAATAGCGGTTGAGTCTATCTCCATGTCCTCATTTTTTTATTATTTTTATAAAATCCCATAAATATGAACATTAGATAAGATTCCATATATTGAATATAAAAATATTATAAAGGACGAAACATGATCTCTTTTAGTCAGGATTATATCATTCTTTCTCTAGCTTGTTCTGCAATATCAAATGATATATTTTCAATATTTTAGATCTTTAAACACTAGTATGTTAGCACAAAAAATTTAATTATTTATAATTTTCCATAATCTTCATGATCTCCCTTAAATTTCATGGTGTTCATTCAACCATAAAATATATAGGTTTCATAATTCACCACTTTTGGATTATAAATTATATATTACAACATATAAAATACCCATGAATTCATATATTGTTGAGAATCAATCTGAGTTATGAAGTGATCTCTGTTAAAAACCAGATATGCACAAACCCTTTATTTCAAAACACCGAATGAACCCATTTTAATCTAGGCATGATCTTCTCCATTATGTTATGATTACTAAAACCATGATCTTTAACTAGAAATACTCATTCAAGGAACATATCAAGAAAACATTATCTACACTGAGACTTTACCATAAATAAATTCTTATTATGTACAAACAATTACACACCATGGAAATATTTAAAATACCCAACACATCTCCATGAAAAAACTTATGCAGGAAAGTATCCACATGTTTATAACCTTACACTTAATAAAAATATTATACATCATAGGGATTCTTCCTACTAATTTCATGTTTCAGAATCCATAAGAATTTAATATATCAACATATGGCTCAAGTAAATTGAAATTTGTTTGTAATATAAAAAATATATAATGTATTATGTAAGATATATCCAATTATTTATTTCGTGTAAAATCTAACCAAAAATGTTATGCAGCTTCCAAAAATCTTACACATCAGTTCAAATAAACTTAAGTAAATGAGGAAATTTTTTCCATTGTTATATTTGACATTTAAGGAAAATATATATTATGAAAGGTCTACTTTATCCCTATTATATGGATTCTAAAGTGATTTTTTTCATATTTTATTAACTATGTTACATATTTTGAGAAACTTCTAATACATTAAAGAAATACATTTATAAACATCTTATTATTTGAGTAAAGTTCTCAAAAAACATTACCCTGGATAGTCCATTTTCAAAATCTTAGCATACTTTAAGGAATAAAAAACTTTCATAGATCTATAGGAATGTTCTTTTTCATAAGTATACTTAAATTCATTTCTAAATTTTGAGTCTCTATATACTCTAAAAATTTACATTAAATTAACTTGAAGACATAACCATTTCTACATCTAAATTAAAAACCTAACATATCAGGGTCTTATCCACTTTAATAAATGTTTTTTACTTACAAATTTATCTAAATCATCTCATACTTCTTCTAAATTCAGATATAACTTTGACCTCTAAAAAAATTAAAAATCAATATTCATTTATTCATAATTTCCTCCATATTATCATTTTCTTGGTTTCACAACTTGTTTTCCAATTCTATGAATATTATTTCTATGATAATTCATAATCCTTGTATGATTACCATGTTTATATAATAATATGATCCTTTTTCCATGTCAAAAAGTATTTTATTATCATTCTTAACCAACTATCAAAACATTAATAGCTATTTTCAATAAATCCAAAACACAACCCTATGGTTTCAATATTAACCCTATTTTTACCTTGTTAACAATACTAGATTAAATTTTGATTCTCTTTATAACTCCAAGTTCTTTATAACCTTGCATAAATTTAAAATGAATGATAATCTTTCAACCCCATTTTCTATAAAATTAAAAGGTTCACTTGTATCCCCTTTTGGGTTTCTTCATATATTTATTTTAATAACTCTCCCCCTATTTAATTGAACTCTTTAAGGGTAATTATCTTATATTTACTACCCTATATCCTCCCCAACCATACTCATACCACTGTAACTAGACTGGTGGTTTCAATTGATCTTAGGTGTGAATCCTCATAGGATTAAGGATACCAAATAGTAGAAAGGTTCTAAGGGGTGTTAGTTGGGAGATTATACCCTCTCATAATGATAAAAATAATAATAATAACTCAAAATAATACAGAAAAAACAATAAACAAAAAATATGAAAATGGGTATCATAATAAACATCCATAATTTCATGTTAGTTATACAAGAGTATATAAGATCACCTATCAGATGATCACATATATAAAAATATGAAATAATAGATATAAGGTGTCATCTTGGCACGGAGGAACCATGTAGCCATTCTATAAAACACACAAACCATATTTTTCACCATCAATGCTTCCATCTCCACTATGCACCATATTTATAACTTTTACCTTGAACTATACAAAGAACTATGAAGTTTTTGTGTCTCTTGAAGGGATTTTATAGGGTAAGAGTATGAACTAGGTTGGCCACCATCATTTTTTTACCCATATTATATCCACACGCATATATATATATATATTGGTGTATTCCAAAAATCAATAAATATAAGGTCACACATATTTTTCTTATTGCTCAACCAATTCTCTACTTTTCATTAATTCTACTTCAACTACTTTGGCCAATGGCTTATTAGAATGATACATCCATATTTTACCATACTACAAGATCCTTCAAGCTTCCAACCAATTCCATGCTATATGAAATTAACCTCTTAACATATATATACAACCGTTATGAGTTATCATGACAACACATAGGCACATCCATAATCTATATCACAATACCCCAAGTATTTTGAGTTCATTTTTTTAATCTATGGATTAATTGCTTAATGAACCCAAGGCATGGTGATATCCATCCTTCTTAATCTATCCCATAAACCTTGTAGAAATGGTTATATCCAAGAACACATATGGTGGTCTCAACTACCACCAATTATGGACTTCTATAGTGTGAACCTTATCCTTATTGATGGTCAACACCATCCCTCTATATCACTTAATCTATGAAGGTCACTATGTACAACAAGTGGAATAAACCACTACATCGTCCATGTATTGTGTGTACATGACCTCAATGTAAACAACCCAAATAATGATAGACATATTCAATAATCTAGGCCAAACCTCCATCAAACCAATGTCACCACTCGCAAATCATGTCACAACCAATGGTAATGTTCAACACCATCTGAATCATATTGGTGGACCATATTGCCCATATCTAGTGATCAACATCACCCATGGCCATACAAGCAATGTGCAACATGTTCCCATGGAATAATATTAGTTAATAATTCAATATAATAGCATAAATATCTAGCTTCATCATTCCTAACCTTCCCTAAAACCACATAACTTGAAAACCATTCCAAAAAAGTCCTAAACCTATTATTTCTCGCATAGTTCTACCCTTAAGAATCTCTTATGAAAAATAGAAACACATAATAATTTTGTTCCCTATATCACATACAAAACCAAAATAAATATTATATATTACACATATCTATGTTAGGAAAAATCTTAGAACCACCTACTAGGAGTTAAAAGTACTCAATTGATCAAGAAATTCTGAACAACTCTACTCCAACCGAAATATTTTAAAAAACTGAGAAACCCATATTTAAGGGAACCATTGACAAAAAAAATAAATGGGATAAAATATAGGGAAAAAATTATTAATAATTTTTAGCCTTACCCACATATAATCCCTACTTCTAATAGAACCGAGATTGAATTATAAATGATTGTGATATCTCAAAATAGACAAAGAAAGAAGAAGGAAAGTTAGGGTGTCTCGTTACTATTGATTGTAAAATACTCTTGTTTTATAATTTACCCATTTAATTAATTCAACACATTTAAAAAAAATTAAGTACATAGGGACGGTCATGGAAGAACTTTCATCATCACAACATAAATCTGTTCTTGTTAATAATTTACATAGCAGGATTCCCCCTTCAAGGTATTAATCATCCCCCTTGAAGACTCAACTTCAATACCTTGTGTTACATTGTGGCATAAACCTTTCTTTCATAATGAAATTAATCTGAAAAAGAAAACCTTCATATCATGACTATAAACTGTGACCACCCATATCCTGGTATAATTAACCCATCATGGAATGATATCCCAAACCCTTGATAAACTCTAAAATCATATATATAACTAATAAGAACTCATATATCACCAGGGTGTATACAACTCTATCAAGGTGCATCCATTCCCATTTTTATCTAGTTTTATAAAGTACCAAAACCTTATGTCTGGAGATTTCATAGAATGACAACCATCATCATAGCTTGATGTCCTAAAACCTCAGTTTCTTTTTCAAATTCCCACAATTATATGTTTTCTAAAAAAACATTACACTTTAAAGAATTATCCAAAATTCATGACTTCAGCCCTTTATTTCATGTCACTCCTCATGTGTGGCATGAATCCCTCACCATGTAATGACTCCTCTATTTCACACTGTGAATTATTATTTCTTTATTATTTCAACCCCCATGCTCGACCGACTCTCAAACCCAATATTTGACCAACTCTAACACCCCCTACACCTATACGAGGTCCACTCACACCTGATTCTCCCAAGATCTTCCAAGAATCACACTCCTAAATGCTTGGGGTTTTAAAATCTCCCCATAATATGATAGATCATCCCCAAGCTATCTCAAGACATACATTGAACAAAACTCATGAATATAAGAATCTTACTCCCTAGATTCTTGAAAAGATGAAACAACGGCTAAGACATCTATCTCATCCCCATTTACCTATACTAACAAAATTAAACAAGATTATTACTTATATAGATCTACCCACTATTGTAATCACCTACCTAGTTTCATCTTGACCGAGTCTCTCAAAATAATGATTGTATCAACCATCCATCCAAATCACACTAGTTATCCACACATAGCCACCAGTCATCATCCACTATCATTTTTCATCATACTACATCATTCCACTATTTATCATACCACATAATACTTGATACCCATTTTTTATTTTAATGAACTACTTACCTATTTTTACCCTACATCACACTCTATGCCCACTTTTATCTTGAATCATACCTAGTTCCCACTTATTATCCCCAATGATAAGGCATCTAAAAATTATCACATATGGTATCTATACCTTAACCAGTATCCAATCATCACATATATCACACATGCACCTCATGAAGTAACATCCATTTTACAAAACCAAAACCCACAATTTTATACTCATGACACACCTCAAACTATAATAATCTCTCCATCCTACTCTAAATATGTCAGCACAACTGCATGAAACTAGTTTGAAGATTGATTCCCAAATGTTGTTCTACCCTATATAGTTGTACTCTCCCCCAACCATTATCCCCACCAATGAGTATCACACCGACTGACAAATTCCATGTGAGCAAATGAATCTTGGATTCCATATACTTCTATAGGCCCCTGTCCTACTTCAAATCCTAGATTTTAACGCAGATCGGGACTCCTAACTACCTGTGAGGCCCTCTAACAAAACCTCTACAAAGGCCTCTTATATGTGCATTCCATATACTCTTTTATGGCCAATAAAACTAGGTACAAATATTACCTATCTTTATATATTGAAAACACATCATTTAAAATCCACTCTATGGTGGAATAATTAATACTCTACTCTAAATACCCTTCTCAGTCACCTCATGGTCTCACTTCTAGTTACTTAGTGCTCCATTTTCTATCTCACCTGACCCAACTATTTGAATTAGTATAATCCCATACCATAGGTTTTGATCATCAATCAACACCTAGTTTACTAACTCAATGATTTTAACCTGAATATGCTTACATTAACCCTGATAATTTATCTTAAACCATCATAAAATCATCACATCATAGTAATATCATCTCATTCCATCAAGATATAAAATTTAAAAAAAATCCGAACCTCCTAACATAATCCATAACTTAGAACCCTCTCTAATTTGGGATCCAGAACTAATGGTATCAATCTACCATAATTTATCAATAAAGATGTACTTAAAATGCATGGCCCTGAATACATTCCACATAAACCCCTTGGGTATTTCTTGAAAAACCAATACATCCAACCAACATTTTATTTGTTACCAAATAATATACATATCCATATTTACCCTCCACCCCAGAGGTATCTAAATCTAGTCAAATATCATCTACACTAACTATATTTTTTCCCTACTTCCGGGGTTCTACCTTATCCTTGAAATAGTGGAAGGGTATTCAACTATAAATCCCATGTTATGTATACCATATATGTTTCATCTCTATGTTCTCCACCTTCAAAATTATAGATTAAATACTCTTATATTTCCCTAATATTCCCATTTAACCACTACCCCAAATCCTCTAGCTGCTATGGAAATCCTACACGTCAGAAAAACTCAACCTGTGGATAATTTCCACCTCAATAATCAAAGGCCTCAAATCATGTACACCTTTGAAGAATCATACCTCTAACCTCTTGATACTCCAATAGAGGTTGTCTAAGTGTAATCTATCTAAGAGGAAATACCATGGTCAATGTAGACATAATATTCAAGATATCTCAAATAGGGAAGCTATAACCCGAAGTGTGGCCTACTTGACTTTACACCCCCCCCCCCACCGCAACTAAGCCACATATCATCTAGCCTCATGGACCTTACTACCCATATAATTCATAGAAACCAAAAAAATAATATGCACATAGGATCGCATAATTTACATACCAAGAGTCTCATACTAGGGTTGGATGATTATAATTCAATTAATAATCTATAGAGTATAACATTATATAGGTTTTTTTATGAAACTTTAAACAGAAAAACCACTTTTCATTTAGAATCATCTCCATTTATGGGTTATCTAAGTATATTTAAATAAATATTATGTAAAGGAAAATAGTATTTATCCTATTATTAACACATTAAATAGATAAAATGTTCCTTCTATTTTAGGTTCTGAATAATAATCCCAAAAACCACACATATGTCATGTGATTCCTACATGCCTAACGTGATGCATGATTACTCCCTACTACATATTAGTACAAATAGTCTAAAATCATAAATATATTAAAAAAATCTAAATTAATACATTTTAAATAACCCCACAATGACTATAAATGAAAAATATTAATCCTCGTCCTCTAAATACATTGGAATTCCACTCATGTTAGTCATGTCCAAACCCAAAATATAAATTCAATCCTAATTTTTAAAATTTTCATTAATCTCCATTTAACCATGACCTAAATAACAAACAACTTTTTAATAACCAATATTTAATACCAATCGATGATACAAATTTGGTACTGCCCTACTCTAATACCACTTTGTAAAATCTCTGGCCTCGATCATGCTACCTTAACTGGATGGGTGGTGTCACTTGACCTTTGGTGTTCCACCTCATATAAAAAATGTTATAGAATAGTAGTGAGATTATAAGGGGTAATAAATGTTACAAATGGGACCTAAGTAACACACAAGGGTTTATAATAAGGTCCAATCTAAGATTTTTCCTATAAGGATAAGGTATAACCCCTAAGAACTATCTAAAACACAATTCATGCCTCTGGTATCTTTATTTTAGTCATAGTCATATATATATACACTCAAACATAGAATAAAATAAGATCAAATAAATACTGGAATGAATAATATACCATAGCATGTATCGTGGTTTCAATAGGCATCTATTTATTTGGGATCTATCTAATGTATGAAACATATATATAGAATGTGAACCTACATTACTATAATGATTTATGAATGCACACCAAATACCATAAGTCAAAATATAAACATCATGTGTATCACTCGAGGTAAATATAATCAACAGTAACATCAATCAACAAAAAAATTTCATGCTTTATGAAAACTCGGAGGTCTGCTATTTAGTGTTGATAAAACACTGATATAGTTCCCCTACATGAGTCCCAACCTTCTTAACTTATGTCTAACCTATAAAAAATCAACATAAGAAGAAAATTAAAGTTATTGAATCCTTATTATCTTGTATATTATTCTTTTAATTCTTTATTTGATCTTTTTTTATTCTATATTTGAGTGTATATATGTGGTTGTGACTAATGTGCAGGTACCAGAGGATTGAATTGGGTTTTAGATGGTTTTTAGGGGTTATACCTTGTACTTGTGGATATTCTATTAGTTTCATCATCTTTGTAAACCCCTATGTGTGTCTTCGAGGAACAGTTATTACATTAGTACCAGATGAAAAACCAAGTTTGAAGTGTGGTGGCACTGCCTCGGTAAAAAGACAAGTTACCATAGTAAAAACTAAAATGCTAAATTAAAGAAACTTAGACAGTAAGAAAAAACATGTATAAAACATGTTTTTTATGTGGTGGAGGTTTTTTATACAATATAATCCCTATTATACTTCATTTATCAATTTTTAAGGCACTTGGGGGAGATTGACTTCCCATTATTGAATAATTTTGGGTGTTTACTAAAATGTCACTCCTCTTTAATTATAAAAGGGAACTCCCTCCCCAAACTTATTCACACTTATAAATAAATATGTCTTAACCAAAAACTAATAAATTATCTCCAAAAACTCTTATACACATTATATATCTATTGGTATTCCAAAAATTTTATTCCTAGTATCCTTAAGAAGAGATCCATATGTGGTTTCTCTGAGACAAGGTAATCATCTTAACGAAGCTATTTTTATATTTATTAGTTTAAAACCTTTAATTATGTATTAAAGATTTCAATATTACACTATAATCTCCCATATTCTGGTTTTTTTATTACATTAATGGGATAACCTATATCTATCACCTCTTCTCTCAAATGAGAAATTAAATCATTGATCGTGTGTACGGTGGACTACCGCCTCGCGAACTGATTTGGTTCGTTTTCCATAAACACCTATCATGAATAGATATAATGATGGATTTGATATGTGTGTGTGTGTGGGTGTGTGTGAGTGTGAGTGTATATATTTATGATATACTTATAATTATTTAATTTTAATAACAAATATAACTTCTTACTTTCAATTTTGTTTAAAATATGATTATGTCCCTTATATATATGGAGGGTCACCACCTCGTGAAGCGATGTTTTTTTAAAAGGTTGTGTACTGGTCAAAGACCAGAACATTGAGATTTATTAAATCAAAAGAGAGTACAAAACAAGATTACATAAGACGAAAAGAAGGCAATTTTTTGGTATCTCTAATAAAAAAGGGGAGTAGATTAGGAGCGAGGTCATCCCTCAAGATGACATCATGAGGAACTCCCTTGTTGGAGAGACCATCAACGATCTTGTTGGATTCACGATAAGTGTGCGTGACAATGAAATTGAGACTTTTGAGAGAGTGCAGGTAGTCCATCCATCCAGGGGTGAAGGACCACGCAAGGTGAGTAACACCAAAACAATAATAATAATGACAGATTATTAAAAAAATGGTGATAAGAAGTTATAAAAGGATCACATATGATATCATAAGTATTAATATGATTCTTTGATATGTTAATAAAAATTTAAAAATCATTATATTGTAGTTTAAAGAGCATTCAATTAAAATTAAGTGTTAGGTAATGGATTTTTTCTCAATTTCCTTTCATGAGACATATTGTAATGTTTTGAAAATAATCTATTTTATATGATGGATATACTTCCCATTTTAAAGTTAATACCATGAATCCGGAATAATTCATTGTATTTAAAGTGTCAATTTGAATTATCTCTTCCAAGGGGAATTGAATTTAAATTTATCAAGTGGTAAAGAATTTTAAAACTTAGTTTATTTTCTCTAGGTTATATTACTTATTTTTTATCTTTGATATTCTTAGATTATATTTGTAATGAATTTTTATTATATTATTTTTTATGTCCAATTTATTTATGTGTAATTTAATTGGATAAGCATACTTGATTCACTGATTAATTCTCACTTCAACATTATGATCATTGTTTGATTTTATCATCTCAAATTTTCATCTTTAGAATATATTTCATGATATAAACCTATATTATTTTATGTGTTATATCTGGTACCCCTTTAATATGTTGTATCATTAATATTAATATATTCATGGTATTTAATGTTTCATTTTATTTTATTCTTTTCATGGGGTTTACAATTCAAAAGTTACCAATGTGGTAAGAGATTTATGTTTCAATCTCATTTTAACCAGAATTATTTATTCTTGAATTTCCTTTGAAGGAAATTTTTTTGATAATTGTATAATAAAAAAATTTCATTTTCTTCACCTCTAGTTATTCATGAATTTTTCAATTAATAATACAATTTTCCTCTCTTTGATACTTAAAATTTATGGGAAAATGTTTTTAATTAATTCTGACGTCATTTATCTCTTCAGTTGAAATTGTTTTTATTTCAAATACATATTTTCTAAAACTATTTTCAAAAATGTCAAACTATAATTTTTTAAATTATTTTTTACCCATAATTTTTATTTTTATGAAATATTTTAAAGGGAATATTCTTGAAATTTTCTAAACAAGGTACTTGTTTACTTTTCTTACAAAAATATGAAAGGATTCATTGTTTTTAACATATTCCCCTTGAACAGAGCCTTCCACCATCATAACTACTCAATAATTTGAAGATTCATTTAAATGTTTAAAATTTTATTTTAAATGAAAATTCTTTTCCTAATATTCTAGAAATTTTTTTCAAAATGATATTTTCAAAGTGAAAAGCTTATTTTACTCCAAAATACATTTAAGGATCTTTTTGTGGTATTTCTATTCATCAACGATAACAACAATTTATTTTCCAAATTCCCCAATGGAGATATTTTATAATGATACCATATTTATTATTTATCTAAATGGTTTATAGTCAATTTGACCATGGAAAGAGTTGATATCATATTTCATGATTAATTTTTGTAATCATTAACTTTACCTTGAAATATTCACTTTTATGTAGTCATTATACATTACATTTCACCTAAACATCCATATCATTTATCATGTATATTCTTACTATATAAGACATATATCATTTATATATATGGTATTTTTATTTTTATTTTATATGATTGACTAGGGAAATTATAGTTAATATGTATTCCTTACTCAGTATGGATTTTTGTTGATAAGGAATATTTTTCATGAATTAAATCGATCATTAATTATATGGGGAATGTTTTGGACATATCCCATAAATGTGTTGGTAGTCTCATCGGATGAATAACATATCTATACTTATTTAATGGGTTTCTAGTGTATACCTACCCTTTTGTTAAACTTTCTTGGCCCAAGGTATTGACAGTAAAGGTATTGTGTTACCTGAGATCATGGTTTCTAATAATTAAGCATTTGCTTTATTGATAATTTAGTTATTATTATTATCCATAATATGTTCACAAAGATATTATCTATAGATTCATTTAATTATTATTTTATTTATTAAATGGAACATGTTTTTAGTCATTTAATTTTTCATATTGATTTTCCTTATCTAATAATGATAGTTAAAATATTGATTAAATAAAATCTTTGTTCAGTTATATACCTTTAAATATTTTTTTTATTTATTGATCAGGATTTATTTACTCATGATGGCTTCAACTATACCTAAACCTTACAGATAATTTGATCTCACCCTTATTTTTTTCTTTTCCTTAGAATCTAGGAAGTGTACAATGCTGATCTGAAAGGTATGATGGAGGGAATAAAAATATACTAGAAAAAAATTATGTAGTAAATTTTGTATTAAAATGTAATAAGGGGATCATGTATGTGTCTATATTTTAAAGAAGACTAAATTATATGGTCTTTAAGGATGTGATTGGTTGTATCAAGCACCAATGTAATAAAGTGTCCATCAGCTCTGGGATACTGTGGAAGAGTGTTTTACACTCCTCCTTTTTGGGTATAAAAAATAAGTTAAGTAAATGGATAACATGATTAATATGACACACTAAAATAAAACTATAGGAATGTATTACTGAGTAAAATAAATTTAAATATAACTCACCACCAAATATTCATTTTATTTGAAATAAATATATCAATGATATTTGAGGAATTAAATAAAGAATGTAAAATAAATATAAATAGATTAGTATATTCCATTCATAATAAGGACATATAATAATTCATTATATGTGAAAAAATGTAAGAGAGTAATTAAATATAAAATCTCAACACATGAAACAATAAAGGATAAACATACTGGTTAAGTAAAAAAAAGATATAGTAATTGAATCGTATTAATAAATAGTTAAGGACATGTGCACTGTCCATTAGAAAAATATTTTAAAAACAAGATAAATAATATTTTGGTAGTGACCTATAATGATAAAAAAATTTAATAATAAAAAATAGAAACTAAATAGATATTAAAAATTCAATAATCATATCTATAAATTAGTAAAATTTCAGGAAACACATTCCTTCTTTAAATAATAATAAATAACCAGAACTAGCATGCTTCAATAGTACAGAATAAAAATATTCAAATGACATACTCAACAAAATAAAAGTAACCAACTAATATAGGATAAAAAATACTAAAATAAAAACATATAATTTAGACGAGTTGTAAATGAAAAAAATTAAATATTATCCCACTGTATAAAATAGTTACATATGAATATTGACTAAACACATACATATAAATGTGGAAAAATTTAATGATGGATATAAAATTTAATTAATCCCTTTAAATATGGACTAAACCTTAATAAAACAACTTAACCCTTAAATCCCCTCATTGTAGTTATTAAGACAATGATATAAGAGAAAGAAACACTCCTTATAAAGATGTAAGCATATCTTTAGTGAACTCCCTATTGATGAGACCACTAAGGGAAAGGGAACAAAAAACTATTTTCACTGAACTCATAAAATATATACAATAAATTAACAAAAAATAAATAGATTATTTAAGATAATTCCACAAATATATATGAGATAAATCTATAGAAACATGAAAATTGTCCAAATGAAATATGAAAAGATAATATAACTTAAAACAAAAAAACCCCAACTCAAAAAAATAATATATAAACCTCAAGAGAAATTAAAACTATAAGTTATATATTTGTAATTCAAACAATTTAAAAATTGACTCTATAGGGAATAAAGATCTATGATATAGACTTTTTTTAGTTCTATGTTCTTTAAACATAAATAAAGATAAAATGAATTATTAGTAAAATAAACTAAGTAATCATCATCACAAAGTTAATAAACACATATTAGTTTTTTTTAACCCTTCAATATAAATCACTTTTATTGATAAGGATCACTTCTAGGTTTTTAGTAGATCCAATTCCAATAATATTTTCTCTAGAATTATATCCAAAAGTGACATGACCTCTATCATTTTTTAACAAGGAGTAAAAATTTGAGAAAGATGTTCTCATATGTCTTCAGAACCCATTGTCTATATACCATTTAGAATTTTAATTTTTATGATTTGTTTCGTAATAATATCAAACAACATTGTGTCTTTATACCTATATTATTTTGGAATCATAAGTGTTAGAAATAAGGGATATAATTATCCAAATTTTCTTATTCTGAGTAGGAATTCCAACTTTAAATTTAGATAATTTTTTAGAGATTCAAGAATTATTAACACCAAAAATTTGAGTGTCTCAAAAATAGTTTTCATTATAATAATGTCCAAAAATACCATAGTTAAAACAACTAATAGTATATAAGATTTTACTATTTAAATCAGGAGAAATAGTTTAAATAAATCTTTCAACATTTAAAATTTCTTTCAATCCCAAGTTTACCTTTATTTATTATATTATTACTAAGAATTTTTTTTAAAGTAATCCTTCCCCTTCATAAACATACAAGTATCTAATTTCAAATGATAAAATTTAGATGAAAAATAGACAATTCTATTATCATGTAAGGTATTAGGAAATTTACCTTTATCAAGTTTAGTATTTAATTCTAAAATATATTTAGATAAAAAATTCAAATAACAGCACAATCATAATATTTTCAAATATTTTTGTGTTCATTTTTTAAAGTATCATATTTAACTTCAAGTATAAAACAACACTCATTAATATCATCAAAAGAATAACTTTTTGATTCAAAAGTGGGTGGTTTAAAATATTTTACATCATCAATATAACCACATATTTACTATTTGATTTGAGTTCTTATAATTTGAGTTAGATTTTTACTCATCACTATAATCCACCAAATAACTCCAACTATCCTTTATAGAAATTTTTCTATTCTTTTTTCAATCTGATTTTCTTTATTTTCTTGATTTCCTTTAAAATTTATTATTTTATTTTAAATTTTCATTATAATTTAAAGTGGTGACTTAGAAATCAGTATTTTCCTTCTTAACTAAATAGTGTTCAATGACTTCTAATTGAATCTTAGTTTTATAAATCATGAGTATTACAATTATATTTTTCATTTTCATCACTTTAATTACTATGAACTACTTGATTGTAACATATATACCACTCTATATAATAAGTAAATACTAAGAAAATTCAATTAATTGTATGATTCTTGAATAGAAGTTCTCATAGTAGTAACATTGTTCACTATCTTAGTGAGTCTTCTATTCATTTGAGTAATAATTTATCCAAATATCCTGAATATATGAATCTGTAACTATATATTATTGTACCTTGATTGTCTTAAATTATCATTTCCTTCCTAAGAAATAGTAATATTATCCCACATATCATGTCCAGGATCCCATTGAGAAACTCATTTGAATTTATCCAATACTAGTCCCAAAATGATTGCATTTATTTCTCCAAAATTTATATCATAATTAGGCACATGTTCAGTATTCCATAATTCAAGTTCACTAGAAGAAATTTTGTAGGGTTTAATCACCTTCATGTAAATTTTCATACCAAGATTATTTAAATAGATAATAATTATATATTATAACAACCATAATTATAACCATTTAAATAAGGTTATCTAACCATTGACATATCTTCTCTCTGATCATATATTATAGTCTATCTTTACCTTGTTAGATATTTTTTTCTCAATAAACGTTAATGCTAATAAGATATAATTTTTTTAAATAGAATAACAGGATACCACAAAATTATAATCAAGAATAATTTTAATCTATCATTAAGATTAATCTAACCAATATAGAGAACTGGAGAGTGTTTCTATAATTCTACAATGTTAGTATCAGGTAGAAGTGTAATCTAACTTTAAGCTTCAAATAACCCTTGTATAGAACTCAATTGTCTAGATAGGATACTATAATGTTATCTCGTTTCTATAGTATATAAATACTCAACATGTGGGTGAATTGAGTCCTTTAAAATTTTTATAAAATTAAAAATTACCTCTTTAATTTTGTTTGGATTCATATTTTATCTTTAAATTAGATAACATTTGGAAATTAAAATAAAATAAAGAGTGGTACATTTGAGGTTTTTTTAGTGATCTAGGGCTATTAAGAATATATCCTTGTCTATTCCCCCAACACCCAATATAGGATTAGTGATTTGAATTCAGATCCTTCTCCTAGGGATCTTGTAAGTAAGTATAAGAAAATCATACGTAGTGTTTACAATGTATAAGATATTTTATCTAGCTCTCCCTTAAACAGATTTTACAAGGCCTCTATCCCAAAATTATTACAATAATTGTT
This sequence comes from Viscum album, assembly GCA_963277665.1. Taxonomy (NCBI): domain Eukaryota; kingdom Viridiplantae; phylum Streptophyta; class Magnoliopsida; order Santalales; family Viscaceae; genus Viscum; species Viscum album. The sequence goes on from OY728141.1 coordinate 1,122,725,403, forward strand.
TACTTAAAACATAAATAGAATGGATATATAAATCAGAATTAAACTTAGCATGTAGCTGACTCTACAATGGAAAGTAGATGAATCATCTCAATATAATAAGTCTTTAAAGATGCAATAGTTCTGAATAGACCCTTAGTTTTATCTTTTATGTTTAATAAAGATGACACAATAGTAATAATATTCTTATGTATACTTCCTTGTATTTATCTCTTTTCTTCCACTCTTTCTTTTAATAATAAATAATGAATATCAAGAGCATGTGTATTATTGGATTTAAAGAAATTTGAGAATAATCATGATATTCATAAAATTAAACCACTTCATATCTTCATTAAATATACTTATAATATATATATATATATAATATATATATTAATTCTATCAAAGTAGTTCATAGTTTTCCTAAAAAAATGGGAAATCCTTTAATTAAAACTTCCAAAGATTTTTCCATTGAAAATACAATTTCACATATCCATTTTATACTTTATTATAAGAAATTAAAAGTGAAATAATATTTGTCAAAAATTATTTAAACTAACATGGTTTTAATAATTACAAAACATTTCTAATTTTAAATCGTCTCCTAAAAACATGGAATTTTTATTCAACTTTCCTAAAAATATATGATCGTAAATACCCAATAAATTTCCTAAAATCATTAATTGAAATAAATTTTTCTTTAAGAATATCCAGATCCATTATATATATGATTTTCCCTAAAAATTATATTTGAATTACCTAATAAAATTAAGTCACTTGAAATCTTTATTTAAGTCTTCTCTGAGTTCACTACAAATATAAATTCTCACTTTTCCATTTTGTGTGGAAGATTTTTGTAATACATATAACTACATGAGATTAAATTTTATTCCCATCCATTATCGTTATGTGACTATATAAAATTACATAGAGATTTACATGATGATATTCCTTCATATCTTATTCAGTTGTAATGTCAAATCATTCCAATCTTTTCATATTTGAGAGCACTCATGACTAGTCTTCTCCTTACGTAACGTTCTCCTTCTACGTCTTATTATAATGCATCCATATTAACTCTTTATATGCAGTTCAATTTTTATAAACAATCACATAATTTAGTTATTTTCTATTTGGAATTAATCAAACACAACATTCAGTATTCATTAATCATATAAGAATCACCATAACCTATGCAGGAATCATTCTAGACTTTAATAAAACATGCAATATAATTTCTTTAGAAAAAAATAAATATTTAATATATTTCCATGTAAAAACTCAATATGTAATATTTCTTCCTTAATATGTTACATTTTTTATTTAAAAAAATATTAAATATATAATAAACTTAAAACCTCTACTTCATATGTGTTATTTTTCCTTTTTTAAAATATTCAAAACATAATAAACTTTCCAAAAAACATTTTATTTTTAAGAAATGCATCCTTATATGTGATATTATATACTTAGTAAATTTTCTCCAAAATATGTTAAAATCATAATAATAATTCTAGAATAATAATTCCATTAATAAAATCTAATAAATAAACAATTTTCATAAAATAAACTCAAAGAAAAAACATTAGTAACACAAACCAAGGTTTATGTGAGCCTAAAAACATAAAGTATATGAGAGTATCTTTGATTATAAATATAGTACAACAATATAGTTCAATAGAAAGGATATGAGGCCTTGGAATGAACATATTTTAAATAATTACTAAGTTGAGTTCCCAAATTTTACCATATAGAGATATCCTGAATGCAATAGTGATGATTATGATATACTAGGCATGAATTTTTATGTTTAAATATTACATAAATATATTTTTACAATGGTAAAAAATAATTCACTATAAAAATAAAGACCTAATTAAGGAAAGTTTTGTTTTTCTATCCATATAGATTTATCCTCTATAATTCAAACATGAAAAAAGAAAAAAAAATTTAAAGTGACAAATAGAATAGTTTCTAACTAAGAAGCATCTCACCATGATTTAAATCAAACAAATAAGATTTTTGAAAGTAATATACAAACAAAAAGAAAATAGTGGAAATAAAAACTCATACTCTATATGATAAGGAACTGACATTTCATGGGATATACCCAACATTTATAGAGATTTATTATAATTTACTAAGGGATGGGTGTGAGGAACTCTTGAGTTTTAAGTGATATCACTAATCATTATTCGATATATTAAAAAATTGAATTTTTTTACCATATATATGGACCACCAACATATATAAAATCCTTGATTTATTCCATTGATAACCATTTAAAACATAGTATAAATACTCATGGATTATTCTTTCATAACTCAATTATTATTGCTTCTGGTTTCACTGATATAATTGTTAATATTATAAAAAGCATAATTCCATCACCCAACCATATCTAACCATTGATTAAAACTTCTTCTACAACTTAATAGTTCCCCACAATTGATCATTCAATTACAATAGTTCACTATTAGTAACTTCTTAATCTTCTCCCACTAAAGTTCCAAAAAAAATTTCTTTCATGTAAAAAAACAAGCTTCACACCATAAAATTCACTAGTGTAACTCAATAACTAGGTAGTACAAAGCCAATAGTATAGACAATTAAGTAGGCCTCACTCTTCACCCAACCCTTGATTACAAACTTTATGGATATATATATATGACTTCATAACATTGTTATTTGGAATAGAAAGACATGTGATGTTAAAATAAATCCATAGTGAGGTGGGAATTATATTCAAGGGACCTTGTTTTAATATATTTTAGTTTTATGATTTATACTATATATGTATACAACTTTTTATGAAGGGAGTGAACTTTTTGTTAGTTTTTTGTTAGATCTATAGGTTTTGGAACATACCTAGGAGTGAGATAGTTTTCTAGTTTATCTTTACACTCAAGGGTGAATTATTATACTCTAAAACATTTTTAAAATATGAGTTTTGAGTGACAACCAAATGATTATTCTTGTACTTTTTCCTACTTCCTGTATATAATTTTCATATTTTTAAAATATTAGTGGTGGTGGTGGTGTTTTCTGGTGTTATCTTGGAATTTGAGGTGTAACTCCCTAACTTGGGTTCTATTGATCAGCTTCCCTAATCTATTACACCACATGTCTTCAAGTGAGCCTCACTATACACCAAAGGATACAAAATAGTAGTAAAAATCTAAGGTTGTATAATTGGGAGACTACATGCACATCAGATTAGAAATATTAGTAGAAATAAAGGGTACATCATACACATCACATCCAAGTAAAATTATTAGGAGATATAACAAATTCAAAAACCATGCAATAGAATATTGATGTCACATACATATTAGGTAGACATATATATAGGCCGGGTAGAGTAAATCTAGCCCAAACGTGAATAAAAAGAAAAAAATAACAAATACCCAAAAGTATTAAGATCAATATCATATAAAAATTACAAACTCCAGTCCTATGAATAATCTCAAACATATGTTATAGGTATATTTCCATTATCCAAACTTTCATCTATGTTGTATACACAGGTAAAAAATGGTGGCCTGAATAGGGTGTGAGTAAAAATAAGTAAGCTAATACCAATAGTATCTAATGTGAATTCAGTTTGATGTGTAAAGAATAATGGTGTGAAATATATATATATATAATTAATTAATATATTGTAAATAATAATAAACTATGAAAATAAAATGAACATGTTGATCCACGAGTCGCAGAGAGACAACCTGGTTCAACACTACTTGTTTCAGCCTATGTCGGTATTTAAATAGAGAGCAGGTGTCCTTGCCTAATTCAATTACAAGGTGTATCATAAAGGAAACAATGATCATACAACCCAATGTAATCAAAAAGGATAAAATTGGACTCCCCTTCTAGTATTTTTTTAATAAAATCTAATTTTCAAGTCAAAACTCAAGGGACAACCCTTGATGTTTAGAGGAACAACTCATTTAGAATCTAAGGCTCACAACTGAGACATTCCATACCAATATCAATGAGTCATTTATGGGGATATCATAACTTGGTATTTAATAATTATATTCCTACGAATCCATGACCATAATATGTGGAAATCAATAAATATATAAATTACCTAAATCTAGTGGAATGATTCCCCATGGCATTCACAGTAATGAATCTTTGTAGAATCCACTTGATTTATTAAGGAATTCCTAGAATTGGACCCCACTGAATCCAAAGGTTTCTTCAAACCATAAAATTCACATGAATTCCTTAATGGTATCTTAGGCTCATCTTTTATATTACACAGTAATTCCAATCATAATGAATCCATGGTTATCCACCAAATCATTCTACACTAAGACCCATTTCAATAATTCTAAACATTTCATTATTTGAAAATTCACATAATAAAAAACATCACAATACAATAAAAGTACATTAATTAATTATCATTAACATTTATTATTAAAAAAACATGGAAATAACATTTAGGGGTCATAGAGGTCATCTGAGGCATCCCGAGTTTCATATTACATCACTATGTCTTTAATGGAATCCCTAAATTACCCTTTTTCTTCACTAGGAAACACGGCATAAGGAATAAACCACCTCTTTAACAATATCACAATGGTTCTACCCAACAAAAAAAAAATTTCTAAATCCAAGGGATCTTATAATATATAATTAATGAATTAAAATAAGTTATATTAATTTTTAAGTCAATTATTCAAAAGGTCAGCACAACAACACTTTCCAATAATGTCATACTATAGTGAGATGTTTTAGGAAAATCATGAGACCACGTAATATAGGTTATAAAGGTTCTACTCATTGGGTTTTATCCTCTAATTTGATATAAAATAAAAGATATTGAGAAACCAGAAAAAAGTATTAAAAGTAATGTATTTTCATTAAACATGGCGGAAGAGATTTAGAAAAAATATAAAAGAAATATTAGAAGATTAAAGAGTGATATCCTTATCAATATCCTTCCACTGCAATTAATGGAACAAATAGAGGCGAGATGAGGTTTTTCCACTCATAAATGCTTGGTGGAAGATAATGGATATGACATAGCTACTACTACCCAAAATGAGGGTGAAATAAAGTTATAGATAAATAGTTAGTAAAGGTAAAAACTTTTTCCCCTTTGAAAAATAACCATCTAGAACCAACCAGCTAGATAGTGGGTCTCATTATCTATCCATTGGGGATTCAACTAGCATTTCATCCAATAGGAATCCTATCAGCTACTCAGTGGATTCCTACCAACTAGCCAGTGGAACTGTAGTCCGTAGACTGCATGCCCCGGCATCCTACCGCTCTTCCTAAACACCACTGTGACCCCCAAACCCCCTTGTCCACTCCTTAAAATATAAATAAGGTATTTTAGTATAAATTAAATGGATTTTACCTCAAAATATTATTGGGGTCTTATGACCTTCCCACCTCAGTAGATCTAGTACTTGAGTTATAACCCCGACCATTGCTCTTCCCAGTCAAAGAAAATATTTATATACTAGGATCACATGTATTATTCCCACTCTCAAATTACCTATTGATCACATTCATGTTTTCAAAGAACACACTAGATGAATATATATTTTTTTGAAGCATCTTCTCACTATGATCAAAGATACGAACTAGATGATCCTAAAAGGATGCATCTAACTTTAAGTAAACATCCTTATAATCGAGAGTATAAGATGGATTGGGAAAGTATCATCGAAGATAAGATACATGAAACACATTGTTTAGTGAAGTGAATATATGTGGAAGAGATATTTGGTGTACCATTTATCTGAACCTTTCCACAACATTAAACAGCCCCATGTACCTAGGTGTTAATATCCCCTTCCTTCATATATTATAGTGACCCAATCTAGGCGACATGTCTAAAAAACTCATTTACTTATATCAAACACCAAGAGTCAATTATTTAGGTCCACATGTGAATTATTCCAAATCTTTATCCTCTCCATAAACTTCTGAATCAACTCGACTTTCTTTTTCATATCCTAAACAAGGCTTGGTCCAAACATTTCCACCTCACTAGCCTCTAGCCAATGTAAGGGGGTACAGAATGGACTCCCATAAAAATCCTCACAAGGAAACATCTAAATTATATCCTAGTAAATATTTGTATGGGTGAATTAAAGTACTTATAGATTTTTCTCTCAAGAACTACCAAAAACTAGTATCTATTCCCTCAGCATGTCCTCTAACACTTTAATAGTCCTCTCATAAAATCCATCAATATGTGGGTGGTATGTTGTATAAAAAAACACCTAAACTCCCAAAAATTTCTACAACCCCTATTAGAACCATAATTTAAACCAAGAATCCTATCATAAATGATACTTCAAGGGATTATATGTAGTAGTACAATCTCTTGTGCATACAAACTTCCCAAAACATACACCATAAAGCTCTCTCAAATTGGTATAAAATGGGTGACCTTTTATAGTAGATCCATAAAAACACACACTATATCTTTAAAATGTTTCATCTTAGTTAAACCCATAAAAATTACATGGTGACATCATCTTAATTCCACTTCAGAATGAGAAATAGCCATAGGAGACCAATGGGACACTAGTGCTCAACCTTAACATACTAACAGGTGGACAACCATGTTTTGAACCATGTTATCTCTTTAATCATGCATCTCTACCAATATTGAAGATGGATATCGTGATATAAATTCATTGATCTAAGGTCTAGTTCCCCCCAAAAAGTATGAGAATCCATGATTAACACTTCTCGAAATTCAGTAGGAACCAAGATATTCTTATGAACATGGATGATCATTTCCTCATATATAGTCTAGGGTGGTTCCCCCCATCACAATTATTCCTTGGTGAAAGATACTTTGGATATTAATGTTTTATTCTCTTAATTTGATATGGAAGTGGAAGAACATTGGATAATGATGCCAAAACAACTCTATCCTAGTCATCATGAACATATAAATTCATTTCCACAAAATCTTCATTAGTTTCTAATAAATTCATGACTCCTAGGAAACGTTTGGTTGTGTGTTTAAATCATATCATCAACAACTATATTTCCTTTCCCTAATGTATAGTTCATATCAAATTCAAACTACTAGAGGTTACTAACCCACCTTCACTATTGAATATCAAGGTCTCACTATGTAAAGATTTACCTCAAAATCTTATGATCCATATATACAATGAAAAATTATATTAATAGGTAGTTCCACTAGTAATTCATGTCCTGTAAAAATGTTTCTAAGTTGATATTATGTATAGGGTAATTCCATTCATGTGGGCACAACTGCTGAGATCCATATACCATGACTCGATCCCCCTACATCTGAACTGCAACTATACTAACAATTAACATGTCAAATTATAAAATATACACCCTACCTCAGTATGGAAAAATCTAGATCAGTGATGAGGTCAATCTATCATTCAACTCCCTTAAGGTATTCTCACAAGCTTCTGACAAAAAACTGTTACCCTTTTTTTCATCCTTTTCAGATGCACCAACAAACTATAAAGTTCACGTATAAAAAATTAGTAATAGAATTCCAAGCCTGTAAAACTTCAAACATAAAAAAAATATTTGGATTTTCTTAAGAAACCATATCTCCCATGTTCTCAGGGTTAACAGATACACCTGCTTCTTACATGACATACCCCTACAAGTGTACTTATTCGATCCAAAAATGAAACTTCAAGAGATTTTTGTAAATCCAATTATTCCATAGTGTACCCAAAAAAATCTCTAGATAGTGTGAAAGAACCTCTCTTATCTGGGAATACATGAGGATGTCATCCAAAAAAATCACCATGAAAGCATCAAGGTATAAATTGAATACTATATTCATGAATTCTATAAGCACTCATGGTTTATTTTTTCATAAAAAATGATTCACCAAATAACAATAGTGGCTATACCAAATTCAAAAGTCTATATGTGGTATATCAGAGGGTATCACCCTCACCTAGTTATATACTAACCTTACATCGATATTGGAGAATATTTGAGTATCCCTAAGTTGGTAAAAAGGAACTTAGTTATGTGGTAGTGGATATTTATTCTTAATTGTCACCTGATTCAACCACTGATAATATACACACCTCCATAAGGTTCCATCATCCTTATTAGTAAATAGGATGATAGATCCCTAAGAGGATGTATTGTGGAGGATAAACCCCTTGGCCTTTATTTCCTATAACTAATTTTTTTAACTCTTGGAGGTCTATTGGAGCCATCTGATAAGGAAGAATAGAAATAGGATCAACTCCCAACACAAGATTTTTGGTAAAATAAACCTCCCTCTTAGGTGGAAATCCCAAGAATTCATCAGGAAAAAGGTATAAAAATTGATCCACCATAGGAGGGTAAACAATTTATTTCTCACATCTATCATCCAATATAGGGCTTACAAACTAGGATGAATCCCCACTAAGATTCTTCTAACCAAGACCTTCTCAGCTTGACTATAAGCACCAATCTCCCTTGTGAACACTACCGATGCCTTCAGGTGACACAAAGGACACCCATAAAGGATATCATTATATATAATCTCAAAAGGGTTCCATCCAATACAATCCTAGAATTTGGTTAAACCTTATTATATCTAGCATGGAATATTCCCATTGGTGACCTCTGATCTTAAGTGAAAAAACCCTACAATATCAGATTCCATCAGATCAGACTCCAAATGGGGTTTCAATAGACATCACCTCATACAGCATAACTTTCATGAGCTAAGTGGACATGAAAGAGTGTAAAGAACTTATTTCAAAAAAGAGAAGAAGCTAAAGTCAAATCCACTAGAATTATACCACTCATAGTAGAAGGCCTGGTGTATTAATTTTTTGGGAGTAGTCTCTATTACATGTACCTTCCCTAAACTTCTTCCTCATGTCCCAGCCTAACTCCCTAGTGTTGTACAACCCTACTAGAATGACTGACTCTATCTTTTCACAACCCTACTACCACGTCTACTAGTACGACTAGTCGAACTCCAAATACCAAACAGTCAAAGAGTAGTGAATCCTATACAAAATCCATAAACTAGATTTAAGTCTCTATCATTAGGTTTCTATGGAGATGTAGTTTAAAACCTATATAGATTTTCTATCTTCCAAATGGATCATTAACCAACTGGTGGACTATTACAATGCTTGCAGTTGTGAACTACTCGACTGCACTAGTGATAAATGATTGTACCACCTCTTAGACTATTCTAAACCCCACTTCTGTATTAATACCCATTGAAATGATTCTTCCTACCATCATATGATCCACTATCAACTGAAAATTCCCACCCTATTCCACTAAACTCTCTCATATTTCTCTCAAAATCAATCCTTGATTCCTCTCTCAAAGACTATGGTCAGATGGAAGAAATTTGTGTGTGCCTTTATCTCTTTTCAAAGGTCATCCACAAAGCTTATTTCCCTAGATAAATCATTACTATCCATATAATGTACAACCCATTTAAACTCAATAAATCAAGTGGCATACTCCATAAGAAATAATCCTCCCTGCTCTAGATGTATAAACTCTTTGGCCTGATCAAACCATGGATTGTTAGGGAAGTATCGTTTGAAGAAGCTAGTTTTTAAATACTTCTATACCATACTGACAAGTTTATTATCCAAAATCACAACATATTTCCATCTTCACTCCTAGACTAGAATCCTATAGGTTGAAATATTAACCCTCTTCTAAGTGAGTGTCTCTAGATGCTCAAAGATAATGTAAATCACCTCGATCAAAGTCTCAACTTTATAAGGGTGACTATACTTAGAGGAAATAGGCAGATGTTATAGTTAAAACTCTCAGGTACACTCATATATTGACTTTGAAACTCTTGGTGCATCCCTTACTATATGTTTCATCACCCAAAGAAGACTCTCCCTAAGTTTAGTGTTCATACACTGACCATGTGCCACATGTGGATCTAGTCTATGCACCTCAAGAGAATTCTCTCCAGTTCCCTCATGGTTCTTAGTTGGTGGTTTATGAGGATTAATTTATTCTAAAATTACAAAATAACACCTTAAAACACATTTCCAAAAAAGTTATTAATATCAAAAATAAGGAAAGTAGTAACAAGAATGGTCTCCTAAAATCACAACTATGTGGCTCTCACAAGCCCGATTAACCGATTATAGGGTCAATTCACACATACCAAGAAGCCTCATGTCACCAATATTAGTCAAATAAGATTCAACTCACAATATATGAGGTAAAACAACTTATATAATACATACTATCATTTTATTTAACCAAAACTATCATTTACTTTAATCCAGATCTCAAACATTATTCCCATTTTGATAATTATCATTGTCCAAGTCATTACCATGGTGTCATTATATAAACTTTCAAACACAATTATATATTAAAATTATATTTATGTTGTTGTTCTTGGAATCCTATTTAACTACCACCAATTGAATTCCAATTAATAAGTCACAATTTTATATCTTTATTCATTCAATGATTGGTTAGATATAATGCCACCATTATGTTAAGATAGAAAAAATTATTTAAGTTAATGATTGAATTTTATTTAACCAACCCATGTCATAAAAAAGCAACCTAAAAAACTGATCAATGTAAGTAGTCAAGAAATTACAATGATGGAATGTAAATAACTATATTACCAATATGATGAATGATGCACATGATCTTTTCATACCATCATAAGAGTGAAAATCCCATAAACTATAACCATATAAAACAAATGGATCACCCATGTTGATAATAGATCAATTATAAAAGTTAAAAACATGAATAATACTCTCTTACTTAGGAACATGGATTTTCCCTCATATGTGGGTTTGCTACTCCTAAGAAACACATTACCAAGTCTTGACACATTTTATTCTCTTGTCTACTAAACTAAAATAATAAAATAAAAAAACTCTTTGATACCAATTTTTAATGCTCTAACATGGGTGTCGCTGATCTAGTTCCCCGAGCCAGTGCTCCACATGGCCTCAAGTGCACCTCCATGTATGCAAAAGGATATAGACTATTAGTGTATCTCTATAGTCGTATCGTTTAAAGACTATACCCATACATTATAATATAAAAAATAAATGGAAATAAAGGAAAATAATACACATCACATACAAGTAAAATGAATAGGTGTTATCAACTATGTCATAACACATGCAATAACTAACTGGTGTCACATACAGTTTAGGAACGTGTATATTCAAGTCATGTCAAGTACAACTAGACCAAAAGTAAAAAAATTGAAAAATACTAAAAGATAATGAAACCCAAAATTTTCAAGATATATCCTAACTCCAGACTCTATTATTATGTATAATCTCAAGAATATTCTATAGGTTACATTCCCTTATCCCATCCCATATCCATGAAGTTTTTCCAGGTACCAAACATGGACCGAAATAGGGTATTAATAAAAATTAATAGTCCATAACCAATGGTGTCAAATGAAAATCCAACCTATCATGTAAATCATAATGGTTTTAAATATGTATATAATTTAAATATTATAGATAATAATAAAGTGTAAAAAGGAACCAAGTCAATACATGGGTCTCAAGGAGAAAACACAATCCAACACTACCTGCTTCGAACTACACCAGTCCCTAAACATGAAGGAGGTTACATGGCCTAATCTAGTTCTATGGTGAATCAATAAGGAAACCAAAATTATACAACCCAAGTAAATACATAATTCTCAAATGGTCATTCCATTTCATTAATTCCCTATAAAATTCACTTGTTATGTTATAAGTCAAGGGACTTCCCTTGACATCCAAAGACGTAGGTTGTTTGGAATCCAAGGCTCACACCTGAGGAATTCCATACCAATATTAATGAGATGAATATCGGTAGTTAATATTGCGGCATTCAACATGGATATCCCTCAATAATCAACATCCGTAATCTATGGAATTCAAGAAATATAGACATTATCCAAACCCAAGTGGTATCTTCTCCATAGAATTTGCAATAATGATTATTCTTATAATCCACTATCTTCCTCAAAGAGTTTTATAACATTGTCCCCCATTGTATCAAAAGGTTTCATTACAACTCAGTATTCACATGAATCCCCAAATTTAATCATAGGATCTTCCATTTCATTCCATGGAAATACCAATCATAAAGAATCTAATGTGATCCACTAAGTCATTCCATACTAATTCTCATTTCAATAATTCTAAACACACCATTATCCAAAAATTCACTTAATAAGAAACTCAATAATATAATTAAATTTCATTAATTAGGTCCAATTAACATTTAAAATTAAATATCCCATGTCCATAACATTTAGGGGGTCTTACAGGTCATCCTTGGAATCCGAATTTCTAAATTAAATCACTATTTTATTAAGTTAAGCCTTAAATTCCCCATTTTCTTCACATTAAAACATGACACAAGGCATAACCCACCTCTTTAATAATCTCAACATGGTTCTAAACAAACTAACTCAATTTTTTAAATACAACGGATATTTCAAGACATAAATACTGCATTAAAAATTAGATTATTTTTTTTTCAAACATATAAAATGTTGGTGTGGCCACACATACCAATAATGCAATAATATGGAGAAAACTTGGGGGAAAATCATGAAATAATCTACCTTAGGTTATATGGGCTATTCTCATTTTTTTTTTACTTTGATTTTTTCTAAAAAAATTATATTGATAAAAAGACAAAATCCTTGAAAATGGGTTATTTTCATTAAACATGGTAGAAGAGATTTAGAAATAAGGAAAAAGAATGATTGGAAGCTTAATGAGTGATAGCCTTACCAAGATCCTTAACACACAAAAAACAACAAAGAGAATACAGGTGGAATAACGGTGATCCACTAATAAAATGTAAGAGAAATATAAGGCCTCTCATGTGGTTATTATAGTCCAAAACGAAGGTAACAATCATGTTAGAAGGAAACAGGGGTGAAGTGGTAAAACCCCATTTTCCCCTTTTAAAAAAATAGACAAACCCTTGGCTAGCCAATAGATCTCATTGGCTAGATGATTGGGCTTTTATTGGCTATCCATCCTACAAAAATACTATTTACTAGTTTGTGGGCTACTATGAGCTAACCGATGGCACTATAGTCCTTAGAATCTATGCCCTGACCTCCTCCTACTCTTCTTGAACACCCTTGTGACTACCTAAACCCCCATTTTCACTACTTAAAAGTAAAAAAGGGTTATGGTAGAAATTAAAGGGTTCATACCTCAAAATAAGAGTGGTTTTTTATAGGATAATAGTTGTTGTAGGAGTTGTTGATATATAGTGTTACTAAGTTATACAAGGTAGTTTAGGTTTCCCTTAATTTAGGGGGTATGTTGTTTTATTTTCTCATTGATAATTATTACATATTGACATATCTTAATAACATTAAAACATTGACATAAATTATATTTACTTGGAGATTGTATTATGTCTGATATTTTACCTAGATTATTTTATATTATATATAGAGGTCATAGTTATTAAAGTAAATTTCTCCCATGTGTGTATGTTTTATACCTTCAATTTCTAACGACAGATTATGGACTATTAGAGGTGGTGCTAGGGTGTCACATTTAGTCTTTTAAATTACCCAAAGAGCATTATTTATGGGAATTGTCTATGATATAGTAGTATCGTAGAATGTTTTTAGTTTGATGTGTGTAGTAGACACAAAAAAATGTTGGGTTGGGTGGTATGGAATAGTATACTTAAACATAGTATGTCAAGTAAACTAAGAAAACTAGGATATATACATAAAGGAATTTTGTTATACTATAGAAGGACCTTAATCATCTGCTTATTATTATTAATGGATAAGTTTTTATTAAGAGGGTACAATTTTAGGTAATGTATATTAATCATATAGTTTCATGTAGGTCATAATTATTGTGTATTATTATGGAATTATAGTTTTTTTGAGAGAAATGGGGGGACTAAATATATGTACATAAAATAAAAAAAATAGGGTGATGTTTATTAGGTTTTATGGATTACTATAGTATTTTCATAGAGTTTTACTCAACGAGATGTGTTAGAAGACGATTCACATTATCTTGAGATAACTCTTCATAGGGTTGAGCCTATATTTCATGTGCATATGGGGCTTGGGATATGTCAGTTATTAAATTTTAATGGCAGTTTTTGTTAAGATATGAGAGAGATATTTTGGTTTGAAAGACTGGGTGTTATTTGAAATATTTTTCTATAAAATTTTGGTAGGTTTATATAATAATGGAGAAATATTTTTAATTTTCACACCCTAATATTTTATAAATAAATCTATGTTCAATTTCATATATGACACGCAACACCAAATCTACATGAACCATGATTATTTAATCATGACTATTATAACATAGCTATTAAATTTGTAGGTATAAATAGGATTAAATTATTTATGAAATATATATAAATTTTTTACTCAATATAAATTTATTTTTAAATTCATAGGAAATAAGAACCCATATTTTAATAGACTTTTTATTCCTAAAAAAAACTATGTTTTATTTAAAAATGTATTTTATTTATTTTTGCAGGAAATTACTAAAATTAATTTTTGGAACTTCTAGAAATATTATTTTATAAAATTAATATAATTTTTTAAATCATAATATCAAAATTATCTCAGGTTTAAATTTTAATATTTCTATGAAATTATTGATTTTTCAGTGAATAGTGAAAATTATCAATTTTTCAAATATTGCCATTTCATTTCATTAAATAAATTAATTTAAAAGTACCATGATATTTAACATTTTTTAAAAGTAGAATTTGAACCATTTTACTTATAAAAATCTAATTAATTTCATTTTAATCAAAAAATTTCCTGATTTTGGAATAAGTTTTTTTATGCTTAAAAATGCATCTATCTAAAAACTATTTTTAAGTGCATAAATTTTATCCATTTTAATTAATTAAAATGACCCCAAATAATAAAATATTTAAACTAAAATTATATATTATTTTTATATTTATACTAATTTAAATTCATATAATTATGATTTCTATTCATAGAGTCAATATAAGATCATTTATTACTTGAAAAATGTATTTTCCAGGAAACCAAATTTTCATCATGTTTGGTGAGTCTTATTTTAAATAAAATAATACAAATTATGATAATTTAATTTGATTAAATGGATTACATATTTATAAATATTATAAATAATATTTTTTAATAATTTCAACTAAATATTTTGACATAATGAATAATAAAAACAATAAAAAAAATTTATCGCGATTAAGGTTAAAACAGGTTTATTATTAGCTATACTAAATATATAAGTGTAAAGATTACCTAAATACTTTAATTATTTATATTTTATATCCATATTTATACCCTATATCATATAATATTAATTAATGGACCTCTTTGGATCCATTTGGTGTGAATAAGACATTTATATATTTTATTCTTTTTAAGAATTCCAGGAGTATCCTCTCACGCACTTATAAAATAGCGCCCCCTCTCTTCTCATATCCACACTTAAAGAGAATATTTTTCAGAAAACAACTACCAAAATACCTTATTTACTTCCCTTTATATGTATTAGAGGTTTATTTTATTATAAAACACTCATAGTAAGCCTTTTGGTGCAAACCTAAAGAATTTTTCCGAAGAAGAGGTTTCATTATGACTAGGTGTTTTGTTTTGCTTATTATTCTACCTCCTTCAAATATTCTTCAACCATGATGAAATAATAACACTAGTATTTTTCATATACTTATATATTATTATGTTAATTGAATAACATATTCCATATCCTCTTATATCAAAAGGTAAATGAAACCATTGTTCAAGTGTACGGTGGACTACCACCTCACGAACTAATGTAATTTGTTTCACATCACTGACTCCCAAAACTAGATATAATAATAGAATTAATGAATATATATTATATTTATGAAATATTTTTAATTATATAAATTTAATATATCATTTTTTTAACCATTCCATCCATTAAAAATGATAAAATTGTTCATTTGTATGTGTGGATTACCACCTTCGCTTAGCGATGTGATTCATTCTTCGGTACAAAATCACATAGATTATATATAAAAGTTTATTTAAATGAATAATATGATATTTATTATATAATTATAATTATATAAAGATACAATTGTACTTACCATCTTTCCATAATGATCATTGAAAAATGGAAATGTCACAACTATGTACATACGATCTACCATCTACATGATCATAATGAAGTTTATTTTTCATAACCATATTTCACGATTTCTTTTAAAGTATAAAATATGTTTAAAAATGAAATTTTTTTCATTATTATTATTATTTATATTATTAAATAATAATCTCATTTACCTTATTCAACTTAACAAAGTGATTTTTGACATATGAGTTGAATATCATCGAAATGTCCGACATGAACCTAAATGATTAAGTAATTGAATATTATATGGTAATAAATAAACTAAAATGAGTAATAAACATGAAAAAATTTCCTATAAAATTAAATAATAAAAATAAGTTTATTATTTAGAAATATAAGGAACATATGTGACGAGAATAGCTCAAGGTAATGGATCTCTCTAAACCATCATTTTCTTCAGTTTATGATCATTGTCTCCCTAAATCACTTTCTATATCTACATTTAATTCCATTGAATGCTTATAAATTTTTTATATATGTTTCTCACATATATACCTAGATTATTCTATGTTCCTTTTATGTGGTAATACATTCCTTATGTTCATTTCTAAAATTCCTTCTTTAAGAAATATCTTTTGAATGTGATATGAGGCAAGATTATGAAAACCATTTTCTTTCCATGGGTAATTCTTATTTTTATGCATTATGATTGGTTTCATTTTTATGTCACACATAATAATTAACATGTTATTATGGTTTTGACTAGATATATCTCTAATGAATTGGGTATGTATTTTTTCTCATGAGACGTTATGTATGTGATTAGGGAGTAAACCTAATCCTCTATAGAACTTTCTCCACCATATGATATTGTCTTTGAAGTTATAATTGACTTATGCATATGTAATGTTTTATGTTACTTCCACATTTCCTATATTTATATGAGCTTGTGATACCATGTTCATTATATCATGATCACGTGGGGTTACTCATAAGCCTTCTCTTTAATGATTTCATGTTATACCTTTCACTCAAACGTTAAGTTTTTTTTATCATGTGTATTCCCTTACTGAGAATTTTAGCTCACCCCTTTTATATAAGTATTCCCTAAGTTATCCCATACAGTTTTAGGAGATCAAAGGGTTTTAGGATCTCATTAGGGAGATTGAAATAAAGGCTCCTTATTTTTATTTTTTTACATACCTAGTCTTCTAAAGACACGAGGAATTTTTAATCCTTGTTTAGTATTAAAATATATTTGTGTTAAAAATACGGTAATAATATTTTTAAAATTGAATGGGTCATTATAGTTGGTATCATATGGTGGTCCTATTATTTTTTAGGATTAGGAATAAAATAATTTAGGGAGAACACAATCTATAAGTCTAAGTAAATGAAAATGTCCTCTAATTTTGGTGAAGTATAGAAAATGTGGATTCCAAGAAATTACATCTCTATCTAGATATTACAAGTGGATTTGGATTTGGAACAGGTGAAACTATGGGTAATAAACCCAAAAAGGGTTCATTTGGTATTGAATCGATCATCACCTTGTGAATGACTAAGATCCTTTTCTTCACACCTAGTTTAACACTCATGGGGGATATACTTTGGAAATTCACAAACTCTTTACAAACCATTATTCTAGACTTAAAAAAAATTTCAGGTTACAAAACCTAATAGGATACATTACCATACATAACCAATATTTAAAACTAGATATTCGTAATTTAGGATAGTTATTCCTTCTATGTTTATAAGTTTCCTTTTTTATTAATTAATGTATTCTCATATTGTTTTTTTTTTATTTTTTGGTTAATAGAGATAAACAGAAGAAATTGTGCCAACAAACAACGTCATAGGAAATTTAATTATTTTCCCCATGATATTACTAACCTTATGGGAGTGTAGGATGAGGATAGTATGGTAGTACTGGATCAAATTTCTCAAGTTATGCATAATAACTTTATTCATTCCGAACATCATCCTTCTCTTTAGAAAGAGAAAGTTGAAGTCAAGTCTTTTAATTAACAATGGCCTCCTACATTTAGTGGATCTTTTAATCCCCTAATCATAGAACAATATATTAACTTTATTGAGAATATATTATCAGTCATCTAATGCTTAAGATAGGAGAAATTTTTATTGGTCACTTATCACATGAAGGGGAATTTGATCAGTGGTGGACACAGATAAGAAACATGAAGTCCAAAGAGAATATTGATTTCATGGGATGGGATTTATTTAAGAAAATATTTTTTAATAAATATTTTCCCTGAACTCTCTGTCTTAGAATGTAGAGGGAGTTCATAATACTGAAGAAAAATGAAGATGATTCTGTTGGGTTATATGGGGAAAACTTCACATAGCTTTCATAGTACGCCTCTAGGTTTTTCATAAAAACCTACAGTACGATGTACTATTTATTTAGTGGCTTAAAACTGGGTATATAAAAAATATTTAGTGATTAGGTACTTTGAAATCCATGAATAGATTTTATATTGTCCCCATAAAGTTGATATGGAGACTAGTGACTCTTTGTGTTCTCATGGGACTGGATGCAAAAAAACATAAAATGGAGTTTTTATAGAGAGGATCAACAGATAAATCTCTTGGAGAAAAGAAAACCTAACATCCCATATACCAAATTGTAGGAAGAATCATCCTGGAAACAATTTTAAGGGAACCAGAAGACATTTCAAATATGGAGAAGAGGGGAATCATGAATAATAGATCCAAAGGTAAATAAAGAAACCTACTAATGTGGAATAAGAAAAGAAGGTCTAGATCAACACTCATCCTATGGTGTAATGTTTCAAGTGAAATGAACACAATAATTATGAAATAAAATTCCCTAATCTAATTTTTTTCAGAGATAATCAATGACAACAAACTCCAAGTCCTAGAGAACAAGGAAGGGAAAATGATATCACTACTATTGAGGTGGATCCCAAAAATGATTTACTGATAGGTATATTGTTTATTCATTCAAGAATAGAGAATGTAATTTTTAATTATATTTATATGAATTATTTTATATCTTCTAAGTTTAATAAAACCATTCTAGAACCACCTCAAAACATGGGATTTGACCTTTTTTTGAGAATAGAAAACAGAGTAATTGTTTCATCCCAGTTATATAAATTACCCCATTCAATGTTTATAGATTAATACTTCTAAAAAGTATCATACTACTTCCTTAATTGGATTTTGATTCTATATTTTTCATGAATTGGATGATCTTATATAAATACAACATCAACTGTCGCGAGGGGAAGAACACTCTTTACATCCTAGGTTACCCTATTATTTTATACAAGTGAAGGAGGAGGATAAATATAACTTGGAATATTCTATTAAAGAATGTATATTATTGACTTAATAAAAAATATATAGCAAAAATGATTGAGACAAATGAGAGAACAATTCTTGAAGACACTCCCATCGTGAGGGATTATATTGATGTATTCCTCAAAGATCTTCCTTGTCTTCCTCCAAACTAAGATATTGAGTCCTCAATCAAACTTATACCTGGATCCATTACCATATCAAATAATCATTAAAGAATGGCCACTTTTCAGTTAGAATATCTTAAAATTAAGTTACGATAGAATCTAGAAAGGAGTTGTATACATCTAAGTGTTTCTCCATTGGGTTCACCGATCCTATTTTTTCATGAAGAAGGATTGGTCAATGCACCTCTTTGTTGATTATAATTAACTCAAAAATATCACAACAAAGAATAAGTATTCCCTTCCATGGATAAATTTTTTTATCAACTATGTGGGACCAGTATTTCTCTAAGGTGGAACATAGGTCAGGATACCACCAATTCAGGGTGGAGAAGGTAGATATTCCCAAAACTAAATTTTGAAAATGGTATGGAAACTATGACTTCATAGTGATTCTTTCAAGACTCACTAATACTCTAAAAATATTTAGGGACATAATTAATAAATTCTTTATATATTACCTTGAAATTTTTTTGTAGTATTTATAGATGATATTCTAATATACTATATATTTCAATCCTCTTTATAAATGATCAAGAAGTATGATAGACTGAATTCCCTTCAGTAGTAGATCATTCAAGGATGTCTTCCCAGATGAATTTTCTATTTTACCTCTTAAGTGAGAGGTGTAGTTCATTTTTATATGGTTCTAGGAGTTCCACTAGTATCCATTAATCCTTATAGGATAGATTCTAATGATCTATAGGTCTTAGATTATAGAAAATTAGAGGAATTAGAGGATAAGGGGTTTATATAACCCAATACTTCTCTATGGGGTTCTCCAGTCCTTTTCACCAAAGAGGTAGAAAAAACCATCAGACTATGTGTGGATTATTATAAATTGAAATATTTTACAGTTGAGAACTGACATCCCTTTCCTCATAAAGATGAACTTTCGAACAGCTCTAAGTCTCTATGGTTTTATTAGAAATTTATTTGTGGTCATGTTATCACTAGGTATGTGTTTGACCTTTAGAAATACCTCATACAACTTTTTTAGTAGGTACAGTCTATATGAGTATCTGGTTATTTCATTCAGTCTCATGAAGTCTCCAATAGTTTTCATGTATTTGATGTATTTGTTTTCTTACCCATATTTGGGATCTTTCATTGTGGTTTTTTATATATAAAATCAAAGTGTATTCTTAGAAGAAAAAAACCATAACTAACACCTTGACAACATTCTAAATACACTGAGACAACATAGGTTGTATTCCAGGCTCACAAAATTTCAATTCTGGATATATCAAGTTCACTTATTGGGTCACATCATCTCAAATATAGGAGTATATATAGACCCATAGATGATGAGTGTAGTTGTGTTCTGGGAGAATCCCAAGAATGTCTTTGATATTTTAGGTTTCTTGTGGATTTATGGAAATTAAATGTGTTTAATATAGTACTTAACATGCTTAGTAGCACCACTGACGGCCTTGAATAAGAAGGGTGTGAAGTTTGTATGGAAAATACATGTGAGATAGCCTTTCAAGAGATGAAAGAGTGACTGAATTTAATGGCAGTCATGATTCTTCAGATCTAGGAATAAGCTATATAGTATATTGTTATACATCAGGTATTAGTTTAGGATCATTTATGATGCGGGAGTAATGAGTTGTGGAATACATGTCTTGTTAGTTGAGGCCACATGAGAGGAACTACCAAATGCATGATCTTGAGTTAGTAATTAATGTACATGAATTATTATATTAGAATAAATATTTATTAGAAGATAATTTTAGGTGTACATAGACTAAAAAATCCTCAAGTACACATTTATGTAAAGTGACTTGAATCTAAGGAAATAGAGGTGGGTAGAATATCTTCAGTGTTTTTATTTTGATCGTTCCTATATGATTGGAAAGGGAAATGTTGTTTCTAATGAAATGACCAGGATAACTCAGATATCAGTAGTTCAGGAGGTCAGTTGTGAGTGGAATCTTATGGCCTAGTTTTTAGAGATGCACTTCTAAATCCACGATAGTATTGTCTAGACTTTTATCTCATCCAGAGTAGTGACTTCCACTCTTTTGGATACGGTGAGGATGAGGTAGTTGTCTGATTTTGTGGGATTAGCCCAAAAAGAGATCATGGAAGGTGAGGACCCACCACCAAATTGGACTTTTATTAATGATTAAATTATACATGTACATGGTCATGTTTGGGTTTCATAAAACAAAAAAAATATTATCTTCTGTCAGAGTTTCATGCCTCATATTGGGTAGTATATCCTGTTCTTACCAGGATTTATAATGAATTAATCCATCAATACTTGTGTTTGGGGATGAAATGTAAAATGGTAGGATTTTTTTACAAGGTGTCCCACCAATCAAAAGGTGAAGGCAGAACACCAGTGACCAGTTGGGATTTTATAAGTAATTACCTATACCCGAGTGTAAATGGAACAATTTTTTTGTTGTATTTCATGACTAGATTTTTAAGGTCACCTCAAGGTAGTGATGATTTATGGGTTGTTTTGGTTAGTATCATGAAGGTTTTTCACTTCCTACCGATCATGTAGACCTTCTCAGTAGATGATATTGGGAGGAATTAAATCTATGAGATTTTGCGACTTAATGCGGTTCCTCGATCCTTTATATCAGATAGGGATTCCTAGTTAACAACTTAGTTTTGGAAATGATTACAAAGGGAATTGGGTATACAGGTTCTCTTGACTATGGAATACCACCCCCAGACTGATGTCCAGACAGAGTGTACTATAAAGGTTCAATAGGATATTCTTAGAGCATGCGTCTTAGATTTTAGGGGTTCTTTGGAGAGGCATACACCCTTGATTTAGTTTTATTATAATAATATCTATTATGAAACGTTACATATGGCACACTATGTAGCTCTGTACAAAAAACCTTGTTGATTGACTTTGTGTAGGTTATAGCTGGGAGAGGCAGCATTGCTGGGACCTCATCTCATTCCACAGACTTCGATGCAGGTCCATCTGATTTGAAAGGGAGTGGTTATTACACGGTATAAATATAAATCCTATGCCAATATTCATTAATGATCACTATATCTTGAGGTTGGGGTTTAGTTATTTTTATGTATCTCACTAATTCTAGGACATACAATAATTTGAAGATAATGTTAGATTTCACCAAGATATATTGGGTCATTCAAGATTCTCAAGAGATTCAGGTTAGTAGCTTATCAGTTGTAGTTACCTCAAAGGTATTGAGTTGTTCATGATAGCTTCCATGCATCTCAACTACATATATATCACTCAAACCCATCTCATACACTTCATATAGATGAGATTGAGTTACATATATAGGTTTCCTTTGAGGAGAATCTTATTTGTATCATTGATCGAATCATGAAGGCTCTCAAAGTTAGGTTTGTCCCTCTGGTATAGGGGATATGGTAGCACATACATGTAAAAGATGAGTCTTGGGAGCAATTGGATGATGTACCTACATATTATCTTGAAACCTTTTTAGATTATTTACCACCTAAATAATAGAAACTTGAGGAAGATTTGTCTTAATAAGGGGATATTATAAGATCATGGGTTTTTTTGGAGGTGTAAATCCATTTAATTTTACATTATTTTCTTGGATTTGACCTAATGAGAATGCCTAATGGGTTCATGGGAGTTTCAGGTGTTTTCATGACTTGTTTGGAGCCTATAATCTTGGTTATTTAAAAAAAACTAGGCTACACGGTTAGTATAAACTGTGAGTTCTAGGAAACATAGATACTACATACCATGTGTGGAATTTCAAAAAGAAGGGTAGGGCCGCACAGTTTGATGAAGTTGTATTGGAAGATCCACACACCCAAGTTGACCACTTGAAATTTTTAGCAGAGTACAAAAATATTTTGCACATGGTTTCCCAAACCATGTGCATAAACCATGTAAGGTTCCACCATAGATAGTAAAGGGTGCAGGGTTGGAACACATTTTATACAACCATGCAGCCAAACCATGTGACCCAATATATTTGGGTAAAATTAAATTTTACCTTTAAAATTATTCTAACCTAAAACATATTCTTATTTCATATAGTGACATGCCCTTCTTATCCCAATGGTGAGTTCTTCAAACATTTGAAGTGGGATTTTTTGTTGTTTCTCTATTAAAAGTTTGATTCAAGAGTCATTCATCTTATTGTATCTATGCCATTAAGTTATACATTTTTCTTGAACAATTATTCATTTATCTTCATATAGACAGAGTTATTTTAGTGAAAGATAATATGCCCTATTTTTAGTTTGTTCATCCTTTCTTCCATTTTCTTCCAATCCAATTCAAGTTAGAAGCCAATAATGGATGAGTGTTCTACGATGGGTATATGGTAGGTGGTTTATACCATTAACCTTAACGTTAGGTTATATTATATCTAGTTATCATTGTGATGCACATCGTGCTTTCCGGCATTTCTCCTAAAATTAATTGAATGCCTTGATTGAATATTGGAACCATTATAGGTTTCCCACTTAGTATGATTGTACGGTTATAGGTCATTTACCTCAACTTGGACCACCCATAAGGTATGTTTATGTATCTTACCTATGTTATACCACCCCATTAGGTGTGTGTGATATCACCTTATTATAAAGAACCATGTTAAACAGATTGAGATAATATGAGATGGATTATGCCTCCTTTTTTATGTGATTTCATGTTATTAAATTGTTTTAATGGTTTAATTGGAAAATTTGGAATGAGTTGGAAGAACTTGTAGATTATAAATGGTTAGTGAAATGGTGATTGTTATTTTGGAAGCCAAGGAAATTTCTACTCCTTAGATATATCCAATTGAGTCTAAAAATGGATTCCATGGACATTTCTACTCCATGGATCTAGGTTACTTTAGATACCAAGGACATTTCTACTCCTTGGATCTGGATTTCTTGAACCACCTTGGAAATTCTCTATGGACATGATCCTTAGGCTCTATCCAAGTTATTACTGAGTTCCTATGGAGATGATCCTAGGAATTGAGGTGATTCCTTGGTAATTTATACATTCGATGTGGCCTGTGTAGGGATTACATGATGTGGATTCCTTGGTCTTTCATACCTTAGATCTGATACTTTGGGTTTGATACTAGATTACTCATCATAAATCATTGTGGATTTTTATCATGCTTTACAGATAGTCCTTTTTATGTTAACTTATTTATAGGGATCCTTGGTTGGTTGGACAGTATCACACTTAAATGTATCACACTTTCTTATTCATTCATATTAATATTATATATTACATAATGATTCTTCTCATATACCCAGACCAGACTTATTATAGACACCCTTAGTGGTGGCCTATAGAGTGTTATCTTACACCCTGTTCAAGCCTTCATTGGGTACCTGGAAAAACTTTATGGATATAGGTAGGGACCTAGGATTGTTCCTATTGTATAATTCATGATTTAGTATGGTAGGAGTAGGGGAACATAGGTCCAAGCTATACTTGTGATGTTATCTAGAGATATCTCTTTTTTTCTTTTTATACTTTGACACATGTATTGTACTGGATGTTTGTTTTTGTGTATTTCATTTCGTTTTTATAGAGACGTGAAATGTTCATTATATTGTATATGAAATTACTTCTAGTTTTGATTATTATTTCAGTATTTTGGATGTTATTCTCTTACTTCTATTTTATTCATATGCTTTCGCTATTGATTGATAATACATGACCATTGTGTTCCACTCTAATATTTAGTGTGTATTCTCCCCACTATTCTACCTTAGACCCTCTCTGATAGTCAGAAGCCTCTAGATTATAGGGATCTATGCTTGAGTCCATGTGATCCACCAACTCAAGGCACCATTTAGTAGCTCTCTGGTCGGGGTGTTACATCTTTCACATGTACTAAGTTTAAAGGTGGTATAGTTGAAAAATGATATATCTTATGAGTAGAATCTGGTGAAGATCGTGTAATATATAGATAATGTTATACACAACAATACAGATCATCTAGTCAAAGTACTATGGTGGAACCATAAATACGAAGAGGCAGCCTGGTAACCAGAGGAAGCCATGAAGAAAAAGTACCCTCACCCATTTTGACCTTTTTATATGAAACAAAATTTCAAGGGTGAAATTCCTTTAAGGGGAAATAATATAACACCTTGATATTTAAGAAAGAAAAATATGTTTGATAGCATGTACAACACACAACACCGAACATAAATGAATCATGGTTGTTCAAATATGATCACTATAACCTAGCCATTAAATTAGAACGTATGAATAGTATTAGATTCTTTATTAAATATATATAAATATTATAATCAATATAAATGTATTGATAAATTTTTACGAAATAAAAAAATCCATTTTTAATAGACATCTTATTCTTTGAATAAAATTATGTTTTCTTTAAAAATGGATTTTATTTATTTTTGTGAGACAATATTAAAATTAATTTCTAAAACTCTTAGAAGTGTTATTTTATAAAATTAAAATGTTTTTATATTATCATATAAAAATTAACTTATTGTGAAATTTTGTTATTTTTTAAAAATGATTGATTTTTCAAGGAATAGTGAAAATTATGATTTTTCAAATACTCTTATTTTTTCATTAACTAAAGTAATTTAAAAGTACCATTACATTTTTGATTTATTATTAAAGTAGTATGTGAAAAATTTTATTTATAATATTATAATTAATTTCATTTTAATCGACATTTTTCATAATTCTCATATAAGTATATTTTTGTTCATAAAACCCAATTTTATAAAAATTATTTTTAGGTGCATAAATTTTATCTATTTTAAATAATTAAAATAACACATAAGAAAAGTAAATAAATTTACATATTATTTATATATTTATATTAATTTAAATTTATATAATGGTTATTTATAGTTATATATTTAATATAAGAACATCTATTGCTTGAAAATGCATTTTCCTAAAAAAATCTTTTCATCGTGATTTGTGAGTTTAATTTTAAATTAGATTATGAAAATTATGTGAATTAAATTTGATAAAATAGATTAAAAATTTATAATAACAATAATTATTTTTATTTAATGGGTTCATCTTATTTTTTTCAAAATTAATTGTAAAAACAATACAAATTTCTTACCATGGTTAAGGTTAAAACAGGTTTACCAGGGTTAAACTAAAGAGATATGGGTTAAAATGATCTAAAACTTTGTCTAATTTATATTTTATGGAAATATATAGATCCTATATCATCTAATATTAGGTAATGGGCCATTTTGGATCTATGTTTTGTGAATAATATAGTAATATATTTTATTATTTTTAAAATTTCCAAGTGTGTCATCTCCCACACTTATAAAAGGAAACCCCCACTTCTCTCCTCTCCACACTTCAAAAGCCATTTTGTTCAGAAAAAAACTACCCAAATTACTTTTTTAACTACCTTAACATGTCTTTGAGGCCTTTTTTTATAAAACCATCCTAGGAAGGCTTTAGGTGCAAGCCTGATAAGGTTGTCTGAAGAAGAGGAATCCTTCTTAACTGAGTGTTTTGTATAATTTCTTATTCCACCTATTTCAAATATTATTCAACCATGATGAAATAATAAAACCAGTTTTAATATAATAAGATGTTATTATGTTAATTTAATAACCTATAAACATCTCCTCTTCCATATAATGGGAAATAAAACCATCATTCCTGTGTATGGTAGACTACCACCTCATGAACTGATATAATACATTTTCCATCGCCACCTCTCATGGATGGATATAATTATGGATTTAATTTATATATATTATATTTATAAAATATTTATCATTATTTAAAATTAATATTTCATAAATTTTCTTACTATTAAATTCATTTAAAAATGATAACATCATTCATGTGTATGTGTGGATTACCATCTCCAAAAAGTGATGTGATTCATTTTTCATTACTGAATCACAATGAATGGTATATAAAAGTGTATTTAAAGAAAAAATATGATATTTATGATATAATTATCATTATTTAAAGTTAAAAAAATCCTTACCTTCTTTCCATAATGATAATTAAAAAATGGAAACGTTACTCTTAGGTACGTACAGCCCCATCTCCATGATCGTAATGAAGTTAATTTTACATTACCACATTTCATGATTATTTTGAAAAGTATAATTTATGTATAAATATGATAATTATTTCATAATTATTATTTTGGATATGATTAAATAATAATCTCATTGACCTTAGTCAACTTACCAAAGTGGTTTTTGACATATTAACATAATATTGTTCAGCATCCAACATGAACCTAAATGATTAAGTAATTAAATATAATATAGTAATAAAAAATACAAGGAATAATAAATTTGAAAAATGTTATTAATAAATATAATAATTAAAATAATTTTATTATTTAGGATGATGACGAATGCATGTGACAATTCGATCTTGGTGTAAGTAATCTCTCTAATCCATCATTTTCTTCAAGTTATGACCATTCACTCTCTAAATAAATTTATACCTCTCTTTAATACCATAGAATGATATTAAATTTTGTTTATATGTTTATTGAAAATATACCTAGATTATTCTCCCTTTCTTTTTAGGTTCATACATTCCATATGATCATTTCTCAATTTCCATATTTAAGTAATCTCTTCTGATTATGATATGAGGCAAGATTATGCAACTCATTTTCTTTCCATGGGTAAGTCTCATGTTTATGAATTTTAATTGATTTAAGTTTTATGTGACACATTATAATGAATAGGTTATGTTGGATTCACCTACATAGAACTCTAATTCATTGGGAAATATTTTTTCTCATGACACCTTATATATGGGATTAGGGAGTAAACCTAATCCACTATGGGAATCTCTCTACCATGTGATGTTACATTGATAGTTAGAATTAACTTATTCTTAGGCAATTTTTTGAGTTTATACCAAACTTCCTATGTTTCCATGTTCTTATTATGCTATTTTCTTTATTTAATTGTCTCATGTGGTTATATATAAGCCTTATCTTTTATGATTTCATGTTATAACTTTGAATCACACATTATGTTTCCATATCATGTTTATTCCCTTACTATGATTTTTAGATTAACACTTTTATATATGTATTCCCTAGGTTATCCCATGAAATTTTAGGTGATGAAATGGGTTTAGGATCTCCTTATGGATATTAAGATAAAGACTCTTTATATTCATGTTGATCGTTTATGTACCTAGTCATCCAAAGACACTAGGCCTTTTCAATACTTGTTTTATATTAATGTATATTAATGTTAAAAATCATGTAATAATATGTGTAAAAATGAATGTTTCATTATATTAAAGGTGGTAATCTAGCTGAGTGGATAAGCACTATATTGTTTGAAATTTTATTTGGATGAATGACCACAACCCTTAGTTCAATGGTCATAGTTTTACAAGAATTATCAAAAGGATTTTTTATCAGCTACACTATGAGTGGATTTGTAGTAGGATATTTTTATGATTCATCAGGGGAAATTTTGTTCCTATGAGTCCACTAATATATTTATGATATTTATGAATTATTATTCAAACATTTTGGATAATGATAAATATAAATATATGAAATTTAAGTTGGTGCTTCATCTTGTGATATCGAACTAGGTAGGCATTTTATTTCATAGTATATTTACAAAAGTGATAGACAATTATGATATAGTGAAGAATTTGTTAACCAAGATTAATTTTTAGAAAATTCAGTAAATAAGAGGACAGATTAGAGTCTAAAGTTTGATTTTTCATTATATAGTAACATTGAGGGACTAAAATAATTGTAAGTGTCCTAAGTAGGCATCTTCTTAGTCATCTGAGATAAGTAATTCAAGATTTTATAGAGATTGAAGAGGTCCTATTTGTTTTTTATACAACATTTTTAGGTATATTCTTCCTGATTTCCCCTTTTTCAAGGTGATTAATTAAGGTAGACACAAAGTATGATAGTGCATACTCCTATTCAATAGTTTTAGAAACCATTACAATAGAAGTAGTTGGATCATCATCTTATTTGTCCAAATATTCTAGGAGGAGTTGGTTGAGGGAAGTAGTAGGTTAGTGCATAGAGAACTCATGTTCAATATTAGGAACAAAATAAAGGTAGCATAGGTAATTGCATCTTCATGGTGGAGAAACTATGAGATTTTAATTTCAGATTGTTAGGTTTGTTGGGGTTGATGTTAGGTTGTGATAGATATGATATAAATAATTTTGTCTCTTTCTTCTCTATTGATATACACTAATCTCATTCTTTTTTTATTTTATCTCTTATTTATGAGTTGGTTTTGTCTGTTGATAGGTTGGTAAAACTATATGAAGTTTTAACATCGACTGAAGATTGTTTTAGAATTCTGGAGGTTTTTTTATACGATCCAATTTTGGGGTAAGATCATATATTATGGGAAATTTTTTGGGTATATATTCATCATTTTGATATTAACATTTATATGGAATGGACTTTCTTGAAATGGTTTCATGTTGTTTTTTATTAGAGAAGATCTAATTTCTATAGTTTGAGTGGTGATGTATTTTTTATATGATAGTGATATCGTTATCTAAATCCCTTTATTTTTTTGTTCAAATAATTTCTTCATTGTTATCATGTTTAGCATTGGGTTTAGTAAATACATAGGTATAATAGTTTCCTTTTATTTTTCATGATTTTTATTATGTTATTCCTAATGATAGTATGATCTTTTTATTTATAATGAGGTTGAGTTCATTATTGAATAGCATTCTAGTACCGATGTGATGTTTCTTACTTCTAAAAAATATCTCTAGATATGTATCATAAGTAGAGTGATCGTATTTATGATTTGATGATGAAGGGTATAATTTGGTCAAGTGTTTCACTATGGGGTGCACCAATTTTGTTTCTTAAGAAGGTTTATAGTGGATGGAGAATCTATATTGATTATTACCAATTGAACCAGGTGAGAGCGATGGATTTTTATCTTTTTCTAATGATCAAAAATCTATTTGATTGGATTCATGGTGTGAAATGGTTTCAAATATTGATATTTTCCTTGAGATATCATCAATTGAGGGTTAAGGGGGAGGATTCCTCAAAGATAGAATAATATTATAGACATAGACATTATAGCTATATAGTGATTCCATTTGGACTAATGAACACTCCAGTTGAATTTTTTGGATTAATGTAGAAAATATTTCAACCATTCCTTAAGTAGTTTATGGAAGAATTTTTTGATGATACACCACAAGAAAAAGATCATTCAGTGATGGATTCCAAAAACCACCAATAAAAGTTTCATTTCTTTTTTTAGTGGTGATTTTAGAAAACCATTAGTAATTTTTTGACCTTTATTAAAAACCATCGCTAAATATGAAAAAAAAATCTATTTAATTTTAGCGATGGTTTTTCAAAAACTACTATGAAATTAATAATAATTAATTAAAATTTTAATTAATTGTTAATAATTATTTATTATTTATTAAATTATTATTATTATTAAAATTTTATTTTTTACTTTTTTATTTAAAATTTCAATTCATTATTCATTATTCATTTTTATTTATTAATAATTAATAATTTTTATTTATTAATTATTTAAATATTAAATTGATAATTAATAATCAATTATTATTATTTATTAATTATTTATAATCATTAATTATTTATTAATTATTATTTATTTAATAATTCTTATTTATTAATTGGAAATTTTTAAATAGTAATTATTAATTACTAAATTGTAATTATTAATTTTTATTTATTAAATGTTAATGGTAAATTATTAATTATTAATTATTAATTATCTATTATCTATTATTAGTTATCAATTATCAATTATTACTTGTTTATTGTCTATTATTATTTACTATTTATTTATTATTTATTATTATTGAGTTTTTAATTAATAGTTTCTATTTGTTAATGAATAGTTTATTATTAATGAATTTATTAATAATTATTAATTCATTATGAATTTTATAATTTTATTCATTTTTTAATTACAAAACATATTTTATCTGTCAAGTAGGTTAAATAACATTTATTGATATATTATTACATTTTATTCATTTAGTGTAGTGGTTAGTACTTAGAGAGTTTCATGAGACTAGTTGGGAGTAGTTTAAGGATCGGTGATCTCCTAGGATTTTTTTTATAACACAAAAAAATATTGAAATAACTAGGTCAAATAAAATACATTGACATAATAATATATGTAAATTCATTTAGTGGAGTGGTTAGTACTTAGATAGTTAAGCGAGAATGAGAGAGAGTGGTGTAAAGATGGCTGAGCTTATGGGATTTTATTGAAGCATATATAAAAAATAAAGAAATGTAAAAAATAAATAATAAATGGTAAATAAATAAATAAAAATATTTTAAATAATAAAAAAATTATAATTAAAATAAGAAAATATATTATAAATAATATTTAAATAAAAAATCAGTGTTAGTCATTTAGCAGTGGTTTACACCACTATAAAAAACCACCGTGAAATGATTCACTATAATTTCAAAAAACAGTATGAAATGATTCCTGATATAAAAAATATCACATTTTTTAGAAAGCATCATAAATTAATTAGTATTAGTTAAAATAGCAGCAAAATTCCAAAAAAACCCTACCATTAAATAACATTTTTCTTGTAGTTATATTTTGATGTACATTATGTCAGAGGATGAGCATACATAACACCTAATGAATATCAAAGTTTGTTTTGTGTGTGTCGGTTTTATGGGAAGTTGTCAAAGTGTTAGTTTTAGTAGCATGAAGTTCATACATGGGTTCATGTTTTCCTTAATAGTGGTATTTCTATTGATATAGTAAAGGTGAGGAATTTGTTGCATGGAATTCGGCCAAAAATGTCTTAGTGGTGCATAGTTTCCTTATTTAATGGGTTATCATAGGAGTTTTATTCAATATTTTTCTTAGATTGGAACACCTTTAGCATTCATGTCGAGGAGAGTTCATGCCTTTTCACAGAAATATGAGTTTCATAAAATTTTTTATTGTTTTAAGGAGAGGTTGACCAATGAACTTGTTTTTAGATTACCAAAGAACGGTGTTCCTGGTGAGAAATATTGCGATTCTTTACCTCAATTTTTGGGATTTTTTTACAATAGTTTTCACTGAGTTTTTGTGGGTCTATAAAACTATTCCCTCACAAGTGAAATTTTATTATATAAGATTTGGAGTTATTAGTTGTGGTGTTTGTGTTGAGGATGTGGAGGAATTATCATCTTTAAGAGCATTGTATGATATTTATGGATCATGATATATTTTGTTATATATTTTCTCAATTATAATTTTTAATATAGGATATTGCTAGAGATCTTTCAAATATTATGATTTAAATATGAGATATACATCGTGAAAGGATAATTTTGTTAGAAATGCTTTGAGTTGATATCTTTATAGTGATGTGGTTTGAAGATCAATGGATGAGTGGAAGATAATAGAGGAGTTATCTGCAAGGTTTTGAAGATATCTAACAACACTTGTTAAACACAGTGGAAATGATTATAGAAACCCAATCCAATATCTTCATGAAAGTAAATTAAACCAAACATAAATTGAAAATGGAAAAAATATAAACTAGTGTGTCTTTCACTGAAGTTGTCGTTACTCCATCTTCAACCGTATTTATATGAGTTTTATGAAGATCATATAAGTGGTGTCCAAATGAAATCCCACCTCTAGAGGTATCCATTGGTTGTTGAATCATCTAAAGTTTGTGTGGAATCAATATTCTCTCCATAGTGTGACATAAATTCAATAGGTAACGGTAGAATATGAGGAGTTTTATGGTTTCAAGAGAGCTTTGTCCATGAGTGAAAAAGTTGGCATACTTTTATCGCATATTAGTGGGCTCTTTATTATCCCTTAAGGATACTCCTCAAGTGATCATGAATTTACTCATGCATTATAGGCATAATTCTATCACATGGTATTGGACTCTTTATTGGCCCAAGAGTATCTCCTCAAGTTATTATGCATTTACTCATGCATTGTAATGCTTGAGTAAATTCTTTGGTCAATTCATGAAACCCCTTACATTGATACATCTAATTTTTTTTGTTACATATTATGTAATGGATCTTTTTTATTGATATTCATTATGGAAATAAATCACTTGAATGACAACCTTATCATTTGGTCACCACTTCAGTAATAAATAGTATGATTATATCAAACATGTGGAACCTCAGACTCGTACTCCTAGATTAGGTGCTCATAAACATATACATTTATTACTTTCTTGATAAGGGTTATAAAAACCTAGATATAACCAACCTTAATAATAAAATAAAAAAATTATTTCCTCTCTTAAATCTAAAGTATATTTTTAGGTTTAGAGAATTAGAGAATTGGGACACTGCATAAGCTGACAAATCTCATGTTATTTGATAAAATTGGCAATTATTACATTATATGAGAAACTTCTTAATTCATGAAAATTCTTCAACGTCTCCTAGAAATTATTTCAAACCTCATATTTTTTGAAACATGTCACTTATAATAATTTTCCCTATAACCTCAAGAAATTGAATACATTAGAAGGGGTGAGATCAAACACTCAGTAAGAGAAACAAATAACTGAAACAGTCTTGGCCTAAATATTACATAAATATTATGGATGTAATATGTAAATTTTCATGAATCCATAAGAAATATGAAATTTGGAGTGGATATCAATAATAATAATCCTTTATTGATGAAATTCATAATTATAGAGATCAAAAACCTACTACCAAGGCCTTATTCAAGGAAACTTTACTTGCAATCAAGACCATTATCAATACATCATGATGTCAAGGCTTTTGGCCAAGATAATATCATATTATAGGAATAGTAATACACCAAAACTAAACCTATTTTTTTCATGAAACTTATTGATGAATCGGGGATATATAATTTTGGTCCCCACCCATCACTTGTTTAAGTCCAATGCATTCACCATAAGAGAAATTGAATAACCAATACAAGATCAACCTTTCCAAAAATCATCCATATTGAAATAACAACATATGGAATGCCAAAAAATTTCCACATATCAATATAATATCCTAATTTCTAGATAAATCTAATCAAATATTAATTATTTTAAATTTTATTTTCACACCGTATAGATAAATTGGTATACGACTAAGAAAATACTAAAATAAAATAATCATAAGTCATCTAGAGAAATAAAGTGGATAGTTTTAATAGAACATATCCTAATAAATGAGAAAACGTTTCTTAGGGTTTATGAGGTTGGGATATATATCCTAAAAAAATAATGGTAGAATATTTAATAACATAATAAAAAGGTAGAATATACCCAACTTATATGAAATACTTTAAAATAATGATAATAACTCAATGAAGAAAAATTAAGTTACCAAAAAACCTCACTATATGGGAAACAACTGAATCACTAGCCACTTGAATAATAGAATGTTATTTGGATAATAAATTATATGGAATATAAGTATTATGATAAAATATATATATATATCCATGGAAATTTAATACACCATATAAAGGAAACACTATGAACATAATGTATTATGTCTCAAAAAATCAGAATTGAGACCAAGAAAACCCTAATGGCATGAGTAACACTTTTGGATCAAAAACCCTTGAGAGTTAAAACATGAAATTTATATTTCTATACCATGAAATAGAATCTATTCATGAAATAATATCTTAAATTAGTAGTATACACAGCTCAAAAATTAAAATAGGTGTATAAATACAATATTTCTATCAATGCAGGGAGATTGAGATGAAAACCCTTACAACCTTAGGAAAATTGGAACCAAAATACCATGAGAAAGTTAGAATGAAATGGTACATTAAATATCATGAAATATAATATAATAATTATATTAATATTTAAATTTATTGGTAAGTACATTATACAAAATAAAACATGGTGTGTAACATAAATATGTCTCAATGAAAGGAAATTAAGACTGAAACTCTTACCTCATGTGCTGACTTCAACAAACATAACTTAACCTCTGGTATCACAAACATGTATATATTAATCACTTAATTAATAAACTTAATCATATATATTTTCATTCATACTCTTTATAATTTTCATTTTCTACATGAATTCTTCCAATTTTCCACGTCAGTTGTTTATAATTTTGATCAATATCACCAGTTTCAAAATATTTGTGTCCATTTTTATTCTTATTTAAAAGTTAACAATTAATAGATAATATAATCTAAAGTGATATATCCTAAAATATTTTTTATAAATTTATAATTTCATTTCATGTCATTTTTTCTTATGAACCATGATGATGAAATCGACGATGATCATATTTCGATGATTCTTAACAAAAAAAATGTGTTTTATTAATTAGTGAGATAAATCTTGATATAACCTTACCAAAACCAAAAATTATTATATTAATATTTATATCATATTTCACTAATAAATAATTTATCATAATCATCCATGACATAAATTCATAGTATTTTTTAATTAGATGGTTAAACCAACCCAAACATGAACATACCCTAATTTAATGAATGATTATGAGGTGGTTTATTTGTAATATCATTATAAAAGAAGAATAATGATATTTTTTATGTGATTATAAGTGTGATATATCATAATTATAAGTATCTATAAGAGTAAGTAATGTATATTAAAATATTACACAATTTGAATATAATATTATCCTCTTATCATACTAATTTCAATTTATTAAATTAATGATAATCGTTCGCTGTTCATATCATTCATAGGTTATTATATTTTTCATAAAAAACCTTAATAATATCATAAAAATAGTATTTATCCTTTAATCATACACATATATGAAACATTTTATGGAAATGAAGGAAAACAAAATGCATTATGTTATGGAGGCGGTAGTCCTCACATTGCACGAATGGCGGTTTTGATTTTCTAAATGAATGGCATATAAGAATAAAAATTAATAATAAACATAATATAATAACATTAAATTATATAATTTATACTAATATAATTATATTTTTGTGGTTATAATAAATTTTAAATAAGAAAATTAGGAAGAAAAACTGAGTAGTTGATAATACTCACATCAAGGACTTAGATTTTCCTTGGAAATATCCTTGAATTTGAGGGGATTATGCTAACTATGAGTTACCAAGGGATTATGTTATTGGTATTGGGTAATAGTTATATTATAATGGAATATATTAATGTAGTAATTCTAAACTAAGGTGTTCCTTGATTTGGTGAAGATGTTACCTTTTTATAAGTTAAGGTAATAGTTGTTTTGGGAACACCATAACATTTTTCAATAATGTCATGACACTGTTCAAGGGTAAACGGATAAAAAGTATAAAATTTTAGGGTACAGATTTATTTTTTAATAAAAATATGAAAAATTGTAATTCAAGGAATTTTTTTCGAAGTTTGCGTTCTTTTAAACTAGGTTAAACTCAATTTACCATTTTTACTTTAACCTTGGTAATCAATTTCTAACCATAGTAATTAATTTTAATGAAAAATATTAATATTGAAAATTTTACCCAGTTTGATATATAAAATATCAAATTTTAAAAAAAATTCTCATATAAAATTTCTAAAGGTGTGAAATGTTAATTTTAAAATAAATACACTTAATAGTTTAAAAACAGTGTTTAGAAAAATAACAATTTTAAGCTTTAAAATTATATATAAGATAAAATTATAATAGATACTAATTTTAATGAAATGAATTTATTTATTATAAAAAATTAAAGTATATGAGGCTTTTAAGGTAATCCAAAACCAAATCTCTCTTGAAAATACTTTTTTAAAGAAAAATACCAAAAATAGTTTCTATATCAATGTAACATTTTAATAAGTTTTAAAACATTTTGACAGCGGTATTATATCTAAAAATAATATTTTAAATGAATAATTTTATTACTTAAATTCATATCAAATTAATTTAAGTGTTATTAATTCTTGTAGGTTATACTTACGTATTCATAAAATCATTGGATTTATAATTTTCATAAATGCCGTATTTTTTAACTAAAAATCAATATTTTTAGAAAATAATCAACAAATAATATTAATTAAATTTTTATATGAGAGATTAAAAAATACTTTTCATTTTTTTTAATTTCAAATTCTAATATTTTTGAATTTTATTTTTGAATAAAATCATTAATTATACTGAAAACTTGTTTTTATCTAAAATGACATTTTAAAATATTAACTAATATTATAATTATTTCATATCATTTACCAAATAAATTGGTGTTAACCAATTATTAATATCAAAAATAATTTATCATAAATCATTTATTTCTTGTAATAGAAATGTGTATCACTTAAATGGAAATTGTTTTGGAGAAATACTTTTCTAAAAAATAAATGATCTTATTAGTTATTTTAGGTAAACTAATTGAATTTCATTCATATTAAAAGTATCCTTAAATTTATTTATACATATATTACATAAAGAGTTTAATCATATTAATTCTATCTAATTAAATGGATAGGTTTTAATTATTATATTAAAAAATTTATATTTTATAAAAAAATTATTATGATTTCCATTAAAAATCAGTGTTTTGTGCTGATTAAGATATCAAAAAAATTGAATTATTTAAAGGTAATCATATATTATAATTTTATAGTGTAATATTATACCCACACACACTGAATAAGTTTTATCCTCATAATTTGACGCATATGATCGGAGTAATTAATATAGGGAACTCATAATTAACCATATACGTTAAGATAATCATGGGTTTATTTAAGATGTAAAGTGATATTTATCTATATGAAAAAATAATATAAGATATTTATAAAGAGAGAAAACCCATTCCTAATTTCACACATAATTCTACTAATGGATTATGATCTAGATCCATAAGTAATAACTTCCCACAAACTTTTAAAATTATTTATAAGGCAATCATACCGTTAGGGGTTTTAATAATTCAATATCCCATGAATGGTGAAAACTTACATTACATTGGACTCTAGAAAAACTAGAGTGAAAACTCACTATCGAATTTATTTATAGTAGTTTCATAGAAGTTTCCTTATTTAAAATTTTATTTTTGGCTACCTCCCTTGTTATACCTTGTATTCAGAAATTGATTTGTATATTACCCAACTATCTTGAAATTGAAGCAATGCATTTTCTTAGTTTCTCTATTTTTCTTAAGCTTTTGAGTTGGATGACCTTAAACTACACACTTATAGAATTCGTTAATTCCTTTAAGTTAATTTCCCCCATGTTTCTTCCAATATCTATGATATATAAGAAATTGAATCTTTTTTTCACTTCATCTACTTTATCCCTTGATCACTCATGAGCCTCCATATTTCTCTTACTTGGTGTGTTTGGGACATAAAGTATGTTCACATTGTTAATCATATTTAGGATATATGGTTTGGTATAATGACATGGTTTCTCAATCCATCTCCCATTTTTATGGGTTTTTCATTAAGGTAATCGATGCATTGTCCCTTATACCCATGGTTTCTTCTAGTTCTAGAAATTACTAAAACTAATAGAGTTAATGTTATTGATGACCATTATAATATAATTTTTATAAATAACCATAAGAAAATTTAAACTCAATATGTCTCACTTTATAAACAATTATGTTAGACAATATTTCTAACTTCTCAACTTGTATCATACTAGATTCAACCTATATCACTCTCATATTCCATTATTAGTTCATTGTTGGTTACTTTTTGTTTTATTCTCTCATTGTTATTAACTTAATCCATAAAATAAAGATACAAAAATTCTATGAACATTCTTAAAATATATTAAAACTAATAATCATGGAAATATATTCTCTCAAAATATGAATTATCTTTACTCAAACAACATTAATGATACACAAAATTATTTATATACCCTAATCATATACTCTCAATAACATACCTTCCCCAAATCCTATTTAGATCTCCAATACATTAAACCACAATAATATTATTTGTTCCTACAAAAATTAACTCTATCTTTAACCCTAAATGGCATTAACCACTAGCTCATATTGTTTCACACTAGGAACTATATATCATAATCCAAAAAACTGAGATGACCTTCCCAAAAAATATCATGATTAAATTATTAATCCCAAGAATAATAATTACTATCTAACATACTTCTTTAAAATCAAATCACCCATTATTATTTTTATATAAAGTATATATTAAACTTAAGAATTATCCATACCTCAATCATGTGTTCTCTAATAGTTATTCCAAAAAATATAACCTTGATATAAAATAACTTTTCAAGGTAATTGATATAATTTAATATATGTTAACATATCTTTAAAGTAAAACTAATAAAGAATAATCTTTATATGTTTCACATAATCTTCATAACTTTTATCATATACCAAAATATCATTGATAAATATCACTTACAAATGATAATAGGTAAGTGTTTCAAGATCATATCATTCTCACTACCTAATGTAATATTATGAAACTCACATTTTCCATAATATTATTCACATATTAAAATTTATAACAATTTAACTATGCTCCCATATTTGGTTATAAGACATAGTGGTTTCCAGTTATATGCATTTATCAGCTTTATTTCCATGATCTTGTTGCAAACAAATACTAAAGCAAATAATGTTTATAATAATATCCAAATTATTAATATTAAAACATAAATCTAAATATGGGTTCCCTTATAAAACCTTTTTTTAACATATGATACTTTCAGATCAACCTATGACTCCCTTTGTTAAATCCTTGGGTATCCATGGTCATTTTTCTATTAGGTTCTACAACATAATTTGATATCATTATTATTAAATCCTTCATAATGGTTTGTAAATTGAATTTGAATACCCAGATTATATCCCCCAAGAATATCTCACTAGATGTTTGGTCTTAGGCCCAATCATCGTACATCAGAGTGATAATTGAGTCAGTGTTCAACAAACCCTTTTCAGGGTGATTATCCCAAAGAGTATTTGTGCCACAGCTACATTCACTTTCCAATATCAATAAAGGGATCCATTTCTAGGAAAGACCACATAATCTCTATTTTAATAAAACATTATAATTTCATCCAACACTTGGACTTATTCCTATGGTTTTCACTAGGTTTATATGACCTTAATCCCCAAATAACATGTGCATTATTACCTTAGCATCAAATCATATACTATTCCAAAGGGTTATCTATACCTTATAAATTTTGATCAAACTTAACTTATTATCCTCAAAAAACATATTAATCTCTAATTTTATCTAATACTTTCTTTTGATACCAACAATGACACCCCGAACCCACGCCCTCAGATTTGGTGCTCATAAACACATACATTGCATTAATTTCTTCATACCTATTGTGAAAGCCTTGATATAACCAAACTCAATTAAAAAATAAAAAATATTTTTTAATCCATTACATCTAAAGGATGTTTTTAGGTTTCGAAATTTAGATAATTTAAACACAATATAAATTGATAAATATAATTTTAATTATATCAAAATAAACAATTCTCCCATTATATATGAAACTACTTAATTCATGAAAATTCTTCAACATCACCCACAAATTCTTTAACACATGATATCCTTAAAAAATCACCTATACTAATTTTATTTAAAACTTGGGGTAATAGAAAACATAAAAACGGGTGTGCTAAAAATTTTATTAAAGGAAACATATAACTGAAACAATATTGGAATAAACATGACATAAATATTATGGAAGGAATAAGTAGACAATATGAATCCATAATCAACATGAAACTAGGAACATGTTATATCCATTAAAATAAAATGAAAACATGGATATTAATAATACTAATCTCATAAAAATGGAATGCATAATTTCAGTCAGTAAAAACTTATTGTTAAGGCCTTGTTCCATGACACTTTACTTGTCTTCAGGCCCATAGTCAACACATCATGTTGTCATGTAATTTTTCTAACAAAATATCTTATTATGGGAGAGGCATACACCAAAACCCAACCTTTTTTGTCTCATGATACATTTTGATGCATCAATGGGTAATATAATTTTAGTCCCTACCTATCACTTATTTAAGACCAATGCATTCTGATCATGTGTGGTCATTGATGCATGTTTCAAATTAGAAATTTATTACTCCAACAACACACTAGGATAGTGGAAAGCAGCGTCGAACCCAAATAAAGGCAAGTAAATGTACTAAGGACTTAATAAAATTGTATTCTATTGAAAATAGATGGAAATAGAGTTGAAAGTTTATTTTTATTTTATTTTACTTTTTATTAAATGAAAACAAGCAATAATAAAGAATAAATGAAAGAGGAAAAAAAGAATGGGTTCAAAAAATATAATGATCACATAAAGAGAAACCCATTATATGTAGGGAAAATACAACCGTCTAATTTAAAATAGATTATAATCTTACTAAAAATTAATTTCAATTGAATCCCTATAAAATATTAGGTTAAACTCTATTGCTATGCGAAAAATCAACTGATTAATGATTCTTAGATATCACCACTTCAAGAATCTTCAAAAAGTATCTAATTAGAAGAATATTCATTAGAATCAATCTCACTAAAAGATTATGATGATATAAATTCAATAAAAATAAGAACAAACAATAATACAAAGTGAATAGGTCTCACTAAAATATTCAAATAAAGAGAAATAATGTCGAGTATATGTAAAAATGACCCAAACA
The DNA here is from genome assembly GCA_963277665.1 of Viscum album. Taxonomy (NCBI): domain Eukaryota; kingdom Viridiplantae; phylum Streptophyta; class Magnoliopsida; order Santalales; family Viscaceae; genus Viscum; species Viscum album. Next base: position 1,122,767,560 of record OY728141.1, read on the forward strand.
GTTAAATTTCCCAAGAAAATGTTTAACAATAATAAGCCAATTAAAACAGAGATATAGAGGAATAAAAATACAAATTCATAAGTTTTCTTCTCTTATGAGTCAAAATATCAATCCCACTTACTTCACCTACGTTTAATTTCTACCTACGATGAAGTCTAGCTTGCACTTGGCAAGAAAATTCCTACACTCAACATTGGGGAATCTCTAAAAATTGTTTATGTCTCTCGATTCCAAAACTATTTTCTTCTATCATCTCATTCTGAACTTATTCTGTATTATATGGAGTTTCATAACTGATGTAGAGCACCAAATTAGGTTGGAATTAACTTATGGTCTGTCTATGTGTCACTTGTCCTTGAAAAAATGATCACATGTGGGTAACATGAGTTGAACCTTACAAACAGTCCCAACAAACCCATGTTTGGTTTGTTGAAATGTATCTAGATCAGAATTTGTCCAAGTTATGGAAAAATAATAACAAAATATAATTAATAAATTATCAAAATTATCATTTAATATAAAAATATAACTTTAATAATTGTAAGTGTAATAATATTATTATAAATATTAATTAATATAATTACATAAAAATTTATTATAATAGTTATTATGACTAGTATATCTATATATCTATAAATATGTATTATCATTGTTACTATTATTATATTTATAATATAAATATTATATAAATATTTTTATTTTTTATATTTTATATATATATATATATATTTTTCTTCCTTATTATGTAATCCACCCATGGGCCTTCTTCTTCCCTGGGAGGGGTCATGGCTCAGGGTTCCTCTCATCATAGCACAGGGTTTCGAAGATAGCACCTCGATCGGTCTTCTCCATCCTCAGAGCTTTGGCAGTGTGGCATCCCCTTCATTCGGTGATGTACTCATCCTCTAGTGATTGTAGGTTGAGTAACCTCAAATGGTAGTTGGTTGCTGGTGTCCGATGTGAGTTTGGATTCATCGAGAAGCTGGTGTAGTGGCTAGTTCTTCAAGTTGTGGTGGATATACCATCAAGAGCAGATCCAAGTGGTATATCTGATACACTGATAGTAAAAAAACAAATTAACAAATAATAATATAAAAAATATTAAAATTAAAAAATTAATATGAACTAAAAATTCAAAACCAAAATAAATAATTATTTTGATAGAGAAATTAAAAGTTTCAGTAAAAAAAGAAAATTCTATTTAATATTTTGAATAGATTCAAATTTTGTTTATTAAGAATTTACAAATAAAAATTAACTAAAAGAAAAAAAGAAAAAAATTGGGCTTCAAAAACAAAGTATTAAAGATTAAAATAAAGATTCATTATTTAAATACAAATATAATGATGATAAATGTAATTATAAAAATTAATTATTAAAAACAAAACACTTAAAATATATATTTTAAAAGAAAATTAGAAGTAAAATAATAATAAAACTAAATAACCAGAATTGATAATTTAAAAGAAAAAATAAAATATTTATACATATAAAAGGACGAATTAATAATTTCAACTATTTAACTACTAAATTGCATTTAATTATCAAAAAAGAAACAATTAATTAATGGATTAAAAAAATATTGATTAAAAAGATGTGGAAAATCACTCAATTTAAGGCTGTATCAAATTCCCCTGTAATTAATAATTTCTTGTCCTCATGTAATTAATAAAAAATTCCAGTGAGGAATAATAAATCTTAAAATCATACAATTGTAATGCCTCATGTAATTGATTAATGTAAAAATTATTTTCCCCTATGAATAATTTTAAGTAGACAGTATATATACCCTCTCAAATGTAAGTGGTATTAGTGAATGACTTCATTAATGTTATACTAAAATGATTTCTTTTGAAAAAAATGAAATGAATTAAATAAACATTAACATGTATTTAAATGAGATTTTTAAACATTTCTTTACCTTAGAGTGAGAAGATACACATAAGTTATCACTAAAATAATTAGACATGACTGATTGGATGAGTATGTTCAATAAATATATAGAGGGATAAATAACTCATCCAATAGTTTTAGCTAAAAGAATAAAAGTATGAAATAATGAAGGAAATGAGGTTAGCATGAAATAGGATTTACATTTCATAGCTTCTGTAAATGAATTTTTTTATAAGTTTAATTTAATCAAAACCTTTCAATTCCATGATAGTTGTTTAATATTGTCTCAAAATATCTAACCATGAACAAATGATTTTAAGAGGGTAAGAATTGATTTATCAAATTAAATTCATACGGAAATAAATGTATAACATTTTGAAGGTGTATTTAAAGATTCCCAAATGGAAGATAATAGATAAGCTGAGAACATTAACAATCCACCACCTAGAAATTAAACCCCACCTAGAAATGAGATGACTAAGAGGCATATTTTGAGGGTTTTATTTCATCCTGTAGTTTCAAGAAATCTGTTATACATTAATCTCTAACCTAGGTCTACAAATTATGAAATAAAAAACCCATCTTGTCCCAATCCCCTACCTTCAATGAAATTCCCATTGAATACTCCCTTGACTTCATTAGAGACTTCTATGAGGAAGAGCTCAGAGATTTCCATTTTTTTATTCAAGGGAAATGCGAGGAATTGGTTTCAATAGTTAGAGGAGGAAATATTTTCCACATGTGATCAAGTATGAAATTCATTCAATCACACTTACAAAAATATTTAGTCTCTCCCTGCATCATTGGGAACATGAAAATTTAATACATAAATATAAGGCTTCTTACGACCTAAAAATAATACTATGGTAAGAAGGGTCAAACCATAGGGATAGACTGATTTGCGTGTGAGTAACCAAAATAAAAAAAATCCGAAATCAAGAAAGAAATTACAAGTGTCAATAGAGGAAAGTGATGAAGAAATGATGACACTAATTATTTGTGTGAGTGTTTAAATGAGTTTGAGTTTAGACAAGTAGGGAAGACAAAATAATGACAAAAACAATGAGAACAAAAATTTATGAATAGGGGAAATTGGCTTGCTAGTTTTCGTAATGATGTCCCTCTATTTATAAATTTAAATTGAAACACTAGGAACTGATTCAAAGTGGCTAACCTAATTTGTCCTTTGGTCAACCTATGACTGAATGGCCTTTACAATTTATCAACTGCAGAGATCATTCAATAATTGAGTGAGAAAAAATCAGTTGTCACTGAGTTTAATTTTTCAATTGAACTTAGTGTGATAATATCTCTTGATCTTGATTTAATTTTCAGTTAAATACTCATATTTAAGACAATTCAAATTAAAGCCTGGTCAAAATTTGTTTTCAATGAAACATGATATTCTATAAAAAATGGTTTTCCAAAAATAGAGAGATAAGCATCCGACAAAGAAAATACACAAACAAGGTAAAATGGATTAACCTGCTCAGTTTATTCCCCCAAATGTGATTAGTCAAAAATCATGATCACATTAAACATATTAATAGATTCAAAAATATATAATTTCATGATGAAACAAATGATGAAAAAAAATAAAATAGATAAGATTGTTCTCTCTCTCTACTCGACTTCTAAAATCTCTTGATGTCTTATCTATATTATCTGCTCCTACCTTCTGGTAAGTGGTGTCATTTGGTGTGATGTCCTATGGTGTAATTGTGGCTATTTTTTAACTCGCTTTTCCACATAAATGTTTTTATTATATTGTATTACTAATATCAAAATAATGTTTTTACATAAACAATTTACAACTACTTATAAATTTTGAATTTAATTATTAAAATAGTGATTTTTTGTTAAGATGGGTATTTTATAATTTGTTTTATTTATTTTGAATAGTTTGAAGTTTAAAAATTAATTTTTTAATAACAGTCATTTTTTGTTCTTTTTTTGTTTAAATTATAATCTTTTATTTCTATTCTATTAATTCATTAATTATTTCATTTTTCATTTAAATAATTATTTTCATATATTCAATGTCATTCTTTAATTTTATTTATTTATTTAATTTAATTATTTCGTTTATTAGATTAATTAAATTTATTATTATTTAGAATAATTTTATATTTACGATTGAATTTCATGATAATAAATTTTAAATGTTTTAATATATTCTTGGAAGTATTAAATAAAATATTCTATTGATTCTTTGTTGTAAATAATTAATTTTTTATTTGTAATTTAAATTTTTTATCTTATTTATTTTATTTTTGTATCGTAATTTTTTTTATTTTCATGACTGCAATCCACTGTCAACAATAAAACATCCACCTCCATTAACAGGGCATCTACCATCGCCTACTACCATTGGCCTTCTACTACTGTCGGCCCCAAACCCATCTACCATCATCGATGTTCCACTGGTAGATCACCAATCCACTAATATCACCACCCACCAATAGATTTGTTGCTTCATCCACTGGTAGATCATCCCATGCTACCATCGATCTTCTCATCCTTATATTACCGGACGAGTCATCTTCTGCTTCTCGAGATCTACCGATGGTATTGAACCACTAATTGAAGCCGGTTGAAAACATAATGTTTGAACTTGTGATGATCCAATATCATTGATCGATTTATAGATAATTAAACTATAAATTAATCAAGACCCACCAAAGATAGCTGAGTCGTTGTTTCTGAAACCCAGAACTGGATATGTAGCTTTTGATAGAGTCCAGAACCACCAAACCTTCCACGCTAGATCTAACTCATGCTCCTATAACTATTGAAGAATCCAACTTCTACTTCCATTATCGCGGACATCACTTGAAGTCCCACTAGTACCTATGGATGAATAACCCTCACCCAAGAATACAACCTAAACCCACACCATCGATGATGTTGGGAAAAAATCCTTAAGGGATCTATCATGGTGTTTTTGGGGTGATTGTGTTTATTGAAAAAGGAAAAAAAGCATGTCACGACCCGTCATCGGGGCTCGTGTCGTGACTACCCCAAGCCCGCCTTCTATAGGCCAGGGGCTGGCGACTAGCACCAAAGGCGTAAATCCCGATAACTGGGAAGGCATTGCCTTTATAAAAGAAAATAAGCACCACAGAGTAAACAAGCGGAAAAAGTAAACACTAAGTACAAGAGAAGTGCTGAAAAGTAAATGGGCCAGAATACAAACCCAAAAGGAAGTACAACTACAACTGAACAAGTACAATAGAAAAGATAACAGCTGGAAGGACGGAAGCGGCTCCTGGGTCGTCCTCCTCGGATCCTACCTGAAGGGTAGGTACAAATGGCGTAGCTCCTGGTCGTCCACCACAGATCCTACCTGAAGGGTAGGTACAGATATCCTCCTCCACACTCTCATCTGTCAACCTCCTCCGTGTGTCGTCTCGTCGTGTAGTCCACCTCCGGGTACTGACCCGTCGTGTAGTCCACCTCCGGGTACTAACTCGTCGTGTAGTCCACCTCCGGGTACCATCCAGTCCTCGAACACTCGGCCTCCGTCAGCACTGCCTGTCGTCTGCAACCAACACAACGAGGTGCGGGCATAGCCCGTGCAGGGGTGAGTATAATGATACTCAGTAGGGACCCCGAGACCCTCAAGGTCTCACTAAACCAACAAGCATAACCACAAAGAAGATCTCAATAGATAACCTATACTTAGGTATATGCCCATACATATGCCTGAGTTATCAAATAACCCATCTCAAACATGAGGAAACACAAGGATCATGAAATCAACGGATAACCACTACCCAGGTATATTCCCATACATATACCTAAGTTAACAAGTGACCCATCTCAATCATGAGGTAAACACAAAGGTCAAAAGTCTCAGCTCAAACCAGGATTTTCATTATCGAAACTGTAACTGCTGAAGAGCTCCATCTCTGGAGTGTACAGTGGTCCTGTCACGACTCCAAGGTACTCCTCACTAACCTAAGACTGCTGAGGTACTCCTCCTGTTGAGTACCGCGGGTCAGCCACCCAAACACAGTAGTGCTTCCCGCCGGGGTATGTCACCCAAACACAGTAGTGCACACCCCCAAGTAGCCTGCTGAGGTACTCTCCGGACGAGTACCGCGGGTTTGCACTGTCACACAGGTAGTGCTCCGTCCGCCATGGGTCTGTACCTCAGAAATTAGTGCTCCGTCGACTGGGCTAGTCGAATCACTCCAAGTCGAGTCGGTCAAGCAGTCGTCAGGTCTCAGTCGGCTACACGGTCTCCGTACTCCGCACGCTCGTCTCTGGGAGGGTCCGCTCCACGAGCTACTGGTCGATACTCCAAGTATCTCAACGTCCCACGAAGAAATTTCTCAAAGGAACGCCTCGTCATAGGGGTCTCAACGCAACAGACGGCGCGTCAATCAGACGCCTGTTCTGTGAGCTTCTAGCCTTTTCATCCTAGGGGCCCGGTTGGTTTCATGAGCAAACCAATCCCGGCCGTATCTCAACTGTACCCCGAACTCTCATAGGGTATACTCATAGGGACTGTTTCTCAACGTGATCACCAACGCCGCTAACGGTTCGTCAAACGGACGTCCAGTCTGAATGATATCATCTTTTCCGTTCCAAGGTCCCGGTTGGATTTCGGGTGTGATCCAACCCAGCCACTATCCAACTGTATCCAAAACTTGGGCGAAGTATGCCAAAAGATCTGTCTCATCAAGAGGAATTCAACGAAACAGATGGCGCGACTATCGGACGCCCGGTCTGTGAGTTATTGGCTTTTTCGTTCCAGGGGCTCGGTCAGTTTCGTGAGTGAACCAACCCGACCGCAATCTGACGGCATCCAAACCTCGAGTGGAGTAAGCCAAAAGATCCGTCTCACTTAGAGGAATCCATAAAAATCTACGGCACGTCAATCGGACGTCCGGAACTCAAGTTACGAGCGTTTCCGCTCCGAGGGCCCGGTTGGTTTCGTATCCGAACCAACCCGGCCGAACCCAAAGTAATCTGAAACCTTCAGTGTGATATACCGAAATGACCGTCTAGATCCAAGGATCTTGTTGCCGCTGACGGCGAGTCGTTTGGAGGCCCGTAGATCAAGTTACGGGCTTTTGACCGAAAGTGGTCCGAAAAAGGGGGTCTAGGCCCGGGCCGACTCGGCCCGACCCCCCCTGGGTCGGCCGAACCGGGTCGACCCGACCCGGGTCTGACCCGGCTGGGCCCGGCCCGACTCGGCCAGTGTGGCTGAGCCGAAACGCGGAGCGGGGTGTCCCCCGCCCGCCGCTAATTGAGGCCGGCGGTGCGCCGCCGCCGCCTTCCGCGGACCACCGGACGCGCTCCAGTGGTCCGTTTCCCCTGCCTTCTTTGCCTATGGTCCTCCCGGGACCCAACCTTCACTGTAGAGGCCTCAAAATTACCTTGTGGCCTTGTTTGTCGTCGCCCGTCAATCCGCACGTCAAAAACGAAACGCGCCGTCTTCAGGGTTCTCCGGCGTGGCGCGTTGGTGTCGCGCCCCTTCGTCGCGGCCCGACTCCGTCCGCGGATGTCTTCGGTTTTCTTTGACGCGGCGCAATGGCGTCGGGTCCTTGAATTCCTTTCCACGGCGCGGCGCGACGGCGCCGCGCATATCTACCGCATGAAACCGCATGGTGCGACGGCACCACGCTTCCTCGTACCAACTACAAAGAAAAAAGTAGGAGGGTCGGCCGTGTTCGTGCGGTCCGACCCCCCTCACGTTATTCGTTATCATTTGGTTTCAAACCACAAAGTTCAAATTCGATAACAAATGGTTTTTAACCACGAAGATCATCAAGTCGGAAATCTCGAACAAATATAAATAATTGAATACAAACCCCTACCTTGGGTATAAGTCGATCGGAAGGAGGCATCGTCGTTCGAGGTTCGTCGCGGTATGGCGTCGCGAGGATGACGACGTCGAAGGGGGACGTCGGCGTTCGTCCGACTCGAGGGAAGGCGAAGCCGTCGTCGCTTGCTACCCGATTCCTCTTCCGAGCTTGTTCGTCGATCCGTTGATGATGAAGGGGAACAAGAAGATTCTTTGAAGAGTCTCTCTGTGGAAGGGGAGAAATTCCGTGGAAGGAAAACGAGTGTTCTTCGTCAGAGGTGGCGCATTCTTCGTTCGCGAAGATAAGCTTCTTCCCAAGTGTTGGGTGTCGCGGTATTTTACCAGTGCTCCGTCGCTTGGTGAAGTCGTCCCCAAACCCTCTCCCAAGATCCCTATATATAGGAGAGGGGGAGACGTATGTAACCATTGTGGTTACATAACTTTTTTTTAAAAAAAAGGGTCGGGTGAAATAAATTGCTTTGACGCAATTTATGAGTTCTGTTGGCACCACTTAAGAGGGGAGGGTGCCAAGGAGTTTCTCCCCATTTAATGGGGAGTTGAGGAATTAAGAGGCTCTCCCTCATTAATGAGGGAGAGTTGAGAGGTTTCCTCTCCTCCCATTAATAGGGGGGTTAAGCCCCGTGTGGTCCCTACCATAATAAACCACCCACGGGAGGTTTAGTTCGGGTGGGCCCCACCACCATAACCTCTCAAGGGAGGTTAAGGTGTGGTGGCCCCACCTCCAACCTCCATGAGGAGGTTTCAACCACCACACTCCCAATGGCGGCTGAAATAAAATAAAGTGCATGACACGTTATTTTATTATTACTCTTATTTAAAGAAAACCCAAAAACTAACTTCCGCTCTCGATTAAACGCAACTGCGGAAAAAGTCTCTTTAAGAAAATACCGGCGTTGCGAGTTCATAGGTGCCCTCGGAATTCGATTCCGAGCACTGCTTCAAAAGTTAGAAAAACCCGCTCGTTTGTTCACTGAACGTACCCGAGCCAAACTTCGGAAATTGATTCTGGGCACTCCGGGCCTCGGAATCAAGTGCCGTCAGAAACTGCGTTCTTGTAAAATTCCAAAGAAAATTAAGAAAAAAATTTCCTTGAAATTTCCGTGTCTTTACATTACTCCCACCTCAGGGCTTTACGTCCCCGTAAAGCTTCAACTCATACTAGGGTCACAAAAGCGGTACAGAGTAGGCATCTGAGCCTTCCGCTCCCATGTGCTTACCTAGAGGTTCTCGTACTGCCAGAGAAAGTACACCCGAGGAATCGATCATCCTCGTAGGTTCTGCTCCTGTCGATCCTCGATCCCCACTGGAACTTTCGTTAAATACACCCCATCGCCATCGTCCAGCTCCTCATGGTCGATGATATGCGAAGGGTCGAGCACGTATCTCCTCAGTTGAGATATGTGGAAGTCGTCGTGCACCTGGTGCAACTGCGGTGAATGGGTCAAGCGGTAAACCACCCCGCCTACCCAGCTGGGGACCTAAGAAGGTCCGCTGAACCTCGGAGATAACTTGTCGCCTTGGCCACATCTCCGTAAACTTCATCGAGGTGAGACCCGTATAAGGATGTATTTGTAATCCTTGTACTCCAGAGGTCCCCATTTTCTGTTAGAACTGAAACTCAAAAGGCTGATGCCACGAGGGTATCGTTGACTGACTCAAGAGTGATCGGTCGCACCCTCCTATTAAAGAGTTTATCTCGTGCTTCCTGGGGTTTCCTTTTCGCCGACCAAGGAAAACCCATCCCGACGTTTGCCTAAAACCATCAATTTGAGTATGAACAGTTATTTCCCATTCCATACTCAAACTAACGTCGTAAGGCCTTGACACTACCACCAAGATATTCCAACCGGAACTCTCTCCTCGAGGGTTTGACCACACCGTCGGCGTAAGTGTGATTATCGAGTCTCCTCCCAAGGTATCTCCAGGTGTGAGGGTCAAGTCCACGGCTTACCGGAAACTCTAGGTCTGGGAAAAGATTTGTGAAAGCGATGAATGATTCATATCGACGTCTGTTACTACAACATCTAGTAGTGGACACAAACTGTCCCTTGAATCATTTTTAGAGCCATTGGGTCACACTCTTTAACCGCATACAGCCGCACTCTTCCTCCGACCTCCAGCTCCCTGAGCCAGGCAGGGATAACTATGGCGGGTGGTTGTATCATGTTAAAATGTACACCACATCATACTGCTCGCCTAGCTCTGCCTCCACGTCTGCTGCTTCACAGACTCATCTATCCCTAAAGCTTCCACTTCTTGAAACATTTAACACACCCGAGTCTCTAAGACTGGCACCGGTTTCCTTTTTCTTTCTGCATTGTGCAGTCTTCATCCGCTCTTGGATGACCTGGACCTTCTTTAGTCTCACAAGAGCTGCTATGATTTCTTCTTTTCCGATAAGAGAAATCTGGTCTCATCCCCTGGATGAACCACATTAGTTTCCTAATACAGTCAATCCCAACATGAATGATGCATTCATTCCATGGATGACGTCGTAAGGCCTCGACGTAACTACCAAGAGATCCAACTGTCACTCTCACCTCCAAGGGTCGAGTCACACTGTCGGCATTAGTGTGAGATCACTGGGTCTCCTACAGTAGAAATCTCGAATGTGAGGGTCATGTCAACAGTTTTAACTGGGACCACTCAGAATCAACCAAAAAAAAGGACAGGAAATAAAACAAAGATAAGTGTGTTTTTATTATTGCATCTCATAATACAAAGACACAAATACAACAGCAACATGGAACTAGAAGTACAAAGGACATATCCACTAGTTCCTCTCCTGTCCACATGCTCCCGGAGCTCTACTTCCTTGTCCACTGCTCGGCTGTTTCTCAAGAACTCATCGATGTTTCTGCCTCGGTGGCTTCTCCAACGCATGCGGATCAACTGTACGAGGAGTCGGGCAGTCACGTGCCAGGTGACCCTTTCCGCCGTAGGAGTAACACAGCCTGTTTCTGGCATGCCTGGCTCTGACCCCACCCCGGGTGCCCCGCACCACCGGTCCTAAAACCCGAGATCGGCCAACTGCTGGTCTGGTCCTCCTGGACCTCTGCATCATCTGTCTACTGCCCACAGATGACTCGGCTACTGATCGAAAATCATGCGGCCAAGGCAGAAGTTCCTGTACACGCTAGGGGTGTAGAGCTACTGGCATAAACTCCACCCTGAAGAAGGTTTCGATGTCTTCCCATGTGAAGGTCATCCCGTCGCAAAACTGGAACAAGTGGCTCCACCACCTGCCTGCTGCTGCCTGAAGAAGGCTGGCAGAAAAGATCACCATGAGGTATGCCGGCGTCCCCACTAGCCTGAAGACTCTCACCACAGCCTCTAGTCAATCCTCAGACGCCTGCGGGTCCGTCTCTCCCCGGAACCTGGGTGGCCTCTGGCGCTGGAACTCGTGCAGCGCACTCAAGTGGCGTGCATCGCCTACTGCTGGGACTGGTGGCATTAGTGGCCCAACGTATGGTAGTACCGCTGGTGCCTCCGCTGGTGCCTCAACTGCAAGAGGGCCTTGTACCGAAGCCTTGTCGCTCAGCAAGCTGTCAGTACGCACGTCCCTTTGGGCTCTAGCTGGTCATCCGAGAAAAGGCATCCTGAAAGAAACAACGTGACACGGTCAAACGATTATACCTGGTGAGCTGACCTGGTTTGAGCTGATATTTAAATAAAACTTCTGGAAACACACACGCAATCAGTGTTTTCGTGCACAAAGTCGAAAATCAGTTGTTAGGGTCCTGGTGTATGGATACGTCGGCTGCCCGCACCAATACTGGACTCCCTGAACTGAAAACCACACTCGGTACTCTTAACACTATTGCTTCACAGAAAGAAAAAAATGTTAGAGTTATAAGTTCTGCGGTAGAACCGACTCCTCTGATACCAATTTGTCATGACCCGTCCTCGGGGCCCGTGTCGTGACTACCCCAAGCCCGCCTTCCATAGGCCAGGGGCTGGCGACTAGCACCAAAGGTGTAAATCCCAATAACTGGGAAGGCATTGCCTTTATAAAATAAAACAAGCACCAAAGAGTAAGCAAGCGGAAAAAGTAAACACTAAGTAAAAGAGAAGTGCTGAAAAGTAAATGGGCCAGAATACAAACCCAAAAGAAAGTACAACTACAACTGAACAAGTACAACAGAAAAGATAACAGCTGGAAGGACGGAAGCGGCTCCTGGGTCGTCCTCCTTGGATCCTACCTGAAGGGTAGGTATAGATAGCCTCCTCTATGCTCTCGTCCGTCAACCTCCTCCGTGTGTCGTCTCGTCGTGTAGTCCACCTCCGGGTACTGACTCGTCGTGTAGTCCACCTCTGGGTACTCACTCGTCATGTAGTCCACCTCCGGGTACCATCCAGTCCTCGACCACTCGGCCTCCGTCAGCACTGCCTGTCATCTGCAACCAATACAACGAGGTGCGGGCATAGCCCGTGCAGGGGTGAGTATAACGATACTCCGTAGGGACCCCGAGACCCTCAAGGTCTCACTAAACCAACAAGGATAACCACAAAGAAGATCTCAACATAGAACCTCCACTTAGGTATATGCCCATACATATGCCTAAGTTATCAAGTAACCCATCTCAAACATGAGGAAACACAAGGATCATGAAATCGACGGATAACCACTACCCAGGTATATGCCTATACATATACCTAAGTTAACAAGTGACCCATCTCAATCATGAGGTAAACACAAAGGTCAAAACTCTCAAATCAAACAAGGATTTTCATTATCGAAATAGTAACTGCTGAAGAGCTCCGTCTCTAGAGTGTACAGTGGTCCTGTCACGACTCTGAGGTACTGCTCACTAACCTAAGACTGCTGAGGCACTCCTCCTGTTCAGTACTGCGGGTCAGCCACCCAAACACAGTAGTGCTTCCCGCCGGGGTATGTCACCCAAACACAGTAGTGCACACCCCCAAGTATCCTGCTGAGGTACTCTCCAGATGAGTACCGCGGGTCTGCACTGTCACACAGGTAGTGCTCCGTCCGCCATGGGTATGCACCTCAGAAAGTAGTGCTCCGTCCACTGGGCTAGTCGACTCACTCCAAGTCGAGTCGGTCAAGCAGTCGTCAAGTCTCAGTCGGCTACACGGTCTCCGTACTCCGCACGCTCGTCTCTGGGAGGGTCCGCTCCATGAGCTATAGGTCGATACTCCAAGTATATCAAGGTCCCACGAAGAAGTATCTCAAAGGATCGCCACGTCATAGGGGTCTCAACGCAATAGACAGCGCGTCAATCGGACGCCCGGTCTGTGAGCTTCTAGCATTTTCATCCCAGGGGCCCGGTAGGTTTCGTGAGCAAACCAATCCCGGTCGTATCTCAACTGTACCCCGAACTCTCATAGGGTATACTCATAGGTACTATTTCTCAACGTGATCACCAACTCCGCTGACGGTTCGTCAAACGGACGTCCAGTCTGAATGATATCAGCTTTTTCGTTCCAAGGTCTAGGTTGGATTTCGGGTGCGATCCAACCCGGCCACTATCCAACTGTATCCAAAACTCGGACGAAGTATGCCTAAAGTTCTGTCTCATCAAGAGGAATTCAACGAAACAGACGGCGCGACTATCGGACGCCCGGTCTGTGAGTTATTGGCTTTTTTGTTCCAGGGGCCCGGTTGGTTTCGTGAGCGAACCAACCCGACCGCACTCCGATGGCATCCAAACCTCGAGCGGAGTAAGCCAAAAGATCCATCTCACTTAGAGGAATCCATCAAAATCGACGGCACATCAATCGGACGTCCGAAACTCAAGTTACGAGCGTTTCCGCTCTGAGGGCCCGGTTGGTTTCGTATCCGAACCAACCCGGCCAAACCCAAAGTAATCTGAAGCCTTGAGTACGATATACCAAAACTCCCGTCTCGATCCAAGGTTCGCGTTGCCACTAACGACGAGTCGTTTGGAGGCCCTTAGCTCAAGTTACGAGCTTTTGACCGAAAGTGGTCCGAAAACGGGGGTCTGGGCCCGGCCCGACCCGGCCCGACCCCCCCTGGGTCGGCCGGACCGGGTCGACCCGAACCGAGTCCGACCTAGCTGGGCCTGGCCCGGCCCGGCCAGGCTCGGTCCGGCGCAGTCCGGTCCGACCGGCCGGCCGCGGCTCGGCCAGCGTGGCCGAGCCGAAACGCGGAGCGGGGTATCCCCCGCCCGCCGCTAATTGAGGCCGGCAGCGAACTGTCGGCCGCCTCCCTTCCGGCGGCGCGCCGCCGCCGCCGGTCACTGGCGTCGCCGCTCCGGAGTGGCGTGCCGCCCCCACCTTCCGCGGACCACTGGACGCGCTCTGGTGGTCCGTTTCTCCTGTCGTCTTCGCCTACGGTCCTCCCGGGACCTGACCTTCACTGCGGAGGCCTCAAAATTACCTTGCGGCCTCATTTGTCGTTGCTTGTCAATCCGCACGTCAAAAAAGAAACGCCACGTATTCGTGGTTCTCTGGCGCGGCGCGTTGGCGCCGCGGCCCGACTCCGTCCGCGGATGTCTTCGGTTTTCTTCGATGCAGCGCGACGGCGTCGCGTACTTGAATTCCATTCCACGGCGCGGTGCGACGGTGCTGCACATAACTACCGCATGAAACCGCGTGGTGCGATGACACCCTGCTTCCTCGTACCAACCACAAAGAAAAAAGGAGGAGGTTCGGCCGTGTTCGTGCGGTCCGTCCCCCCTCACGTTATTCGTTATCATTTGGTTTCAAACCACAAAGTTCAAATTCAATAACAAATGGGTTTTAACCACGAAGATCATCAAGTCAGAAATCTCAAACAAATATAAATAATTGAATACAAACCCCTACCTTGGGTATAATCCGATCGGAAGGAAGCGTCGTCGTTCGAGGTTCGTCGCGGTATGGCGTCGCGAGGATGACGACATCGAAGGGGGACGTCGGTGTTCGTCCGACTCGAGGGAAGGAGAAGCCGTCGTCGCTTGTTACCCGATTCCACTTCCGAGCTTGTTTGCTGATTCGTTGACGATGAAGGGGAAGAAGAAGATCTGTTGAAGAGTCTCGCCGCAGAAGGGGAGAAATTCCGTGGAAGGAAAACGAGCATTCTTCGTCAGAGGTGGCGCGTTCTTCGTTCGTGAAGATAAGCTTCTTCCCAAGTGTTGGGCGTCGCGGTATTTTACCAGCCCTCCGTCACCTGGTGAAGCCGTCCCCAAACCCTCTCCCAAGATCCCTATATATAGGAGAGGGGGAGAGGTATGTAACCATTGTGGTTACATAACTTTTTTTTAAAAAAGGGTCGGGTGAAATAAATTGCTTTGATGCAATTTATGAGGTCCGTTGGCACCACTTAAGAGGAGAGGGTGCCAAGGAGTTTCTCCCCATTTAATGGGGAGTTGAGGAATTAAGAGGCTCTCCCTCATTAATGAGGGAGAGTTGAGAGGTTTCCTCTCCTCCCATTAATAGGGGGGTTAAGCCCCGTGTGGTCCCTATCATAATAAACCACCCACGGGAGGTTTAGTTCGGGTGGGCCCCACCACCATAACCTCTCAATGGAGGTTAAGGTGTGGTGGCCCCACCTCCAACCTCCATGAGGAGGTTTCAACCACCACACTCCCAATGGCGGATGAAATAAAATAAAGTGCATGACACGTTATTTTATTATTACTCTTATTTAAAGAAAACCCAAAAACTAACTTCCGCTCTCAATTAAATGCAACTACGGAAAAAGTCTCTTTAAGAAAATACTGGTGTTGCGAGTTCATCGGTGCCCTCGGAATTCGATTCCGAGCACCGGTTCAAAATTTATAAAAACCCGCTCATTCGTTCACTGAACGTACCCGAGCCAAACTTCGGAAATTGATTCCGGGCACTCCGGGCCTCGGAATCAAGTGCCGTCAGAAACTACGTTCTTGTAAAATTCTAAAAAAAATTAAGAAAAAAATTTCCTTGAAATTTCCGGGTCTTTACAAACGATGTTTTAGTATGGTTGGTGTTGTTGAAATAGATGTTTAAGGGGGGACATGTTCCAAATGTTTTCCAAATTTTTGGTCCTCAAATTTGAATTTTTTTATAGAAAATGAATTTTTTCCATAATGGTGTTCACAGACTATGAATCATAGAGTTTAATAATCATTTAGTAACGCAACATCACTATGTAAACTGCAAAGGAGGTATGCGGACCGCGAATCATGCTAAGTGAACCGCAAAGTATTCTATTTAAACCATGTAAATAAAATAGTTTGTGGGAAGCTCATCATTCTCAAGAGTCTTGTCATTTTTTGATTGAGGAGATAATTTAATGTTCCGTAAAGAGTTTTTTTAGATGACATCGGCTGCCACGAAGGATAAATGCACTCTGTGTAAAGTATATAAAGTTTTCACTGAAGTTTGTACCGCATCAGAGTTTTGGGTATTTATGAATAATCGGTTTTGTTGGATTTATTTTCTTATATAAAAGACACTAATCACATAATTTTTTACAATAAATTTCATTAGAAAAGATCATTGTATCTAGAATAATTTGAGGAAGGATTATGTAGTTCATGAGGGAGGATTCCGAGAAGGAGAAGATTTCTATGAAGAAGCAATTCCATGAATGATATAGTTCATGGAGACAGTTCATTAAATGAGTTTACAGAGATCGATATATAACAAATGAAAAGTGACTGTGAATCAAAGTCGGTTAGCAAAGAATTAGTGGTTTGAGAAGCATTATCCATTCGTGAAGCATAGGAATTCCTAAACGAAAATGAGGTTTGTGAAGCACTCACGCCACGTGGTGAAATGTATTTCACGAAGGATGAAAGATAGTTTGAAAAGGGTGAAAGGAAGATTGAAAATTGTCTTAAATAGTTCACAAAAGCAATTTCCAAAAACTAACATTATGAAGAAAAGTCATTTCATCTTCCAGGTGAAAATTTGACTTCATGGAACACTCATATATCTGGGAAAAAATTATGAGGTGATTCAAAACAATATGAGATTCTTCTCGAGGAGTATTGAGCACACTTCAGTTGGGAGAGTAGTGAGCTTTCAAATTTTGATTGGTTTTCAACTATGAGGGATAGTTAGTCTGCTCCGAACATTGTAAGGGTAGTGATCCTAGGCATAGAAGTGATATATCCTGAACCTTTAATTGGTAGTGATCCATAGTAAATTTAATACATTGACACATTTTCATTGTATGTTCCTTGTACATATCCCAATGAGGGAGAACCACGTAAAAATCGTAGTTTCTCATGAATGATTTAATTTCTATTCATACATTGCTATGGGAAAGGAACTACTACAAAACTGGCCTTTAATAGTGCTAGAAATGGACTTTATTAGCGCTAGAAAATCAATGACATTTTGAGAAACATTAAAGTCCTAGTACTTTTATTATAACTATAAAAGTTCTGATAAAGGGTTCATTTATCATCACTTTAATTTAGTGCCAATAAAGTAACCCTTTATAAGCACTTATAAAAGTGATGATAAAAGACTTTTACCAGCTCTTTCATAAGAGCTGATAAATCTATTTTTATCACCACTTTCAAAAGCACTAAAAAAGGTCTATACTGCATTATGTTGTTATAGCACACTGTAGCACCATTACGGTGTGTTTTAACATCACACTACCACACAAAAAACACATCAGATATCAACAAAAACAAGTCGCAATACATAATTTAAATGAAAAGAAATTAATGACACAAATACATAAAAAATACTATATTATAGACATTCCAAACATTGGTTTATACAATTACATAAATAAAAATTATTACATACATTCAAAAAAAAATAACTATCATTTTTACCATGATTTCCATTGACATTCTTTGGTAAACTTCTAACATTGCATGAGTAGTTTCAAACAAACCACCTCAACTCGAATAAAATAATCCACCTGTATAATAAAACAATTATTATGAGTAATACTAAAAATAAATAAATTAAACATAAATGTTAAATATTACATTAATTACATGATCAATGATTTTACTGTGAAAATATCACAATTACCTCTATGATTGAGTAGTGGAGGGAACTTTAAATAAATTGATAAATGTCAACACTATAAGAGTGAAAGGTTTTGTGAGAGAAGAATTATGTAGAACTTTTGGTGCAAAAAGGGGTGAAAGATGGATAGAGCACCCAAACTCGAACAAAATAATCCACTTATATAATTAAATTATTATTATTTGAGTAATACTAAAAAGAAATAAATTAATCATACATATGAAAAAATACATTAATTCTATAGAAAATGATTTTAATATGAAAACATCAATATTACCTCTGTAATTGAGTAGAGGTATAATAATTTATCTTCGTGTAAAGGTAGTTAAGGTAACATGAAATAAAGTGATAAATGAACCACTGTAGAGGTGAAAAGGTTTTAAGGGAGAAGGATTATGAAATTTGGACAGAGGAACCCCAACTTGAATGAAATAATCCATCTGAATAAGAAAACAATTATTATGTGAGTATTAATAAAAATAAATAAATTAAACCTACGTATGAAAAAAAATACATTAATTCCATGGGAAATGATTTTACTATGAAAAAATCAATATTACCTCTATAATTGAGTAGAGGAAGGATCGTTTCTCTTCCTATAAATGCAGTGGAGGTAACTTGAAAGGAAGTGATAAATGTACCACTATAGGGGGAAATGTTTTAAGGGAGAAAGAGAATGAATGTTGGATAGAGAACCCCTCCCCCCAAGTCAAAAAATAGAATCCAATTGTATAAGAAAACAGTTATTATGTGATTAATGTTGGATCTTTAATATAAAGATTATACACGAGAGGGGGGTGATTTGCGTCTTTCAGATTTTTTTGTTAACTCTTAAATTGAACGAGTTCTGTCTTCTATGATTTATCAGATTTGATCATGCAGTGGAATAAGTAAAAGCAGGGACACATATATATATAGTGGTTCGGGGAACAGAAGGTCCCTAGTCCACTCCACCAATGCTCAACTCCACGAGCTTGGTGATTTTCACTATCTGGTCCTTGTTTCAATAGACTGGTTCACAAATGAGTACAGGAAGTTGACACCTTTACAATCCAAGGAAAAACAAATCCTTCTGGTTCAAACACGAATCTACATAGCTTAGTACGAGAAGCTGGTTACTCAAGAATAGAAAGAAAATATTTTCACATTTTGAAAATACTTTCTAGATGTTCTTCACAATTGCAACAGCATGCAATTGCCAGTAGATGAATCGTCATCTCTAGAAATATTGATTTTCAAGTTGAAGCAGTTTTGAGTCGATCCGGTTGTAATAGATATAGATATATAGTTCAAAACTTCAGAAGTAGTAGATCCACAGTAGATATTTGATGTAGAACAAGTGAATCTTATATCGAGTTTCCTTTTTCTTCTTAAAATAAACAGAGCTTTGACGCTACCCTTAAATCAGCAGAATGGAGTGATTTTTTCAGTCACTGTTTTACACCTTTTTGAATAATTGATTGATCACCACACTCTTGTTCTGGGTATTTCAGAGAAAACATATATAATAAAGCAGAGCATATTCCCTATAAATTTAGATCCATAAAAGTCGCCTTTTGATTCGCGATATTCAAAAATTTGAATTTACAGAGTAGTCGTAACTTCCCTGAAGACTCGGCATAAAAATATCCTTTTAATTCGATCCTTAATCCAGTCACAAAATGGCTTTGAATCAGTCAAAGTCGTATTTTAAAATTTACTTTAAATCTGGCTTGAAATCTGCCTAAAAATCATCTTGTTGAGCATTTCATAAAAAATATCTCTTTCAAACTTTCCGTCGCCAAACGTAAGATTGATGAGGTGGCCTCCAAACATAGGGGTGATGACATAGACTTCAAACTTAAGGTTCACAAAATAAGGTTGAACATAAACGTAGGGTTCATATTAATTTTTTTCAAACTTAAGGTTGATCATAAATATAGGGTTGATCATCCATACTTTTTCTTCAACTTTGAAACATACGGTAAAAGATCCATACTTTTACTTGATCCATAATTTTCCAAGAACGTATGGTTGTTTACAAAAGTAAAGTTGATGAACCATAATTTTAAGAAATAAACATAACGTTTAATATTTACATACGGTTCTCCTTCCATACTTTTTTGATAACCCAAACGTAAGGTTCCTTCCTAAAGTAAGGTTCTTCTTCCATATTTTTTCAATAACGTATGGTTGATTAACCATACTTTTCTCTTATCTCAAAAAGTATACACAATTTTTATCCTTATGCTACGTTTATCCACGTAGAGTATGAATAGTTATTCTAGGACATGCTAAAGCAGATTTCGACTAAGTAGCGCATGAACAGTGATTCCAGAACACGCTAAATATGAATACTTTAACAATAAATTCTCGTAATTTCAAGAGTAAAATAAAATGTTAAATTCCTGCAAAATACTAAATAAAATCATTAGAAAATAATTAAGGGTATTTGTGAGCATAAAAATTATCATAAAGAGACAAAGTATTATTTTCAATAACCTCTCCCTTTAAATAACATTATTATGTATTGTTGAAAACAATACTTTTCTCAATAATCTCCCCCTTTTTATGATCACAAAACCCATAAAATAATAAGACAAATTAAATGAAATTAACTTTCAAAATTAGTTACATAAAGTTATAGAATTTTGAGAAGATAAGACAATATTTAATTTTAACAATAAATATAAAAATCTCCCCCTACATGAAAATAAAATAATTTTTCTTTAAAAATAAAAGTTTCTAGTTTTATCCAAATTTCTCCCTCGGAATAAAGATTAAAAGAAAATTTACCTTTATAATAAATGACTATTAATAACTTCAAATAGTTTTCTGTATAAATCCAAAACATTAAATATACAGGAAATCATTTAAATAAGGTTTTTAAAATAAAATGTTGTGTTTATCCAAATTTCTCCCCCTTTTTGTGATATCAAAAAGAATGATAAATTATGGATTTGAACACATTTAATGTTGCACTGAACTGTAGGTAAATGCTATTATTAATTGTTTATCATGAATTAAATCTGGAGTACTGGCATATCAAAATAAATATAGTAAAAAAAATAGAAAGAATCAAATAGACAATTGAGAAAATTTTTATTCAAAAATAGTAGTATTTATATGACAATGATATACACAGGAATCAAGGATTTTAGGCAATAGGTTCTATCTCCTCTGGATTGCAGACTTGAATTCTGTGAACTGTTCCTTGAGTCTATTCATCATCACATCTCCAAGTTTGATTAGGATCTCTCTATTCTCTTAAGTCATATGAATATCCTCGATTAAATTGACTCTTAAAAACTCATGCATCCTTCCTTATTTTTCTATAAACACCGAAAACTTTTCTGACAGCTGATTTAACAGTGTTCTGATTGGTGGCTCATTAGATGTCAGTTGATGCACTAAAAATTTATGATTGTCCAGCAACACTGATAATGAATCACTGTTAAATTGAAGATCCTGCAACCTTTCATTCATGTTGCTCATCGCTGCTGTGATAGCTTGAAATATTCTGATTAAATCAAGTGAAGTGCCTGATCCACTAGCAACATTATTTTCAACTGATGCAAATTGGTTCTCCATAAACAATTTTAGATCTGATAAATCTGTCTTCATAACTATTTCAGATTTCAAATTGTCAACTGCATTCAGTATATCCTCTTTAAATAGTTCAACTTCTTTCCTTGAGACTGTACTCTCCTTCAGCTTTTGAAACCTCAATTGTTCGAAGTCTAAGGCATTTATCAGAGTGACATTCTCAGATTCCAACTGTGACACCTTTTTTTACAGTTATTCAACTTATTTATTTCTTGAATCAGAGGCACCATGTGCTTGATTTTCATTCTCAGGCTCTGGATGATGCAGTAGTACCAAAGGTAATGATTCAGCATCAGATTTTTCTTTCTCTTTGTCCTGAGTAGGTTGGTCCACATATTTTTCCTTAGAGTCCGTAGACTCCTCCATAGAAAAATCCTCTTGAAGTACTTCTGTGTGAGCTTCAGAATCATGCTCATCACAAACATCAGCATCATTGTCTCCCACTAGAATTTCGAGAAAAATATTTTCAGTATTTTCCTGAGGTCTGCCCACTTCCTCACCAGGCTCTGCCTTCTTATCTTGTTGTTGTTGAAGTGTAACTTCAACATCAGCTACAATCTGTTCCTGATTCTCCCTTTGAACTTCTTCTTGAACCCCTGATCCCTCTACTGGTATTGTCCTTTCACTAACATCTTACATGGTCTTATCAATAGTAGCTTCTATTACAAAATAATAAGAAAATAAAGCTTCTGTTTTTTCCAACGCATGGGAAGTAATTTCCTCAGTAATAGGTCTAGTTCTTCTTGATTGAAGTCCTTCCTGACTTCTTTCTTCCTCAGCATCTTCCACTTCAAATTGGATCCTTCTTGCTACATTGCTTACTCTTGATTCATCTTGTCCCTCCTTAGACTTATCAGGTTGAGCTTGACCACTCTCTAAGTCATCCTCAGCTCGTACTGGAAAAATGTTTCCTTTAATGGTGCTCCAGAAATAGCCAATTTTTCTTACAGTTCCAACATTAAACATATTATTGTGATGACAGTGTACTCGGACATCCACTAATCTCACCATGTCCTTTTTAAGCAACAGCTTGGAAATAAATTGACCAAAAGGATAAAAGTTCATTCGGGCGTCACTTTGACAACAGTAATTGAGGTACCTTACCATGTACCTCGGGAAGTTTAATTTGATATCACTTAACAGAAGATACATTATGTACATATTAGGGTACAAAATCGTTTCCATTTCTGCCATTCTGGGAGCTATTTATGTCTGAACAAATTTAACCATGATCTTCTGATCCGGTTCTAAATCTTTCACCATCATTTTCTTAATAGTAGATGTTCCAAACAAAAAGGACATAATGTCCTCGGATTTATGCACAACATCTCCTATGTTCTTCAAATCAAAATGAAAAACTCCCTCATGAAGGCAGTTGGGGATCTTAACAATTTCTACTATCGAGATTGAGAAATCTCTATCCTTTATCTTAACCATCATAATATCCTCAGTATCCCCCACACTAAACTGTATGGATTTGAAGAAGTATCTATGTTCTACCTCATACAGAAATTCTGTATTTTTTTTGTTGAATGTCTGTTCAAGGTTTTGAAATGACAGCGCTTGTTTCAACAGTAGATTTGTCTGAAATAACCAGTCGAGATCGATTACCGTTCCCTATAAGATCTTTCTTACTTCGGAGCATTGTCTCTTGGCATTACTTAGCTCAGCTTCACTGGCTCTTTTATCCCTTAACATCTTTGCGAGAATCTCTGAAGGTTTGAAGGTTAGGGTTTCAGAGGTTCAAAGATTAGGGTTTACGATCAGAGGTGCGGTTTGCGGATTCGAAAGGGTTTCGATAGAAATGAAATGGTTTAGAAGTAGAAATGGTTTCTGAAAACCTTGATTCCTATGTTTCTAATAATCATTACATATATTTAAAAACAAATAAAATAGATTACGCCGATAAAAGAAACTTATTCTATGTTAAAAAAAATTAAGGAAAATTAAAATAAAGAACTAGCATTGTAAAATAAAATTTTATTTAAAATCAAATAAACCTAGATCCCCCTTAATAAAATCAAACCTTGTAGTGGGAAGTAGTTTAGTAAAAATATCTTATAATTGAATTTATGTATTTATAAATTCTAAAAATATATCATTTTTAATAACATGATCTCTTAAAAAGTGATGCCTTATATCAATGTGCTTAGTTCTAGAATGACTAATAGGATTTTTTGAAATATTAATTGCACATGTATTATCACATAAAATGGTGTATTATTAAAATTCAATACAAATTCTATAAGAGTATTTTTCATCCACAACACTTGTTCACAGCAACTGCCAGCAGAAACATATTCTGCCTCGGCTGTTGACAGGGAAACTGAATGTTGTTTCTTACTAGACCATGACACCAAATACTTTCCTAAAAAGTGACATGTTCCTAATGTGATTTTTCTATCTAATCTATAACTTCCAAAGTCAGAATACGAATATGAAATCAAATTAAAATCATAAGTTTTAGGATAATGTAGAGATTGAAAAATAGTTCCTTTTAAATATCTAAAAATTCTTTTGACAGGAGTTAAATGAGATTCTTTGGGATTTGATTGAAATCCAGCACAAAGACATACTGAATACATTATATCTGGCCTACTACCAGTAAGATATAACAAAATACCAATCATACATCTATTTAACATGTTTTCAACTGATTTCCCAGTTTCATCCAAATCATGTTTTATATTAGTACACATAGGAGTTGTAAATGGCTTGCTGTTTTCAAGTCCAAATTTCTTAAGTAAATCAGTAATGTATTTGCTTTGATTCAAAACATTTCCAAAATATTTTTGATAAATTTTAAGTCCTAATAATAAATTTAATTTTACCATCATACTCATTTCAAATTATTTTTGAATTAACTTTAAAAACTCATGAAAATGGTTTTTATTAGTGGATCCAAAAATTACATCATCAACATAAATTTGAACCAATAAAACATTATTTTTTTACAATTTTCTTAAAGAGTGTTGGATCTTCCAATCAAATAGTAAAGTCATTTTTCAAAAGAAAAGAACTTAATCTTTTATACCATGCTCTGAGTGCTTGTTTAAGGCCATAAAGAGTTTTAGTATGTTTAAAAACAAAATAAGGTTTTTGAGAGTTTTCAAAACCCGTAGGTTGCTAAACATAAACTTCCTCCATTAAATAACCATTTAAAAAGGTAGATTTAACATACATCTGAAATAATTTAAAATTCATATAAGATGCATAGGCTAAAAGGATTCTAATGGATTCTAACCTAGCTATAGGTGCAAAAGTCTCATCATAATCTATTATGTTTTCCTGATTATATCCTTTAGCTACTAATCTTGCTTTATTTCTAGTTATTGTGCCTTGGTCATCCTGTTTATTTCTAAAGACCCATTTAGTTCCTATTACTGGATAATTATTAGTTCTTTCCACTAATTTCAAAACATCATTTATTTTAAACTGGTTTAATTCATCTTGCGTTGCTATTACCCAGCTTTCATAATCTAAATATTCTTCTATAGTCTTGGTTTCTTGTTGAGATATGAAGGCAGATAATTCCACTAGGTTTCTTAAGTTTCTTCTAGTTCGAATTTCTGTATCTAAGTCACCTATCACCGTTTCTAAAGGGTGATTCTTTAGGGTTCTAGACTCTCTAGGAAATATACTTATAGGTTCTTCGGTATCATGTTCTTCTGAACTGGACTAAATTTCTTTTATATTATTTTCAAAATCATTCTTTAAGTTCTCAAGTCTCATGTTATCATTAGAGTCAGGTTCATCCATTTGATTTGTCCTTTTCTCAAAGGGATCAGATTCATCAAATTTCACATGAACTAATTCTTCAAAAATCCTTGACTTTTTATTATAGACTCTATAATCTTTGTAGATAAAAGAATATCCTAAGAAAATACCTTCATCAGATTTTGGATCGAACTTACCAAGATTATCTTTGGTGTTCAAGATGTAGACCTTGCATCCAAGAACTTTAAAGTAATTTACTTTAGGTTTTTTGTTATTCCATAGTTCATAGGGTTTCTTTTTCAAAATAGGTCTAATTAAAACTCTATTAATTATATAGAAAGCTATATTTACAGCTTCTGCCAAAAAATATATTGGTAGGCTATATTGATTTAACATAGTTCTAGCCATTTCTTGAATTGTTCTATTTCTTATTTCTATAATCTCATTCTGTTGAGGAGTTCTTGGTGCAGAGAAGGTATGTTTAATACCCATGTTTGAGTAAAAGTAATTAAATTCCTGATTCTCAAATTCTGCACCATGATCACTTCTCAATGAGATTATATTAAAACCTTTTTCATTTTGAACATATTTTCAGAAACTTTAAAATAAAGTAAAAGATTCATTTTTAAATTTCAAAAAGAAAATCCAAGTATATCTAGAATAATCATCAACTAATACATAAACATATAATTTACCAACTAAGATTGCTACTCTTGAAGGTACAAACAAATCCATATGGATAAGTTCTAGAGGTTTAGTTGTAGCAACTTTATTAACAGATTTGAAGGATGATTTGTGTTTCTTGCCAAGTTGGCATGCATCACATAATATGTCACTTTCAAATTTGAGACTACGTAAATCAGAAACTATATGTTTCTTAGATAATTTATGTAAAACATATACATTGCAATGTACAAGTCTCCTATGTCAGATCCAAGATTCACTTTTTTTAGTAGTCAAGTGGTTTACTTTTTGTTTACACAAGGAATTTAAATCCAAAGTATGGACATTATCAGTCCTTGGTGCCTTAAATTTAAACAGTTTATCTTTAGAAACAGTACAACAATTGTTAGTAAAATCGACAGTATATCCATCATCACAAAGTTGAGAGAAACTTATCAGGTTGTGTTTTAATCCTTGTACATAAAGTACTTTGTTGATTGAGACTATTTTTGGATCTCCAATAGTTCCAATGCCAATGATTTTTCCTTTGGAATTTTCACCAAATGTGACAAGTCCTCCTTCCTTTTGAGTGAGTGAAGAAAAATTCAATGAGTTTCCACTCATATTTCTTGAACATCAATTTTCAATGTACCATATATATTTTCTACACTGGTGGCCTACTACCTACAAATACATTAAAAAAAATTGCTTTGGTACCCATATTTTTTTGGGTCCAGGGGTGTTAGCTAGCAATGATCTGGGTATCCAGATTTTCTTTTTTCTTTTAAAAACAGCTAAATCATATAAGTCTTTTGAAACATAGGCTTTCTTAATACCACAGATTTGAGGTTGTCTTAAGAAATAGTTTTTAGCTATATGTCCCTTTATCCCACAAAAGTTACAATTAACCCTTTTAGATCTAGGAACAAAATAATTTTTATATAGCTTAGGTTTTTCTCCATTACTGCCAATTCTAAATCTCTCCTTTTTAATGACATTTTTTCCAAGAATTTCATTTAATGAATTCTATCCCTTTGTAAAAACAACTGCATCCTGTTTGTAAGATTCTACTTCATGCTGAAGTGTTTTTATTCTTGATTCAAAATTAATATAGTCAGTGTTAATAGAATTGTATTTATCAGTTAATTCCTTATGTTGTTTCAGCATTGTATCTCTTTCATCTGAAAAATCTTTATGTATGTTTTTTAGTAACTTATGTTTCTTAAATAGTGATTCATATCTTTCTTCAAGCATATTTCAGAAAGCTGCAAGTTTGTTATTTGGGTAGCTTGATTCAGAACTTGATTCATTATTTGAGTCAGAGGAGTAATATGAGTGTACCTCATCGGTTTCTGCCATGAAACACATGTTTTATTTTATGTTGGCTTCTTCTTTATCTAAGATTCATTCAGGAGAGCTACTAGAGTCTTTAGATACACTCCAAGTGGCTTTCATAGCTTTCTTGTCTTTCTGCTCATTATCATTTCTTTTAAAGAATATATTCTTCTTTGCACCTTCTAATTGTGGGAAATTTAGTCTGATATGCCCCATCTTCTTGAATTCATAGCATCTTACTTCCTTATCATCTCTCTTAAAGAATTTTTTGAAGTCTCTTTTCTTGTTGTAGAATTTTCTAAATTTTCTGGCTAGCTGAGCTAGTTCTTCATCTGAGTTTGATGAGTCAGAGCTCTCGGATTTAGCTTTGACTTATCTTCTTTTCACCTTTCTTCTTCTGCTCTGTGATGATGCTTTCAGAGCAGTATCTTCTCTTTTGACGATCACTTTATGTTGATTAGATTCATCTTCCATCTCAGCTTCATACATCATTAATGTTCCAATCAGTGCTCTTATGGTTAAATCTTTGATAGGTGTCGACTGTCTGATTGTTGAAGATATTCCATTCCATTTTGTAGGAAGTACTCTCAATACTTTTAAATCTTGATCATCTTGCTTATTGGGATCTCCCAAGGCAGTTATGTAATTGACAATCTCTGCCAATCTTCCATTCATTTGAGTAATACTCTCACCTTTAACCATTCTGAAGGTATCAAATTTAAGCTCAGCAGTTTCATATCTCATTTCCCTAATATTGTTAGTTCCTTCATAAGCAACAATAATAGTTTTCCACATTTCATATGTTGTTCGGCATTGAGATACTCTGTTAAACTCATCAGGTCCTAGACCACATATAATTGAATTCATTGCTTTTGAATTCATATCATATTTTGCTTCAGTAGCTGCACTCCATGTTTCATGTTTTTCTGGTATTTCATATGGAGTTATAATCTTAGAATAGACTCTGTATCCAATATTTTTTAGATAGATAATCATTCGAGACTTCCAGCATCCATAATTTTCTACATTGAAGTAAGGTGCTCTGACCATATACATTTCTTCACTTGTATCAATCATGATTCCCTATTGTATAATATATAGATGATTCTATCCTGATAAGTCTCTATCAGAAGCTCCGCCTCTGATACCAATTGTTGGATCTTGAATATACAGATTATACACAAGAGGGGGGTGAATTGTGTCTTTCAGATTTTTCATTAACTCTTCGATTGAACGAGTTTTATCTTCTATGCTTTATCAGATTTGATCATGTAGCGTAATAATTAAAAGTAGGGAAACATAGATGTATAGTGGTTCAGGGAACATAAGGCCCCTAGTCCACTCCACTAATACTCAACCCCAAGAGCTTGGTGATTTTCACTATCTGGTCCTCATTTCAACTGACTGGTTCACAACTGAGTACAGGCAGTTGACACATTTACAATCCAAGGAAAAACAAAGCCTTCTAGTTCAAACGTGAACCTACACAGCTTAGTATGAGAAGCTGGTTACTCAATAATAGAAAGAAAATATTTTCGTATTTTGAAAATACTTTCCAGATGTTCTTCACAATTTCAACAGCATGCAATTGACAGTAGATGAATTTTCGTCTCTAGAAATATTTATTTTCAAGTTGAAGTAGTTCTGAGTCGATCCGGTTGTAATAGATATAGTGATATAGTCACAACTTCAGCAGTAGTAGATCCGCATTAGATATTTGATGTAGAATAAGTGAATCTTCTATCGAGTTTCCTTCTTCTTCTTAAAATAAATGGAGCTTTGACTCTCCTCTTAAATTTGCAGAATGGAGTGATTTTTACAGTCCCTGTATTCCACCTTTTTGAATAATCAATTCATCACCACACTCTTGTTCCTAGTATTTCAGAGAAAACATATATAATAAAGTAGAGCATATTCTCTGCAAATATAGATCCATAAAAGTCACCTTTTGATTCGCGATATTAAAAACATTTAATTTACAAAGTAGTCATAACTTCTCAGAAGACTCGGCATAAAAATCTCCTTTTAATTCGATCCTTAATCCATTGAAAAAACGACTTTGAATCGGTAAAAGTCATATTTTAAAATTGACTTTAAATCCGTCTTGAAATCCGCCTAACAATCAGCTTGTTGATCGTTGCATAAAAAATATCTCTTTCCAACTTTTTGACGCCAAACGTAAGATTGATGATGTGGCCTCCAAACGTAGGGTTGATGACATAGTCTTCAAATGTAAGGTTCACAACATAAGGTTGAACATATATATAGGGTTCATGTTACTTTCTTCAAACGTAAGGTTGATCATAAATGTAGGGTTGATCATCCATACTTTTTCTTCAACTTTCAAATGTACGGTAAAAGATCAATACTTTTAATTGATCCATACTTTTCCAAGAACATATGGTTGTTTGCAAAATTAAGGTTGATGAAACATATTTTTAAGAAACAAACGTAACATTTAATATTTACGTATGGTTCTCCTTCCATACTTTTCTGATAACCCGAAAGTAAGGTTTCTTCCTAACGTAAGTTTCTTCTTCCATATTTTTCCGATAACGTTTGGTTGATTAACCATACTTTTCTCTTATCTCAAAAATTATACATGCTTTTCATCCTTACGCTACGTTTATCCACGTAGGGTATGAACAGTGATTCCAGGACACGCTAAAGCAGATTCCAACTAAGTAGTGGATGAACAGTGATTCCAGAACATGCTAAATACAAATACATTAACAATAAATTCCCGTAATTTCAAGTGTAAAATAAAATGTTAAATTCCTGCAAAATACTAAATAAAATCCTTAGAAAATAATTAAGGTTATTTGTGAGAATAAAAATAATCATAAAGAGACAGAGTATTATTTTCAATAATCTCCCCTTTAAATAACATTATTATGTATTGTTGAAAACAATACTTTGCTCAAAAATTAATACTAAAAAAATTAAATATACATATGAAACAATACATCAATTCCATGGAAAATTATTTTAAGTGAAAAAATAGAGATTACCTATGTAATTGAGTATAGGATGTGTCGTTTCTCTTCCAAAAAAGGTAATGGAGGTAACTTGAAGGAAAGTGATAAATAAACCACTACAGGGGTGAAAAGGTTTTAAGGGAGAAGGAGAATGAAAGTTGGACAGAGCAACCCCAAATCGAATAAGATAATCCACCTATATAAGAAAAAAAATTATTACGTGAGTAATAAAGAAAATAAATAAATTAAACATAAATATGAAACAATACATTAATTCTATGGACAATGATTTTACTCTACAAGCATCAATATTACAGATGTGATTGAGAAGAGCCAATGTTGTTTCTCTTCTTACAAAGGCATGACACATGGGAAGAAATATTTTAAAGTAAACAAACTCTAAAATGAATAATGAAAATTAAATCAATGTTCCATTATATAATTTTTTAGTAAAATAGGGAAATTATATCATAACATTACCTTTTCATCTATCCA
Source organism: Viscum album (assembly GCA_963277665.1). NCBI lineage: Eukaryota > Viridiplantae > Streptophyta > Magnoliopsida > Santalales > Viscaceae > Viscum > Viscum album. The sequence continues at coordinate 1,122,798,007 of OY728141.1, forward strand.
AAAGGGTTTCCATCATTATATTTTGTTCTTCCGATGGATTGGTAACATCATCATCTGCATAATACATTTTCTACATGAGTAGTAAAACATTTAATTTAGATTATTTTAATGCATTAGAGATTATATAATATTATGAGTAAAACATAATATATTAAAAAATAATTTTACCTTCTCATTTAACTCTATTTAATTTTTTAAAGGTTTCAATGATTTGGTTCCTCTATTGAGAATCCAAATCCCCTCTTTGTGGTCCCCTCTAATTTATAAGACATTGTATATAGTGGGACCAAAATTAACTGATTGTGATGTACCAATGAAAGGGTCATCCTTGAATGAATTTTCATTTGACTCAATATTTGTTTTAGTCACCTATAGTACAATCGAACAATTATTTTTTGTTGCATCAGAGACATAAAATACTTGAACTGCTTGTGATTCCATTATAAACAGCTCATCCTTTTTCCCTTCCACACTGAAATTCACCTTTATAAATCTCATTTCATCAACTTTCACTCCATTGATATTGTCAACCCATTTTTAAAGAAAAAGTGGCACTTGAAATTTTGTATATTCTAAATCATATATTTTTTTGATAATGCCAAAATATGACATATTTTCATAAATTTTATTTATATCCTAGGAACCAGATATGTGCATCACTTCTGCCACAAGCATAATACCATTGTTTTGCATCGTACTAAAGTCATCGTGTTCTTTTATATAGAACGTATAAAAATTTATTACAAACCCAGTGTAAGATATAACATTTTCATTCGGTCCTCTATCTAGCCATTAAATTTGTTTGATAATTGAATTAGGATTTTCAGATAACTTCTTATAAATTTGATCTCTAAACCATCCTATAAATTTTTGATTTTGTGTATATGATATCCATCTTTTATCCCTTAATATATTTAAATCTCAAAGAATTTATTTTTGGGCTTCAATATATGGATAAAAATATTCACTATTATATAATATGTAAAGATGTGCTTGCTCTTGCTCTGTCAAGGTAATCATAACAACATCTCTTCTTTAAATATCTTTTCCTATAATACATTTGTTATGATTAGACTTTGGGAGATGAATTCTTTCAACATATAATAGGTAATTGGTACATAATTCAAAAGCTTCTTCAAAAATATATCATTCTATAATACAACCTTCTGGCCAACTTCAATTTTTGACATACCCTTTCAAAATCTTCATATATCGTTCAATGTGGTACATCTATCTATAATGGACAAGACCAAATGTTTGAACCTATATGAGAAAGTGAACCATCAGGTGGAACATTATATAAAAGAATGATGGTGGGAATAACATTTCTAATTCACATAACATGATTGAAATCTCAGTATTCATGGTGTGAAACATCATTGTGTCTACAACTTTACAACATATGTCTTTGAAAAATAAGCAGATCTTGGTCAATGTATGTCATACATTTTGAGGTAGAATGCAATGAAAAGTAAAAAAACATTAAATTTTACATCAAAACATGATAGTCATGTGATTTTAGTCCTTTTAAATACAAATTAATCATTGAAACGGAATTCTTGATATTTGATGAATACCTCTGTGGAACTTTTACACTTGTAAGGATAAGGAAAAATTGAAATTTTCTTGTCTGGATAGAGTGTAAGCTACTGGAAGAAAAAAGTATGTCTTTCACCCTTCACTGGTGCCAAATATTCATTTTCCCCATTTTAATCAAGTCTAACCTAGCCTTGATTTCATTTTCATTTTCCTTGTGAACATTTAGTAATGTACTAATAACACTATAAAATACATTTTTTTCTATATGCATGACATCAAAAAAATGTCTAAAATATATACAATTTGAATACAGTAATATAAAGAAAATTTAACTCTTCTTCCAGCCTGATTTTGTAATGTTTTTTGAAAATGGTTTACCTAAAATAGTGTCAACCTTTTTTACTTTTTTTATAGTTGATCACTCATTGCTAGAGATGGTGTTGTGCCTTTTTCTATATTCCCATCAAATGTTTTCATCCAAGATCGGTATTTATGCTGTCAAGGTAAAAAAAATTGATGTCCAAAAAACACATTCTTTGAGGAATGATTCAGTCGATCTGAGTATGTGTGTTTTTCAAAAATAGGACATCCCAACATGCCTTTAATGCTATAGCATGACAAATTTCCATAATAAGGGAAGTAATTTATCATTCCACACAACATGGCCCTCAATGTGAATTCTTCACTTCTATGAGCATCATACATTATAACACTTGTATCCCACATCAATTTTAGATCTTTGAACAATGGATCCAAATAGACATCATTATCATTATCAGGTTTCTTTTGTCCAGATATAAGAAGAGACAACATAATGTATTTGTGCTTCGTGCATAACCATGGAGGAAATTTATGATTTACCAACAGGACGTTTCATGTACTATGAGTACTACTTTGTACTCCAAAAGGATTTATTCCATCTATAAATAATTTAAGATGAAAGTTTCTCATCTCATCTTCAAATTTAGAAAGGTTGTAATTAATTTTCTACCAATGAGGGGAATATATTGTATGACGTATGTTTCCATATTTAATTCTTGTATTTGCACTCCATGTTAATTGTCTTTTAGTTTCCTAAAATCCATATAGTTTTATAAACCGTGGAATGATGGGAATGTATTGTACAGATTTTTAAGGACTTGATACATTTTTATTTTGTCGATCTATGCCACACTTAGGGAATTTGATGAGTGATTAATAGTCATTCTGAAACAATATGAAAACATTTAGAAAAGCATGTATTTTTTAGAAATGATTCCCATTGAATTTAACATTCTTTTAGTGTCATATGTTCGGCATGGTAGTTCATTTTCTTCTGGTAGCATATCTTTCAGAAGACCAAGTAGTTCTGTAAAGTTGGTGTCACTCCATACATTTATAGATTTCAAATTATATAACTTCAATACAACTGACAATGTAGTATATTTAGTACAACCAATATACAATGGTTTCTTGGAATAGATATTTAACTCCTCAAACAACTTTGGACAGTCACGAAGGCCATCTTCAATTTCCATTGTCATTTCTTCCATGCGATCTTCATCATATTTTATAAAGGTATTCATATCAATTGATTCATAAACCATAGTTTCATAACAATCGATGTCCACAATCATTTTTCCCATGTTTAGTCCAACATTTATAGATTTAATCTATTAAAGGACAAATAAAATCTTCTTCCAACTCATTCAGACTAATTTTTCTTGAATAACAGCAAGTAAACACAAACAAAGGATTTTAGAAGGGTTGTCTGCATGCTCTCTTGAAAACGTGTTGAACTCTTTGACTCCATCTTCATATTATTTTTTCAAAAAATTAGCATGCTTCCATTTTCTATTCATATTAATCCTATTGGTTTTATAAAAGATTAATTTTATAAATTATATAAATAAATACACATAAGATATTAATTATCAGAAGTGAAAGTTATAGACAATTCTAACAAGGGAAATATGGATCATTTCTACTGAAATATCTGATCACCTGGATATTTCAAATAAAATCATAAGGGATGTTGGAATTCGAAAAAATATAGGGAGATAAAGGCATATAATAAATGATATTATCACTAAACTCTATAGGTGTAAACCGGGATATGGATAATGTAATAACCCTAGCCTGAATTACCCAAACAACACCAGGTCAGATCATCTTATAACCTCTAATACACCACAAAGTCACTAAAGGATGGTTTAAACTTTGGTTGTAAAAAGTAATAAATTGGAGGTCCCCCCCCCCCCCGCCAAATATAAATAATTATTAGCAGAGGTCGAAAAAAAATCTAGCATGACCCTTGGGGTCAATGGACACCAAGACCCAAAGTCATCATTACCCGATATAGACATACATGTTAGACAAACAACTATGGAAATAAATGATGCAATATCTATATAGACACACATATATGTCACACCAGTATAAAAACTCACTCACTTATAGTCTATAAGAAATATCAAATAGATAGAAACCTGATATTCAAACATAATGTGAATTAAAGGCACCATAATGATTCAAAAACTGAAGGTTTGATGTGATAAAACCTCATGTTCTTAACTGTGGATGACCCCTTTGAATCTACTCCATAAGAAAACTAAGGACCATAGTGGATTCTAAGAGGAACTTGATCCTATGATACATATAACCAATAGAGGAACATACATCACACCACTAACTTGGTTCCTGAAAAATAGCATCTGAAGCTTCATGTCCACTAAGGTGTTCATGAATGGTGTCAACATATATATAATCATTAGGGAACCACCAATGTGACTCAAATCAGTATTCAATAAAAAGAATATACATGAAAATTTCTACACATTTATATACATACATGAAAAAATTGTTTTGTAACAATATATAAAACACAGCAGTAAAACAACAATGAATAAATCCAAGGATTAGTGTTAGATATAAACAACAGATCATACATCGGTAGTCAATACAAACAATGGATCACAAAAAAATCGTAAACAAAATATCATAAAAAGTATCATAAAGAAATCATAGAAGAAGAAATCAAAAACGAAACCAAAAATACACAAAGAAAATTGGAAGGCCTACCTCGCTAGGTTAAAGAAAATCTAAGACCCACTTTGGATTTCAGATGAGATGTTTGGAGGTAGTCCAGTGGTGTGATTTGACCTTCGATTCACCAAGGAGGAGTGATTCAACCTTTGATTCACCGAGGTGGAGCACCGACAGCGGGTGGCTTCCGTGGAAAGCTTCTATATCACGATGAGTTCTCAAATGGTTAGGGTTTTTTAAATAGATCAGGTGACTTTTATCAGCACTTCATTTAATGCTGATAAATCCTCATCTTTATCATCATTAAAAAAGGACTGATAAAGATTCTTTTATCATCACTTATTACAGAAGCACTGTTAAAGGATTTATAATTATAATTATAAATAAAAATTGTAAATTTTTATAAATAATCAGTAAATATATATAAATATAAAGGACCAAATATTATATAGATCGTACTATTTTAATAGGGACGAGACTCGGTGAGAGGATGGCGATTCAGAGAAAGAACCCTAAGCTTCCTTCGCATCAATGGAGATTCGGAGAACCTTGATCTTATTACCTGAATCTCTCAATGGATTCTTTCAATCCAGAGTGGGAAATGTCCTTCAGGGACAATCGTCAAGAAGCGAAGGAAATTTACAAACCCTCAGGCTTCAAAGATTCATCAATTCTTCGAAATAAGAATCTTTCCTTCGCATAGGTTCTTTCTGGAGCAGAAAATCCTACAAAGGTGGATTCATCTAAATCAAATATCACCAGGTTAGAAAATGGTGGATTCTCAGTGGTTGCGGATTCAAATGCACTGCAGCAACGGCTGGACCTTTGTAAGTATTCATTACTGGGTCGTGTTATTTACTCAAAGGGAGACAAACCCTGGTCTTTTGCTGATCTCAAAAACAGAATTTCTCATTGCTGGAGTTTAAGAGATTGGAAATTTATTTCAATCAGAAAAGGGTATTTTCAGATTATCTTCACCTCCTCTGCTTCCTTGAATTCGGTTTGGAATATAGGTAGCCTTCAACTCAAACCTGGAATTCTAAGGTTATCAGCAGGGAATATTAATTTTAATCCTTTTAACCTCAAGCAATCTAATGCACAAATTTGGGTAAAATTGCATGGATTAAATTGGGTGTATTGGCATCCTAGAATCCTCAACGACATTGCATCATGTATTGGTACTCCTATGAGGATAGATCAACACACCTTGGATGGTGAAAATGGTTATTTTTCCAGAATACTTGTGGACATTAACCAGGAAGTCAAAAGACCTGCTTCGATTCTGTTTAATGCTAATGGTATTAAATCTGATATTTGATTGGAATATGAGAATGTGCCCTACTTTTGTGATGTCTGTAAAATTGTGGGACATAATATCTCTAATTGTAGGTTGATTCAGAGAAATTCCAAGGCGTCATCTAAGGTTTCTGAATGGAATGATGTCAATAGAAATAAAAAGAACAAGGCTGTCTTTATTGAAAAAAAAGGAATTCTAAAGTCAGATGTCCCCCCTGTTAAAACTCATATTTCTTTTGAAAATGATTATTTACCAAAGTATCCTATTTATTCTTCATCACAAAGAGTTTCATGGGCTGATGTGGCTGAGGAGGAAGAGCAGATCTTAAAACTTGTGCCTATTCAGCCGGTTTTTGAATGGGTTTCAAAGGAGGATCTTCACCTATTCTCTGAGATTAGAAATGATGTTTGTATTCTGGTTTATGACTTACAGAATGAGGAGGATGAGTATCAGTTTTTTATGAATTTTCAGAATGAAATCCATGATTTTTTTGATCTCTTTACAGGATGATAAAGAAGATGTAATTGATGCTTCAAACCTGGATACTTCCACAGAGGTTGAAGATGGGCAGAACTGTGATCCTAATTCAGCTACAGAACTGGATTTCAGTATCAATACTCAGAAGAACCTGCAGATTCATCTTCCAGCTTCCATGGAGAGCATGTCTGATACTTCGGCTATGTTGTCTACTGTTAACAGTAATGTTGCTTCTGAAAAAAATGCTCAAAATGCTGCCCATCATTCTGGTTCCCACGGATGCTCACAAAGATTTTCAATGGATAGTGGGATACCTGAAGTTCTTAACATTGATGACCTGCTTCAAGGCTACAAAGGTCCTCAATGCTCGAAAAGGAAAGTAGGGAGACCCCCTAAAGCCAAGAAAATCATGGATACTTCTTTAAAGGTAAGGAGTTCAAAACATATTCCCATAATGACTAAAGCATGTCTTGTTGAGCTGGTTGAATCTGGAAATAAATTACCATGAGTTTTCTCTCGGCTGGTTCATGTCACTTAATGGCAATGGTTTGGACATCAAAGGATTCAAAGCTATTTTTTTCGGAGTTCACATGGAGCTGAAAATGGCTGTGAATGGGCCGGACATCATGGTTTTGGGTGATTTTCTTTGCTGGTTTTGGTTTGATCCTTATGAGCTTACCCTCAGGAACAGCAAAAGCGCTGCTTGTTGGTTCAGTTCTGAGGATTATTTTTCGGAATTTAAGGAGTCGGTCTATCTTTTTTTGGTGCTGGTGATGGATGAATAGTTCCCAGCCGGATAGCTGGAGTCTGCAGAGTTGCTGGCTTCATTTGGTTTCCCAAATTCTGGGAATCAGTGTGCTGTTTGGAGCGGGCTGGAGGCTTAGTTGCTGGCTTCTTTTGGTGGAAGGTAGGCTTTTATGTTGCTGTTTTTTGGCTAATAAAGGCTAGGGTTGTTGTCTGCTTTAGTTTCTTTCCTTTTCACCTTAACCATTTTTTATGGTTTTGGTGTTTTTTGTTTGTATTTTTCTTGTACTGTTTTCTTTTCTCTTTAATAAATTTCCATTATATATAAATATAAATATACTAAATATATTCATTTTTAGATATATTTATTATAATTTTATATTTATTTTTTTATAATTATAGAAATTTTTTAAAAAATATTATTTATATCATTATAAATATTTATATAATTATATATATAAATATATTTAATAAATTTATCTAAATGGAAATATAGTAAATATATTCATTATTTAAGTAAATTTATTATGAATTTAATAATTATTTAAATATACATAATTATTTAATTATAATTATATAAAAAAAATTAAAAATATATTTAATTATTTATAATTATAAATATATAATTTTATAAATATAGTGAATATAAATTTATAAATATATTTATTTATAAATATATTTACTTATAATTTTTTTACAAATATATTTTTTAACATTATTAATGAATATCTAATTTTGAGTGCATGCATATATGTGTGTGTGTGTCAGTGAAATTTAATAAATGAAAAATATAGGTACACTTTAACAATATTGAAAAAATGGATAAGTTCTATGTGTGTGCATATTGTATATAAAAATTCATCAATTATACGTATATTTGAAATCAAAATAACACACATTTGATCTATATTAAATTGAAAAATCAAACGACATTCAATTATATGCTGAGTACTATGTGATTAGTCAACATTTTTAATTCATATTAATTTTTAATTATATACCATTATTCAATAAATATGTGACAATTTAATGTAAAGCACATAAATATTTTCTAATATATAATTATATTTATATACATTAATATATATCTATATATTTAATATATACAATTTAATAGAATTAATTATCATAATTATATAATTAATAAAATTTCTAATATTTATTAATGTATAATCAATCAATTCATTTTTATTAATAATTATTTAATTAATAAAATTTGTAATATTTTTTTTAATAATCGCACTTTTTATTGTTTATTTATTTAATTGTTTCATTTTATTAGTGAAAAAGATGCATTTATGAAAGAAATATTTATCAGTGCTACAAATGATTCACCCTAAGGCCTCGGAGCGGCAGCGTTATCCCCTTCTACAGCGTACTAGGGTTTCCACCTCGGTTCTCACTTTCTCCTCTCCTTTGCCCTCCGGTTTGTCTCCTCGGCTCAGTGTGTGTGCTCTTCTCAGTGATGGTGTGTATTCCAGTTGCGGATCTGCTTCGGCTTCGCTCTGTCTGGCACTGGCATGCTTCGGTTTGTGTGGTTCCACTTCGCCTATATCTAGCGAGTCTTGATGGCTATGGCTTGGTCAGTGATGGCCTCTGTTCTAGAGGGCGACGACACTGTGGCAGGCCGAAGAATGGTTTTTCATGCTAGATCTGGATATGGCATCAGTGGGTGTGGCGTCAGGATGGGGCGATGTGTTCCAGCTCTATCTAGTTGAAATATCGTCGGCCCCGGAGCAATGCGGAGGGGAGGAGGGACTTCCGGTGGTGGGCGGACTTGCGCTCCTTCGAGCAGGTTCGACCATGGTGTGTTCATAATTTTGTTATTTGTGTTGCTGGTGTGAATTTGTGGAAGTATGGCGGCTAGCTCTGGTTTCTGTTGTTCTTTGTGTTTATATTCTGTTTTAATTGGTTACTTGCACTAGATGATGGTGAGGGTGCATTTGCGATCTAATTCTAAACAGATCCATGCCCAAAGTGGCATTTTCGACTTCAAACTGGCCCAGACTCTTTCATTGGTGACAACCCTTGGTGTGGTGTTGGGACATCCAGTCCTAGTTGATGATGTTCAGGCTTCACACTCTATGGATTTTCTTTCAGTTGCATTGGTGGTTACAGTGGTGGTTGGGAGTCATGAGGAGTGCGACAGAGCTTGGTTGGTACTATCTTGGTGAAGGGTGAATTGTGGGATGCTTTTTTTATCGTCATTTTTTATTTATGTATTAGAGATTTGTATCTGGTCATGATTTGATCCAGAAGGTGGAAAGTTAGTGCTTCTATATTTGACCACTTGGACTGGTCCCAGAGAAGGTGCTAGAGCTGGCAGTTCATCTCTGCAGAGATTTTCGGATTTGGTTGTTTGAGAGGGTATGGTGCCATCCATCGGATCAGGCCTATGCTTTTTCAGAGGACACTTGCCTGCTGAACAGCCTTACAATGGTGGAGAGTCTCATCATGATCAATTTCTAGCGAGGGCATCTCCTTGTTGTCAGTCTGGTTTTACTCTTTTTTCCCTTTGGGTGTGATTTGTCTTAAGTCTATGGAGAGTGATTGGGTTTCCCCCCTTCTTCCCTTAAAAGGGGGATTTACCAAATAATAAAAAAAATATTAAGGCCTTCAGTCCATTAGATGGATTTATCAATTCTAAACATAAAGAACTGATAAAGTGTGCCCTTTATCAGTGCTAACAATAAAGCGCTGATAAAGGATACCCTTTATCAATGCTAAAATTAAAGCGCTGATAAATATTTCCTTTATCATCACTAAAATAAAATCACTGATAAAAGGTTTAATTTATCAGCACTTTCTTTAGTGCTGATAAATATCCCATTTATTAGTGTTTTCTTCTAGCATTGATAAATAACAACATTGTTAAAGCCCAGTTTAGTACTAGTGAGTGATAAAAGGGTGTTTTTTTAACGACCATACAATATCTAAAGGGGGTTTATTTTAATCTTTCATACCCTAATTCACCCCCTATCAGGGTATTTAATTTAGTTGGACTAACAATTGGTATCAAAGCTAAAGGTTAATTTCAGTGTTTCTCTCCAAGGGAATTCAATGGAGGCATTCAATCATAAATGGATTTTCATCTTCTATCGAAACAATTTTTAATTAATGGCGAATAATATGCAACACTTATTTTTATCATTAGGTATAGTTGTTTTTAGAGCTACAATGTATGGTATTTCGGCCAATATGGACATTGGAGATTTATCATAAGATGAATACAAATAATTGGATGTTGATAAAAAGGAATCAATGCATTAGGGGGATCCCTATCCAATGCAATCTATAAAAAGGTGATGTAGTGTAAAGAATCACATACTATGTTGGAAAAGTTGATAAATATATATTAGGTAGACTCAAAATTCATAAAAGAAAATAAGTAGGTTTTATTGAACAAATATGAGGATCTGAGAATATTCCCTAATGAGTCTACAGAATCATTGTTTAACTAGGTGAATGTTACTATACAATACATGCAAGGTCTTAGAGAAATTATAGAATATTTAAATATCATTAAGCGCATCTTGATATGACATCCACCTCGGTTCAATTAGAAAGTTTCTATTCAAGAAGGTAAATATCTAAAGGAGCTGACATTTGATAGCATACATAGTACTCTAGTTTTATATAAGATGAGAAATGATGATAACGAGTCTATGTAAAAATAAAATTCCAAAGAGTTTTCATTCAAGGCCATGAAGAATCAAAATATTGAAGATAGATAGGAAGAAGAAGAGATATATGAGGTGATTTCATTCCTTTCCTAAAATATTCATAGAGGAAAAGAAAAATTCAAAGAGAAAATATCACTTGCATGATTTTTATATGAAAAGGTTATACAACATGTAGTAAGGTGACCCAAGAAGTTTCAAGCATATGATGAGGAAGGAGTTGAAATTATAATGAATAATTCTTCAGCCAATGTGAACGGTAATAATAAATTCAAGTGAAATTTCTTCAAAAAGAATAATATTTTTTCATAAGAAAATGACAGTTCATAAGAATATGAGGTTGAAGAGATAGAGTACTACAAAGTTCAGGGGGAAAATGTTATGGTGTAAGTTGTATTTATCTCCTAGAAAAGGGAAGAAACAAATGATGATAAATAAGTTGAATGAAGAGTCGATATGCATGCTGAATTAAAAGATGCTCATAAAGAGATAGACGTTTGGAGAGACAAAACAAGGAAAACCAACAAAGTGGTTCGTAATGCTAAACATTATATATAGTAGATAGAAGAATAAAAGTGTAATATAAATTAAAAAATTAAAAATAATGAAGCATTCAATGAGAGAGAGTTCAAAAAAGGATGTTTATTATAAGATCAAAATTGAAGAATGAAAAATAAAAATTGATAGTTTGACTAAAATGGAAAATATAAAATCAAACATATTAATGAAGTTGAAGAGGAAGTTATCATCATATGAAATAGTGGTAAGTACCAATAAAAAATCTTGACACTCAGTACGACATCAGAAAAGTAGATCATTCAGGAAATAGAAAATGTGGAAGTGGAGTATAGAGGTCTAGGAGAATAGAATAAATGATCAATTAAAATGATAAGGACGGTATAGGGATTAATCAAAAATATTTCTTAGTAATAGTTGAAGTCAGATTACAAGAACTTACTTCGAGATTTAAGATTTATTTGGGTATGAATCAGAACCAGAACATTCAGAGAACCTAAGGGAAAACTAGTAGTGCAATATTGACACACATGAATGCACGTCACATGAGATGTTATTGTTAGGGGAAAATGATATACTCACAAAATGTATGTTTCATAGACAAAAGGCATATAAGGGAATATGACCAAAAGAGGAATACACAAATATCTCAATATTCCAGGACATCATTTAATTGTCACTGTTTCATGTGTGGAGGATTCGGGACATGGAAAGATATTACTCATCAACAATGCAAATAAATATGATGAAGTAGTATGAATGTGTTAATAAGCCATGGTTAAATGTATCATAAAATGAAATGATAATGAAAAATTGATTTCAAGATCTACAAGATGTATTTTGTCCATCATACTCCAAGAAAGATCAAGATTATCATTCTATGCTGGGTATGAAGTCAAAAAAATGGTTCAAAATGAAAAGAGCTGAGAAGGCAGTGGTTGTAGAGATTTCCCTTAAATAATCATATCATTATGGTGTATGGATCATTGATAGTGGATGAACATCCCATATAAAAGGTAATAAAGATATTGTTATAAGTATAAAATATGATAAGAAAGGTGTTGTCAAATTTGGAAATGATGAAGGCCTAATGATTATTTGCTCGGGAAAAGCCAAATTTGGGGGAAAAGAAATGAGATATGCTGATGTATTAGTTTTGAAGGTATCAGTACAAATTTTATTAGTGTCAGACAACTATATGACTCAGGACATTATATAAGATTTATTAAAAAGATTTTTATTTTCAATGGAATAGATATTATAGATGTTCTGTAGGAAAAATGAACAAAGGGGAATTTATATCTTGTAAGTGGAGAAGAAGATATGTGATTTTTATCCAGAGTGGAAGAAAACATGTTGTGGAATACATGGCCTGACCATTTATACCAACCATCCCTAGAAGATCTGGTCAAATGTGATACAACATGAGAACTCTCTTAGCTATCACATGATTGTACTCATATGTGTGATTCTTGTTAATAAGGTGATGTCATGATAAATATGTACAAGGGAAAAGATAAAAAGATAAAAGGTTAACTGGAGTGCTTAAATTGGTGTATGTAGATGTATGTTGACCAATCTCACCAAGATCCCTTGATGGGAAGTGATATTACATTCTTTTTTTGATGATTTTAGCAGCATTAAATGGGTATTTTTAATTTCTCACATGTCTGATGTGTTCAGTTTCATAAAATAGTATCATAGGTAATATGAAAGGATGCTTGGATAGAAGCTTCTGAAGATTCATACTAATAATGGTGTATAATTATCAAATATCCACGTGGAAGATTATCTCAAGAAACACTGGATAATGTATCATGTTTCGGCAGTAAGAAATCATCAAAAAATGGAGTGGTTGAGAGGAGAAATCGGGTCATCAACAACATGTCTAGAAAAATTCTTATTGAAAAGGACATATCAGAGAAGTTCTATAAGGAAGTAGTCTTGACATTAGTCTACATATCTAACAGATATTTTTTGTATCTAAAATAATAAATTAATACAAATGAGATGTGGTATTGGAAGAAGAAAACATTAAAATTCTTTCTAATCTTTCTAAGTAAATGATTTATTCTCAACAAAGAAAAACACAAGAAATTTGAATCGTGTAGGAATGATGGGATATTTATGGATATTTTGGAAAAATAAATTATTATAAATGGTTCAAAAAGAGGCTTGGAAAGGTTATTAAAATTAATAATGTCATTATAGTATAGAATGAATAGAAACCTCAACAACACAGTGACCAATTTCATAATGAAAGTGATGAGGAGTTAAGAACCTCAGGGGTAGTTGAAGTGGAAAATGGCTTTTTAGAATAATATAATGATCATGAATAAGAGGAATTAAAATCTATATCTGCATGAAATCCAAAGACTCAAACTAAAATTGACAATCAGGACATCATTAGTGATCAGGCAGTTTTAGTTCAAACACGAAGGATGAAGACTCTATAGAAAGCATCATTATTATCATAGGTAGAACCTAAATGTTTTACAGAAGTAGCCAAAGATGAAAACTGGATTTAGGCTATGAATAAATATCTTGCCCAAATTGAAAATAATCAAACATGGTATATTTTTTTGAGGCCAATAGAAAAGAAAGTCATCGGGACTAAATGGGTCTTTCATATAAAGATGAATGAATATAGCACAGTGATTCAAAACAAAGAAAGACTAGTGTGTAAAGGGTACTCCCGGATATAGGGTGTTGATGTTAATGAAACATTTTCACCTATTTTAAGGCTAGAGATGATCAGATTATTATTTTCTATTACAGTATAAATAAAGTTCAATGTTTTCCAGATAGATGTTAAGTAAGTATTTCTAAACGGGGTTCTGTATGAAGAAGTTTATATTTAGTAGACATATGGTTTTCTCATTAATGAAGATGAGATGACTTTATCTGCTAAGGAAGTCACTATACGGGATAAATCAAGCACCAAGATCATGGTTTTCAATACAAGATCAGTTTTTGAATAAGCTCGGTTTTCAGCATGGTGGCATTGATTATAGTATCTATGTCAACAATGATAGTTACTCAAGGAAGATGGTTGTTGTATATGTCAATGGAATAATATTTGGTGGATCGAATGAAGAATAATGTAGATAGTTCATAGAATGTGTGAAATGTTAATTTAAAATTTCAATGACTGGTGAACTGACATTTTTCCATAGTTTACAGGTGACATAGAGAAATAATGGCACATTCATTTCTCAATCTAAATATACCAAGGATGTTTTGAGAAGATTTGGAATAGATAATTCCAAGGAGATGATGACTCTGGTTGATATCTGGATGAAAATATTAGGGGATGATGAAGGAAAATCATCTAATGTCAGAGAATACAGACATATCATTAGACATTTTTTGTAATTTATAACGAAATAAACAGATATTGTTTTTTCTACATGCCCAGCATCATGGTATCAAAGAAATCCCAAATAAATCCACTTAATTTTAGTTGAAATAATAGTTTTGTATATCAATTTCATGGTGGATTTTGGTTTTCTATTTAATGAAAAATCTCAACAAAATTTATTAGTCTATAAAGATACAGATTGGGCCGGATTAGTAGATGATAGAAAATCAATGTTAGGAGTTTCATTCTCTCTTGGAGGATTGTGTATTTTTTGATAGGAAATAAAAAATATTGAAATTCATTGAGAACTATAGAAGCTAAATATATTACATCCACTGAAGATTGCATGCATTTATTGTGGATGAAGTAGTATCTTGATGATATGGGAGTTTTAGTGAAGTCTATGTTCTGAATCGATTATGAAAATTCAAGTGCTATAAATCTTATCAAAAATTTATTCCATCACTCAATAAAAAAGAACATTGAAATCAAGTATCATTTTATCAAGGATATGGTGTAGAAAGGGCTTATGAAGTTGGAGTATGTGCCTATAGAATTACATGTGTAATACTTTACTAAAAAGACATTAGGTAAAGTGGTGCTGGAGAGTAATCTACTAGTTATTGGAGTTTATTTGATTCCCCACACTTGAAAATGTGTGGATGGGGGACCCCCTCTCCCCAAGGTATGATGTATTTTCCCCTAAATATGTTGATATGTGTTCTTTACCCTGTTGTAGACCATAACGAAGTGAACTATGGGTTCATTGACAAAGAGGGATAAATTATGGAAATAAAGGGGAGAAAATGTCTTAATAAAGACAGGTGAGAAGCTGGTAGTGGAGTGGCAAAGTAGGGGGATTTTTAAATCTGATGATTCTAAAGATTATTGATCAAAGGTTAAATATCATGAAAGATGAGGTTCGTGATGAAATCTGTATATTGGTTTTGGAATTAAGTGATTCATTGATGAATTTTTCATGCTACTCTTTCTTCTTATGCTGAGTAAGGCCCATACGGGGTTAGATTATTTGTTGAGTAAATATATGATCACTATCTAAATCACAAGAAGTGAATCATGGAAGAAAATGGAAGAAGATTCAACATGGTATCAAAATGTGAAGAGTTGTCAACACGCCCAAATAAGGATATTTTTGGGAAAAATACCTTGAGGTTTCGTCTCTATGTTTTTTGGGTGATTGTGTTTGTTGAAAAAGATAAATAACTACATTTTAGTATGGTTGGTGTTGCTAAAGTAGATTTTTAAGGTGGTGTAGTTTCCTAGTATTTTCCAAATTTTTATGCCTTAAAATCAGAAGTTTGATTTATGAAAAAGAAATGTATACCACAAAGGAGTTCATAGATAGCAGTTCATAGACTGCGAAGTATAGAGTTTACAGACCATTTAGTAGTGTAGCTGCACTATGTGAATCGTAAAGGGGGAATACAAACCAAGAAGTGTGCTATTTGAACAGTATAGAAAAAACATCTCATGGGAGGCTCATCATTCGCAGGAGACTTTTCATTTTCATATTGAGGTGGTGATTTAAGTATCCATAAAGATTTTTTTTGTAGATGACATTAGATGCTTCAAAGGATAAATGTGTTATGCGGATCAAATAGAAAGTTCATAGTGAAGGTTGTACCACATTAGTGTTTCGAGTATTTTTGATTAGCAAGTTTTTTAGGATTTATTTACCTATATAAAGGACCCTAATAAAATAATTAGTCGCATAGAATATCATTAGAGAAGATCATATTTATTAGAATAACTCGTGGAATTATGAAGTAGTTTTTGAAGGGGGATTCTGAAAATGAGAAGAGTTTAATGAGGAATAAGTTCCACGAAGGAGAGAGTTCGGGAAGATAGTTCATGGAATAGGTTTGTAGATCTCAGTTGCTCGCAAAGGAATAGTGACCATGAATAAAAGGAAGTCCATGAAGAATCAATGGTTCGTGAAGTATCATCTATCTATTAAGTAGAGGTATCCCATGATGAAAAGGAAATCTATGAATCACTCACATCGTATACTGAAAGGTAGTTTGAGAAGAATGAAAGACAGTTCATGAGGGTGCAAGGAAGTTTGCAAAGGGACTAAAATAGTTCAATAAATAAATTTGCACAAACTAATAGTATGAAGAAAATTGGATTTCATCTACTAGGTAAAACTTGGACTTCATGGCACACTCGTATATGTGAGAAATAATTTGGAGGTGATTCAGAACAATAGGATATTCTTCTAGAGGACCATTGATCACACTTCAGTTGAGAGAGTAGGGAGATTTCAAATTGTGATTGGTTGTAAAACTAGAAGGATAGTGAGTCCTCTCCTAAAATTTTGAGGGTAGTGATCCTAGTTATATGAGTTATCTATCTTGAACCTTCAATTATCAGTGATCCATATTAAATTTGGTACATCGGCACATTATCATTTTATGTTCCTTGAATGTAGCCCAATAAGGGTGAACCAAGTAAAAATCATTGTATACAGTGCATTATTTAAATTATGTTCATACATTTATATGGTAAAGATATAGAAGAGTGTTTTATTTAATGACCAAACAGTATCCAAAGGGGTGGAACTTGTCCTACCCTAATTCACCCCCACCCTCTCACGGTATTTAACCTAGTTGGGATAACATATGAACTCTAAAGTAGAAGTCCACAAAGGTCAAAGCCACCTCTATGTTTGAAGAAGAATCTGTCTTGTCAGCCACTTATAGAGGTTTCAAGCTCGCCAACTACCATTTGGTTTCACTGGTAGATATGGATCCCAATCCGAGCCCCAAATTTGGAAAAGAGACACACGCGACTGGGGGATAAAGTAAGTAAAATATAAAAATAATAAAAATAACAATAAAAAAATATTATTATTATTAAATATAATATATATATATATATTATTAATAATTGTATATAAATAAGAATACACACACATATATATAATACTACTTATAAATACATGTATTTATTTTTATTTTTTAAAAGGTATATATGTTTGTAAATGTTTTTATAATTATAATATTAAATATAATTTATTAATAATAATATGTTTAAAAAATAAAATTTCATAAATATAAATTTAATACAAATATAGAATAATTAAGTAATTTTTTATATACTCAAATTGTTTGGGCAGCCCCAAATTGGAATTTGGAAAAAATTATCAGAGCTTTTCACTTTAAATTTCTTAGAAAAATTTTATAATTCATATATTGATTTGGGTTTCTCCAAAGGAGATTGTGAATAAAATCATGTATGGGCAGCCTCACTCGGTGATCATGTCCCTTAAACTATCTATGTGGATAACATCCAGGTGTGGGATTATGGTTCTGGTATGGCTCAAAGCCTTGAGGGGTTGGTCATTCTTTTGGAAGGGCTTGTTCTCTAGTCACCGTCGAGGAGGAAGAAGCATGGTGAATGTGCCATATGGAGGCAAGATAGATTATCTAGGAGATTTTCCAAGAGCTAATGACATAAGATGAACAGCATAAGAAGATTCCATAAAAAGGAATACTTTTGGACATCCTGAAGTTGGACATCACATCAAAAGACACCACATCCTAGCAGGTAGGAGCAGAGAACATAGATCTGACAGGAGGAGATTCTGTAAATTGAGCAGGGAGAGAGAACTCTCTTCTCTCTTTTCTTTTTTTTTCGTTATTTATTTTAGTATAAACTAATCTATTATAAAATCTCCTAATATGTTTAATGTGATCATGATTTTTATATAATCACCTTTGGGGGAATAAGTTGAGATGGTTAATCTATTATACCTTGTTCATGCATTTTCTCTGTCAGATGCTTATCTCTCTCTCTCTCTCCAGACAATCATTTTTTAAAAATCACCAAGTATTATTGAAAAATAATCTTAATCATTATTTAATTCAAATTGAATTCAATTTAAGGATTTAACTAAAAACTAAATCACTCTCAATAGTGGGTAACACCCATAGTTTAACTGAAAAATTGAACTTAGTGATAACTAATTTGTTCTCACTCAACGATTTAATGATCTCTATAGTTGATAAAATTTAGATTCCATTCAGTCATAGGTTGATTTTATGAAAAATCAAGTTATTCACTTTGAATTGGTTCTAAGTGTTTCAATTTAAATGCATAAATGAAGGGAAATGATAACAAAAACCAGCCAAATGATTCCCCCTTATTCATCAATTGTTGTTCTTATTATTTTTGTTGTTCTTATATCATTCTTGCTTTTCTATACTCACACTCTCTTTCACACCCACACAAAACTTTTCATTTCTTCAGCACCATCCTCCGATATTTATTGTGTGACATGCTTGATTTTTATTTTCCCTTTTTTTGGTCACGCACACACAAATCATCCCTTCCTTATGGTTCGACCCTTCTTACCACATTACTATTTATATATAGTAAGTGGGATTATAAATATTAAAATTTATTGAGTCCAACAATGCACATAAAAAATTTTGGTGGTGTTGTTGTGGAAGGCATCTGTGACCAATAACAAAAACAAAAAACCTATATAAAAAAATAATTCATAAAATACAAAAAATATATATATATATAGAAAATCTCAAAAAAAAATCAGTAAGAAAACTCAAAAAAAATCTGTTGAAGATGATATATGAAAACTATTTCTAAAACTGAGACCATAGAGCTTTTCATTCCTTAGATTGAGAAACACCTTAGTGATTTGAAGAAGAACAAAATAAAAGTCAAAATGAAAGATAATAGATAAGCTGAAAAAATTATCAATGTTCAATATATAAATGATAAACCACATGAAAATAAGATGATTAAGAGGCATATTTTGAGGGAGTTCTTATTACCTTCTATTTCTAGTGATTCTTCATAAATTGGGCTCTCACATAGGTCATGAAATAAATAAATCCATTTTGTCCTATATGCCTACCTTCAATGGAATTCTCAGTGAAGACTCTATTGATATTATCAGGGACTTCTATTATAGTGTCCAGAAGTTTCCACTGAGAGGTATGAGTGAGGAAGAGTTTAATATGAGAGTTTTACCTTTTTTACACAAGGGAAACACCAAGACTTGTTTTCAATAGTTATAGGAGGAAATATTTGTCACATGGGATCAAACCTATAATGCCCTCACCGTGAAATTCTATCCTAGGAGAATGAAATATTAAATCCAGAAAAAAATCATATTTTTCATACAATATGAGGAAAAATTATTACATGAATCTTGGGAACGATTTAGGGTATTACATAGACAATTTCCAAAATACCAATGTGCTACCCAATTCTTAATGGACACATTCTACAACACCCTCACCCCTTACCACCAAACATTGGTGGATCAAACTGCTGGGGGGGATTTCGGTGATAGAACTCATGAGGAGTTGAAGCATATTTTTAACACACTAGCACAAAAATAAAAATATAAATACTCTGGGATAATAAAAAAACCGAGGAAAGAACCCAACATTGTTCCAAAAGTTGAATCCCAATATACTATATTTTTCAATGAAAATCCTCAAAATACTCTTTAGGAGAAATGAAACCACTATGGCATGTTTCGGAACCTAAACTCTTGTTGTCCCAATTTTGATATGCCCATCCAAGATTATAAGAATGAAAAATTTACTAGCTATATACCTAGGATGTATCCTAGGGATGATTTATTTTCAAACACAAACAATAAGGGGTATATGAACCATATAAAACTCTCTTAGATGGAGCAGGGAGTTCTTTGACTTGCTACTTCCCCTGGTTTCCAGCAACCACCTAGGTAGTAGTACCATCCCCAACCATAAACTGAATCATTCAACTTAAAACATGAATTATGGTGTATTTTAAAACATTTAATAGGTGTGTTTGATGAATAAAAGCCTAAAAATTATTTTTATAAAGTTCAAATGGATTCAAGGATTAAAAATCCCGAAATTCAAATGGTGTAGTTAGCTAGAGAAGTTAGTGGTAGAGACAAGGGTGAGATTCCAAGTACCACTTAATCCAACACTAAAAAAATTCCATTATTGTGACCACTAAAAGATTTCTCTAAACCCACAAAGAATATATGGAAGTTCCCCAAGCTATTGAAAAATAAAAACAGGCTAAATCTAGAAATTCGAATTTGGAAAATGTTGAATATGGAAATTTGGACAAAAACACTAGAAACACTCTAAAACCTGTTGTTCTAGATGAAACCAAAAATAAAATGACTTGAAAACATATAAAATAAATTAAAGAGGAATATTGAAGAGGAATTTGAAGTGACACCCAAAATTGTGAGGAAATTTTCTCCAATAATTACTTTTCCACAAAGAATAAAAAAGAGAAACCATGATTCTGAACTATTGAGGTCTCTAAAAGTTGTTAAAAACTAAGCATTGACATTCCATTTTTGGAATACTTGATTAAAATCCCATATTATCTAAAATCCATTAAAAATATACTCAAACAAGAATACCATGGAATAATTTTCAACTTATAGTCTTATAGAAGAGTGTAGTGCTGTGTTACAGAATAAGATACCTCCAAAACATCAAGACCATGAGATCTTTGTCATCCCATGAACCTTTGTGGATAGAGGTGGTAAGTTTAAATATTTGTGTTATATTGGAGTAAGCATTAATTTTATTCCACTATTACTATTTCATCAATTGAGATTTTGAGTTCCTCAAACCACCATTATTGTCTTATAACTTACTGATCAATCAATCAATCACCTAGTTGGTAGGTGTCACAACCCGCCTTCACCAAGATGAGGGAAGGGACATAAAACTGTCAGACAATTCCTTATTCATGTTGAAGTAGAGATAATGACCCCTGAGTCCCGCATTTAATAGGCCTCATAGTGGAAACTAGCACCAAGGGTATAAAATCAAACATAATATGGAAGGCATTACACTTTTTATAGAACAAGATCTGGAGATAAGATAGTAAATCCCAAACAACCCCAAAAACTGAAATTAAAAGTAAAGCCAAAAATCCATTCCCATATGAATGTTCAAAATAAAATGATACAAGTTCCAAGAAAAACTATGATAAAAATTACCAAAGTAAAGAAAAGCATCAGTGACAACCCCTGAATCCTAAGTTGATAAGGTCTGGCACGGTCCTCAAAGTCCTCCTCGAAACCTAAAATTAGTTTTATATCTGTAGGGTGAGTATAAAGGTATAATAAGTAGGGAAAACCAAAATCTCTCATGCACAATTGGGGAGGCATTCTAATGCCCCAAGAGAAAAGAGCTACCCAAGACACCTAGCAAGGAAACTGTCCACCTAGCCTCACCAATGCACACTCCCCAAATAACGCAAGTCAGGTAAATTAAAAGTAATAGCACATCGATATTTGGGTACCCCGCACCGCTTTCCCACTAGTTATTTAGGAAATCCTATGCATCAAACCACCCCCACAGGTTCCACTATAGTCCCACTTCCACCCTAACAACAACCTTATGGGCCATCACAACCATTCATCCCACTCGCAGACACCTAGGCCACCACAACCACACATATCCACACCCACGGACTCCTGGTCCACAACAACCATTACCATACCTAAAGAAACCTGGGCTAGAACAACCAATTCCATGCTTGAATACACCTGGTGTAGAAAAACCACTACCACGATCGAAGATACCTAGGCTAGAATAACCACTTCCACCCCCGAAGACACCTGGGCCTCATCCCGAAGACACTTGGGAAACAAACCTACCAGCACACACTTGTGTCAACCACCACAACACTCCCTTCCCAAAGATTCCTGGTCCATATGAACCTTATCCCATCACATCCTACCTAAAGAGCCTTGGGTTACCTAGGATATGGAGCATAAATTATCTAATAACCAACCACTCTTATAACTGTTGTGAAAAGCACCCTCCCCTATGAAATAAGGGTGTTCGTCATGAAGTGCTCAACATGGGGGGGTGCGTATAAGAAACACAAGAACAAAATATTATAAATATAGGTAATAAAAAACTCATCCCATACTAAGGGTTCATAAATAGAAAACTATCTCTTACACAACCACTCTTGCTTCTATCCCTATATGAACAAATACACAACAACCACAACTAGAACACAACCCTTTTCTGGAAAAAAGTTTTCCCTATTGTACCAGCTCTAATTATCATGTTCAAGTGATTCCATTTAAATAATTATTCACTATAGGGAAACTAAAAGGCATAGCCATAAGCTAAAAACAACAACTAAACAAAACATCCAAGAATGCGTTTAAGAATTCACACCTAGTTCTCTTATATGGTGACAACATCAAAAGGGATCTGTGAGATCCCTTGAAGTACTAGATCCAAAACAAGACCCAAAATACTAGCTCCACATAGCCTCAGATTCACTAACCAACAACCCCCCAACCAGAGGTTCTTTTCCCATCTACATCACCCAACAAGGCATCAAATAGAGGAACCATACATATCACTAGAATGGAGCAATAAGTTTTCATATTTATCCAACATCATTCATTAAGTTCCTTCTCTCCATTTGGTTAACCGGGGTGATCACATAGGGGTTCTTATTCATTGGGAATCTATTTAATCAATCATTTTTAGGTTATTAACTGGTTTCAATGATACATTCATTCAATCACAAGATTATCCAGAAAAACAGAGCTTCATTAGTGCATAATAAAGGACCACCAAGGACCACAATTTTTAGTGTACACAAGCCTGTACAATTCACAACATAAAAACAAAGGTATAATATAGCAACATATTCAACTTTCCCACCCCTTCATTCTTTAACAGTTTGTTTATTATCTTTGTTAAAGTTGGTTCTATCTATATCCTAAAGGACCATCGTCATACCCACCCCGCATGATGCACAATAAAGGGAGACGAAGGAAAAACCCCTACTTGGATGATCAGGGATCGAAGTTTTATCCTTGCGCCAACAACTACGAATGCATAACTTGTAGAGGAAGAACTCCAAGGAATCCAAGGCTAAGCGGGAAGGGCTCCATCACAGGAACATGATTTCTCTTGGGAGGAAGTCTCGGGGAAAACAAAGAGAAACAGAAAGGAATTTGTAAGAGAGTATCTCGACATAAGAAGAGGCTAGATCGTAAAATCAGGGAGACAATTTTGAAGTACTTAAAAGTCAGATTGTGGGTCGACCATGTGGTTTGGCAGTTTTACACTTTGGGATTTATTAGGATTTAATTATTCTCCTCAGATATGGTAGAGATAACAGCTGTGAGTTAATAGATTTCCTTTAGTGGGGAAAAAATACGTAACAGGGGAAAACTGAAAAACACAACAAGTTATAAAACCCATCAAATGGGGTGATAGCTCGCACATTTAGGTAAATCAAGGGTCTCCCAGCTCTTGGAGGTTGAAAAAATCTTTTAAGGACCTTAAATTTCTTTAAAAAGGGTATTAAATAACTTTTACGTCAAAAGATACGAAACTGGAGAAAACTAAAAAGTACTGTGGGAACTATAAATGAATCACCATTAGGTGAGTCATTATCGCCCTAGAACCATCGCCCTGGAACCATCTCCCTAGTACAGATGTCGATCGGTGCCACAGATCGCTCATTGGTGCCATTGATGCCCATCGGTGCACTGATGGCCGATCGGTGCCACCAACGCCCATCGATGCCACTGATGCCCATCGGTTCTACTGACACCCATCAGTGCCATCAACACCCATTGGTGCCATAGATTCCCATCGATGCCACTGATTCCAACTATCGCCACCGACACCCATCAGTTCCATCATTCATTCGACCTAAAATTTGGAAAACTCCTCAATGAGTCACCGATGGTCCCTAGGATACCCCCAAATACCAAAAGTTGACAAAGTAATGGACCAGGAAGGTCCATTACATTACAACAGATTACTCTCAAACTATTATCTCCCCTGAGAATCCAATAGTAAACTTGAATAAGGTAGAGGGCCTGAACAACCACCTCGTAAGATACCTCTTAGAGACAAACCACCCTAGAGGTGTTCGATATCCAGAACAAACCTCGAAATCCATGAGAATTTTTATCACATATATCTCTTAAAAACTACATAAATTCTACCACTCTTCACCCCCAAGAACCCACACAAACATATAAAGGTCACACCATCCAAACATATGAATTAGGGAATCCCTTTTTCCATGTCAAGATACCATCTTCTTTGGGCAGCACTGACTCGCCCACGTGGGTTTAATTTCTTCCACATTAATGCATCTTTATTAGGGATCAAGTCCTCCCCTCCCCACAATGAGAAATTTTCACACACATTCAAAGTAAAAGGGATTAACCCATCTTATAAAAAACAATCTCAATCATTACATTATAGTAAAGCACAAAGAAAACACAAGATCAAAACTCAAAATAGCTATGGGTACTGAGCACACGTCTATACCTCATATTCCTAGGTACTCTCCTTGGGGACACCATGCCTCCACAACACAAAAACCAAGGTAATGGTACATCCACGAAGCACCTTCTCTCTACGATCCTCAATTCTCAATGGTTGCTCCACAAACATCGCATCATCCTTGATATCCAACTCTCCCCAGTCGAGGATGTGGGAGTCACTGTGTAGATACCGATAGAACTGAGATACATGGAAGACATTTTGGATCCTCTCTAATGGTGGTAGAAATTTCAGATGATATTCCACCTCACTGACTCGTCTCAACACCTTGAAGGGTCTGATGAATATGGGAGAAAGCTTACTCCCCATGTTGAACCTCTACTGTCCACACTAAGGGGAGATTTTTAAGAACACATGGTCCGCAAACTCTAACTTTAAGGGTATCCTTCTATGGTTGTCATATGAATTATTCCAGTCCTAAGCCTCATTCATCCTCTCACACATAAGATGAACCTTCTCTATCATGCTCTTCACCACCTTTGGGCCAAGAGCACATGCCTCCCCAACTACTGTCCAACAGACGGGTGAATGACACGGCCTCTCGTACAAGGCTTCGAACGGTTCAATTCCAATGGTGGAGTGACAGATATTATTATAATAAAACTCTACCTGAGTAAAGTGTCATACCCATGATCCCTCGAAGTCTAGAACACATGCCCGCAGCATATCCTCCAATGTCTGGATGGTCCTCTCTGTTTGGCCATACATCTGAGGGTGTAAAGTTGTGCTAAGGCATAGATGGGGGACAAAATCACTATGTAATCCATTCCATACTCGTGAAGTAAAACGTGTATCCCTATCTAAAATGATGGTCCTAGGAACTCTATGTATCCTCACAACTTCACCCACGTACTTCTATGCTAAGTAATCCATTACACTCGACTCCTTAATCGCTAATAGGTGATCTGATTTCGTCAAACGACCAACCACTACCCAGACGAAATCACAACCTCCCTTAGATCTGGGTAGTCCTGTGATGAAATCCATCGAGATTTATCCCACTTCTACTCAAGAACGTCTAAGGGGTGAAACAAACCACTGGTAACACTGTGTTCATCCTTCACCTGCTGACACATGAGACAATTTGCCACAAACTCTTCCACTTCCCGCTTCACTCTGGGAAACCAAAACTGACCAATCAAGCCCTAATAAATCTTGGAGACTTATGAGTGTACTACCAGGGTTTAGCTATAGAACTCATAGAAAACTCCCTCGTGCAACGTCTTTGGAAAAAACAACTTCCTGCATAAAAGCTTCTGATTCTGACCATCCTCTGACCATTATTCCATAGCATTGCCCTAGTCAACGCAATCATGCATCACTTTAGTATTTCAGTCTCCCCATTGAGACTCCTCCGCCTATCATACCAAGGAAGATTTCACTATTATTTGAAATAGACAGCCTCTTCCATCCTCCACTTTTATGCTTATATGTAAAGCATCCAACTCCTCCATTTCCTTTTAAGTATCTGCTGACTCCCAAACCACATTCTTTTGAGACTTCCTGTGAAAGGCATCGACTGCCACATTCCCCTTTCCTAAGGTGTTGGAGATTTCAAAGTTTTTTTCCTAGAGAAACTCCATCCACTTCCACTACTACAAGTTCAATTATCGCTAAGTGAATACATACCTCAAGATCTTGTGATCTGTGAAGACCACAAAGTGTTCCCCGATGAGGTAATTCTAACACAACTTTATTGAAAACACAACCGTAGTAAGCTACAAGTTGTGGGTGGTATAGTTATGTTCATGAGGACGTAACTACCTAGACCCATAATAGATCACTCCCCATTGATTCATCATCACACACCCCAAGCCTAGACAAGAAGCATCACAAAACACTTCAAACATTACCCCTTCCTCTGGAAACCTGAGCATTGGGTCACTGTCCAGCTTCCTCGTCAGATAACCAAAATCTGTCTGGCACTACTCACTCCATAAGAAAGCATGGTCTTTTCTGGTCAAGGTCATAAATGTGTTGTAACTCTAGATAAATCAGGCATGAACCTACGGTAGTAACCTGCCAGTCCCAGAAAACTACAAACCTCTGCCATGTTCTTGGGTGATTCCCAAGAAACAACTCCTTCGACCTTCAATGAGTCCACCTTTATCCCCTATTGGGACACCACGTCTCTAAGGAAGTGCACCTCTTCTGTCTAGAACTAGCACTTAGAAAACTTCCCATATAGATATTGGTGTCGGAGGACCTCCAAAACTGTCCTTAAATTCTCAGCATGATCCTCCTCTGATCTTTAGTAGATTAGGATGTCATTGATGAACACTACCACAAACCATTATAGATACTTGAAGAAAATGGAGTTCATTAGCCCCATAAACATAGCTGGTGCATTCGTAACAACGAATGGAATGACCACAAAATTAAAAGTACCCATATCTGCACCTGAAAGAAGTCTTCGAGATGTCACCCAGCTTCACCCTCATCTGGTGATATCCAGACCGTAGGTTGATCTTAGAGAACCAAAATTCCTCCTTCAACTGGTCAAAAATTCGTCGATCCTCAAGAAGGGGTAACAGTTCTTGACCATCACCTGATTCAGTCTTCCATAGTCTCTGCATAGACTAAGACCACAGTCTTCCTTCTTCGCGAACAAGACTGGATCACCCCTTAGCGACATGATTGGTTGGATAAAACCCTTCTCCATATGTTCATCAACCTGAATACACAACTCCCACAACTCAGGAGGTGTCATTCGATAGGGATCCATCAAAATCAGATGGGCACCATGTTGTAACTCTATCTTGAACTCAATATCACGTCAAGGGGGTAGATTCCAAACCACTTTAGTGAAGATATCCAAGAACTCACTTACAATCCTCGGAACTTCCACCATCGATGTGTCTGTCGATCCCACTAACATCTTGGCTAACAAGGAAAGAATGGTCTCCACACGACAGCTACCCTCATGGAAACCCCACTCACCAACAAAATCTACACACTAGTAACCCATGTGATAGAACATGACCCTTCTAAAAAAGTGTTTGATAATAATGTGTATGGAAAAATACCATTAGATTCCTAGGATGACATCATACAGCTGCATTTGTAGAAGAAATAGATCCCCACTGGACTGATGTGGCCCCAACATCGGTCTGCATCCTCTAAAAACATCGAACAGGATGGTCTGACCTCCAACTGGCATACTCATCAATAAGGGAATAGATATTCTATCTATGTCTATACCCAAGGCACGGGATAGAATATTTGAAACAAAGGAGTGAAAATATCCTGAATCAAACAAGTCAGAGTCAAGAGCTCTAAACAAACTAATCATACCACTAACGACCTTTGGTCCTACTAGAACTACTATCTCTATGATGTCTAACTGGCCATGCCTAGCTCTTCTTCCCCTCGGCTATCATCCACCTCCACAACCATTCCATGGTTGAGGCCCCTGAGGATCACCCTAAGGTCGGCCACTGCTAGTGTTGTCCATCTTCAGTGGATCGGGAGCTCACTGTCCCTACTGCTGTTGTTGAAAAGGTCTTGTTCGCAATTGGTGTTGCTGAGGTGAGCATTGAACCTTCCCACCCCCACTATATTACACTCAGTCTGGGCACTAATTCTGAAGGTTCCCATGGTTACCATAGGTAAATCACCTCGGACCTAGGATCATAGAGAAAGAGTGTGGACCGGGAGATTGAAACCGGAACTGCTGAGGTCTGCTCCCCATCGGCCGAAACCTGGAAGGCCCGAATACTGGAGGCCTTTTGTTAATGACCTTCCCCTTTGAAGAACTCAACTGGATCCCCTCACGTGTCATAACTCCCAGAGTTTTCATCCTATCTACCACTTCAGCCTTCTTTGGAACCTCTAAGTACATCGGTAGAGTGAAGGGAGTAACAGCGTACTAAAAAGAAGTTCGGAGCACCTCCTCTAAGTGTATTACTCACGACTCCTCGTCCGGGAAGAGGACTAGATAAAATGAAGGAGATCCTTGGAATTGATCCTTAAATCCATTACTGACATACTTCCTTGTTGGAGGGAGAGTATCTCTTTCCTCTTTTAGCCCTTCATCAGGGAAGAAAGGAATTCTGCCTGGAACTCCTTCTCGAAGTCAGTCTAAAAAACCTCAGCTTCCTTATTCTCCTCAAGATAGAACTCCCACCATTGATGCGCCACTCCCCACATATAACTCAAATCTAGATGAGCCAATTACTCTTCCGGAGCCCATATCTAGCTGAAATCTATAATCATCTCCTTGAGCCAGTTCTCCGCCTCCATGTCCGAGACGCTTCCCTCATACTTCCCGAGGTTCTGCGCTGAAAGGAACAAAGCATATTCTACCACTGGTCATCCTCCTCCTCTTGACTAGTCCTCCACCGATAAAACAAATCTTCCTACTAGGCCTCGATCTTCAGTACTACTCGTGGACGTCGTCCGGGTGCCATAATTGCAAGGTAAACAAGGAATGCTTAAGCTTGATTAGTGTAGAAAGAATTCTCTTAAAAAATTTCTAAAATTTTATTCATTTTATATTCCCAAAACACCAAAAAAATGCACATAAAAAATTCATTATGATGCATGTACCTTTTCCTAGGTTCTCTACCCTATAATCAGTGCAGCTTCACTTGGTCGTTCGGTAGGTCCAGAGTCCTTGCATCAGATCACAGGGGGGACCAAAATTTTTATCTCCTAGACAGTCTTCCCAACCCGATTTCATGCTCCAGTATTTCCCAACATTGTTTCCCTATCATCCCATACAATCCTCACTATTTCTAACCCCATAATACATCCTATCTCTTAACCATCACCTTTGATACCATTCTTACATGACCCGCCTTCACCAAGATGAGGTAAGGGACAACAAACAGCCAGACCCTTCCTTCTTCAAGTTGAATGAGAGATAATGACCCCCAAGTATTGCCTTCAATAGAACCTAGAGTGGATAATAGAACCAAGGGTATATAATAACATGTAATATGGAAGGAATTAACCTTTTTATAGAACAATAATAGGTGATAAGATTGTAAATCTCAAACAACTCCAAAAACTGAAAGTAAAAGTAAATCCAAAAATCCATTCCCATATGCATGTTCAAAAGAAACTGATAAATGGTAGAAGAAATAATATGATGAAAAGTACCAAAAGAAAGAAAATGAGTAGAAAAAACAATTGAATCTCGAGATAGTAAGGTCCGGCATGATCCTCAAAGTACTCCTAGAAACATAAAAGCAGTTTTATATACGTATGGTGCATATATAGGTATACTTAGTAGGGAAAACCAAAATCTCGTGAAAAAAAGTGGGGAGGCATTCTAATTCCCTGTGAGAAAAGAGTTAACCAAGACACCTAGAAAAGAAACTATCCTTTGACCTCACCAAGGAACACTCCCCAAATAATGCAAGTTAAGTAAAGTAATAGTAATAGCACATAGATATTTGGGTACCCCGCACTGCTTTCTCACTAGTTATTTAGGACATACTACACATTAGACCTCCCCAGCTGGTTCCACTACAGTCCCACTACTGCCCCAACAACAACCTTATGAGCCATCACTACCACACATCCTGCTCGCAGACACCTGGGCCACCACAGCCACACAAATCCACGCCCGAAGACACCTGGTCCAGAACAACCACTGCCACACCCAAAGTCACCTGGGCCAGAACAACCACTGCCATGTCCAAAGATACATGTTCTAGAACAAACACTACCATGGCCGAAGTCACCTAGGTTAGAACAACCACTTCCACACCTGAAGACACCTGGGCCTCATCTGGAAGACACTTGGGAAACAAATATACCCGCACAAACTTGGTTCAACCACCACAACACACTCTGCCCGAAGAGTCGTGGGACATAATGAACCTTCGGTCATCACAACCAACCCAAAGAGTCTTGGGATACCTGGGAGATGGAGCATAAAGGATCTAATAACCAGCCACTCTTAGGAATGTTGTAGAAAACACCCTCCCCTATGAAATTTGGGTTTTCGGCATGAAGTTCTAAATATGGGTGGGGTGCATATAAGAAACACAAGAACTAAATATTATACATATAGGTAATAAAGCACTCATCCCATCCAAAGGATTCCAAAATAGACAACCAGCCCATACACAACCACTCTTGATGTTATCCCTACATGCACAAATACACAACAACTACAACCAGAACACAACCCTTTTCTGGAAAATAGTTTCACCTTTTGTACTAATTCTCATTATCATGTTCAAGTGATTCCATTTAAATAATTATTCACTGCTAGGTAACTAACAGGCATAACTATAAGCCAAAAACAACTACTAAAACAAAACATCCATGTATGATTTTAAGGATTCACACCTAGTTCTCTTGTAAGGTGACAATATCAAAAGGGATCTGTGAGGTCCCTTGAAGTACAAGAACCAAACCAAGCCCCAACATACCGAATCCACAAGGCCTCAGATTCAAAAACTAATAACCCCCAAACCAGTGGTTTTGTTCCCCTTTACATCGCCCCACAAGGAATCAAACATAGAAACAATACATATCACTAGAAAGGAGCAAGAAGTTTTCAGATTTAGCCAACACCATTAATTAAGTTCCTTCATTCCATTTAGTTAACCTGGGTGATCAAACAAGGGTTATTATTCATCGGGCATCCATTTAATCAACCAAGTCTATGTGATTAACCTGTTTCAATGCTATGGTCATTCAATCACAAGATTATCTATAAAAATAGAACTTTATTAGTGCACAAGAAAGGACCACAAACGGCCAGGAATTTTACTGAACAGAAGCCCATACAATTCACAACATAAATCCAAAGGAATAACACGACAACATCATCAACATTCCCACCCCTTCATTCTTTAATAGTCTATTTATTATCTTCTTAAAAGCTGGTTTAATCTACATCTTGAAGGATCATCGTCATACACACCATTCATGATCCACAATAAAGAAAGATGAAGGAAAAACCCCTACTTGGATGATCGAGGATCAAAGTTTTCTCCTCGCGCCAAGAATTGGGGATGTGCGACTTACAGAGGAAGAACTCCAAGGACTCCGAGGCTGAGTGGGAAGGTCTCCAACATGGGTGCATGATTTTCCTCAAGAGTAAGTCTCGCTGTGCACTAAGAGAAATGGAAAGTAATTTGGAAGAAAGGATATCGACTTAAGAAGAGGTGAGATCCTAAAATCGGGAGACAATTTAGAAGTACTTAAAAGTCAAATTGTGGCTCGACCACACAGCTTGGCAGTTTCACATGTTAGGATTTATTGGGATTTAATAATTCTCCTCGGAGATGGTGGAGATAACAGCTGTGAGTTAATAGATTTCCTTTAACATGGAAAAAATGTAATAGGGATGAAATTAGAAAACACAAGAAGCTATAAAATGCAGAAAAGGGGGTGATATACAACATGTTTTGGTAACTCAAGGGTCTCCCGACTCTTGGGAGTTTAAAACATTATTTAAAAGCCTTAAATTGATTTAAAAAAAGTGTATTAAAACACTTTTATGTCAAAAGATATGTTACTAGAGTGAAACTGGAAAGTCCTGGAGGAACTGGAAATGAATCACTATTAGGTGAGTCACCATCACCCTGACAGCGATGTTGATCGGTGCCACAGATGTCCCATCAGTGCCACTGATGACCGATGCCTGATTGGTTCCACTGATTCTGATCGGTGAAACTGATGCCCATCAGTTCCACTGATGCCCATCGATGCCACCGAAGTCGACCGGTGCCACCAACGCCCATCAGTTCCACCGTTCGTTCGGCCTGAAATTTTTAAAACTCCATAATGAGTCATCGATGGTCCCTAGGATACCCTTGAACACCAGAATTTGACAAAGTAATGGACCAGGAAGATCCATGCCA
Source organism: Viscum album (assembly GCA_963277665.1). NCBI lineage: Eukaryota > Viridiplantae > Streptophyta > Magnoliopsida > Santalales > Viscaceae > Viscum > Viscum album. Next base: position 1,122,830,826 of record OY728141.1, read on the forward strand.
TTATAGTAGGGTAGATGATTTTATAGAGGGGGTAGGAAGGGTCTTTCTAATTGATGGTTTCTTGATACTGGATATGGATTTATACCATGAGGTGAATTTCATCCTTGGTAGGCCCTTTCTAGATATAGGGGGAGCTATCATAGATGTCTCAAATGGAAATTAATTTTTAACTTGGGTGGCCAAAAATAGGAATTCAAATTTTTTTAAAAAAATTAAAATACACACCCATAACCAAATCTGTCCTAGAGGTGAAATTTTAAGAGCTGGAGAATCTATTTATGAGGAAGAAGAGTTTTTTAGGAAGTTTTAATAATTCAATTGTGTACCTGAGATCCCAACTAAAACCTACATGAGTATTAGTTATAGAAAGAAGAAGGATCCTTTATATGAGTCTGAGGGGGTATTCTTGGAACACCTAGATGAGTTTTCCTTAAAACACATACTATCCCTAAAAAATAATCTAAATGTGAATAACATATTCTAGAAATTATAGAAATGAGGAGGAATTTTTATTCACTGACTTCTTTAAGAATCGGAATGAGGGCCTTAGTCCACCTAGGCCTAAGTGTATTACCTCAAACCAAGCACTACCCCATCTAGAGATCAAACCCCTAAAATCCCATTTGATTTATTCTTTTTTAGGTTAGTTCTCCACACCGCCTATGATTATCTCATCCAAACTAGACTAAAATCAAGAAGACAATCTATTAAGTGTTTTTAGAAAATACAATTATATTATTAGTTGGTCAATTGTTGGCACAAAGGGTATAAGTCCATAATTATTCATGATTAAATCCCCAAGGATATTAAGTGTAAACCAAGAGTGTAAACTCAAAGGATACTTAAACCAAACATAAAGGAATTGGTCCATGATGAACTTATCAGATTGCTTGATGTTGGGATTATCTTTCCAAATTCTGATAGACCTTGGGTAAGACATATCTAGGTAAACCCCAAAAATAGTTGAGTAATTATTGTAACAAATTAAAGGAATGATAAAATTCAAACAAGAACTATGAAAAAATGGAGGGTTTGTATCAATTATAGAAAAATCAATGCTACCATAAGGAAGGATCATTTACTCATTCCATTTTTAGACCAAATCTAGAGAGGAGATCTAGAAATGAGTATTTTTATTTTCTTGAAGGATTATCTATCTAAAACCAGATTTCTATTTCTCCTAAGGAATAGGAGAGGTCCTCCTTCACTTTACCATTTAGGAAATTTTCCTATCATTGAATAGCCATTTTCTTGTGTATTGATCGATACACTTTTCAATGTTGTATGATGGAAATTTTCTTATGTGTGATTTAATGTATTATTGAAGTGTTCATGGATGATTTTTAAATTGGGAGAAGTGATTTTGAAAACTTCCTTGAAAATTTGGAAACTATTTTTGAAATATTCTAAGATAATAATCATATTTTAAATTGGGAAAAGTGCCATTTTATAGCTACTTAAGGAATTTTTTTAGGTCACATGTTTTATAAGAAGGGACTAGAGGTTGATAATTCCCAGATTGAGGTTATCCAAAATATTCCCCAACCTGAGAATGTTAAGGGAGTTAGAGGTTTCTTGGGAGATGTTGGATTTTACAAGAGTTTAATTAAATATTTTTATAATATAAAAAGGGAACTCTTCTATCTTCTTGTTAATGACACACCTTTTGTTTTTTATGATAAATTCATGGAGTCCTTTAACTTTCTTAAGGACAAAATTACTACCTCACCAACGATCAATGGCCCGAACTAGTAGTTCCCATTAGAAGTAATGTGTGATGCAAGTGATCTAGTTGTATGTGTTATTTTGCGATAGAGTCAGGATAAGAGTTTACATGTCATTTACTATGCTATAAAGATGTTGGATGATGTTCAGAAGAGTTATTCCACCACTAAAAATGACTTATCTTCTATTATAGTAGCTTTTGAAAAATTTAGATAGTACTTCATAGGGTCCAAGGTTATCATTTTTATTGACCGTTAATCCCTCAAGTACTTACAAGCTAAGAAGGACTCGAAACCTAGGCTCATGAGGTGGACACTTTAGTTAATTGAGATTAATCTAGTTATCAAGGATAAAAAGGGCAATGAAAAAGTTGTTTCAGACCATTTTTATAGGCTGAAAACACCCAAATTGAAGAACCAAGAGATATAAATGCCTCATTAACGAATGAACAATTTTTTACTATTCATATGAATAAATATTTTTAGTTTTTAAATTATGATAATTTTTTGGCTATTAGAATTATTCCCAACTACCTTTCATAGAACAAAAGGAAGTGATTTATATATAAGTTGAAATAATGCTTTTTTGATGGCTCTCTTATTTTTATAAGATGTGTTCATGTTATTTTGAGAAGGAGTGTTTCTAATAAAAAAATGTTACCCATCCTTGAGATCTGAAATTCCTCACCTTGGGTTGGAAACCATGGAGGGGAACGAACTGCTCCAAAGGTTTTGCAGGCTGGGTTCTATTAGCCAACACTATTTAAGGATGTTGGGAGTTTGGTGATTGGAGATGACAAGTTCCAAATTATTGCAAATGTAGGTAAAAGGTAGGAGCTTCCACAAAAAGGAATACTGGAGGTTGAATTTTTTGAAGTTTTGGGATTGGATTTCATGGGACGATTCCAATCCCCTTTTTGGAATGAATATATTATTTTTTTGGACTATGTGTCTAGGTGGGTTGAGAAGGTGGATTTTCCCGAAAACCACTCTACTAGTGTGGTAAAATTAATCAATAAAAACATATTTTCTAGGTTTGGAGTTCCTGGAAAATTCATTATAGAAAATGGAACTCATTTCAAGAATTAAAAGATCAAGAAATTAATGGATAAGTATGGATGTTATCACAGAATTGTACCACCATCCACCCATAATCTAGTGGGAAGGATGAAGTGTTTGACAAAGTGCTCAAGAAAATTTTTAAGAAGATTGTTTCCATATCAAGAAAGGATTGTTCTATAAAGTTGAATGAGGCTATTTGGACCTATATAAATTCTTATAAAACTCTTACAGGGATGTCCCGAAATAGACTTCTAAAGACTTGAAATCTACCTATGGAATTACATCAAAAGTATTTTTGGGCATTGAAGGCCTGGAAATTTTAATTCAAGTGTACTTGTGAGAGGATATTTTTATATCTAAATGAATAGGATGGAATTAGGTGGGAATGAAATGAAAATGATCAAATTTTCAAAGAAAGAAAAAAATCTTGTCATGGGTTAATAATTCAAAATAAGGATATCATGGTTGGTCATAGAGTCCTGTTATTCAATTCTTGTCTGAAAACTTTCCTAGGTAAATAAAAAACCAAGTGGTCAGGACCATTCACCCTTCTTAGATTTATTGTTAAAGGATCTTTGGATCTATTTGTATAGGAAAACATACCATTTTTGGTCATTGTTTAGAGGATCAAACACTTCATTAAAGGTTAGCCAAAGGGATTGGCTGCCATTTATTTCCCTAAAGTATGAATCTATCTCAAGTATAACTAAGGATTATAAACTCAATGTTTCATGGGAACTAACCCAATGTTACTATTATGATTTTTTTTATTTATCATTTTCAATAAATATAACCCCAGTTTTTGATTTTCCAATATGTGATCCCATGGAATCATACTCTAGTTGATCTTCTGGGTAATAAATTGGGTGGAATTTCATTAGTCTTTAAAGGCCAAAGGAACAAATACACTGCAACTTCTGAATAAAACCTCCAAGACTCAAAATTCAGTTAAATTGTTTCTTGAACATTAAATTATGGATTCTTATGCATATTTTCTTTTCCATATAGAAAGTTGAGAAGATAAACCATAGGAATACAATTAGTTCTAGAAAGGAGGAGCATTTGAATAAAATTTAATGGTCAGCTCTCCCACATTCATGGAAATGTTGTTTTTAATTTTCCATTTAAATACTTTGTTTATATTTTACTACCTACTATTGTGAATTAAGTGTGGGGAAATACCCCTACTCTTGTGGAAATTGGGCTCCTAATTTCTTGTTTGGGTGTTAGCTTATTGAATTCTAGTAAGTTGAATGTTAAGTTGTGTTGTATTATGAAACCTATTTGCACCCATTGTATTCCCTTCAATTCAATTGTTGTTTTCCAAAATTGGTCATTATGAAACAATTTGAAATACATTGAAAAATATATATTTTTTAAAAAAAATTAAAGGCATAAAATTTTCAAAATAATATTTTTTATACAATATATTATGTTAGTATCTGGTATGGTTACATTGTATATTTTTTCTTATTTCATTTTTTGTGGAAAATAATTTTTCTTTGAACTTCTCTATCACCCCATAACACACCACCTTTTATGTGCTTCATTTTTACATCTTTTTGAATCAAAGTATTTTTAATATGTGTCCCACTATAAGATTTAATAATGGGGAAATTTTTGTGTTTTATGTGTGGGAGAGAGGGTTATTTTTGTGTTAAGATGTGATTTAAATTGTAGACACATTAAAATCCCCCAATATTTTTTGTCAACAAGATGGTTAAAAAAAATTCAATTTTTTCACAAACTGAGGTATTTGGGCTACAATTTTCTCTTAATTTTGTCTTACATAGTGAATAATAACAAAATAGTTATTTAAACTTTCACTAAATCTAATATTATTGGGGAAGTATGATTGTTGAGAAGTGTTATAGAATGTTTCTATGGATATTCTATCTAGGAACTAAGAAATGGAGTGATAAAGGATAGGTATTTAGGGAATTATGATCATGACTTTAGGAAATTGTAAATTTGAACTCGAACCTAGGGGACTCACCTTTTTAAATGTAATTGCCTTAGGGAGACATCTCAAATAATAATCTTAAAAGTCCTTTTAAACTTGAGTAAAATGGGAAAATGGTATCCTATGATGAACATATGTAACTCTAGGAATTGGGTGTGTGTGTGTGTGTGAACCCTCTGTATATAACTAATAAGTGATTTTCCATAGTTCTCTACACATACATGGTTGTGTAAAATTCAAAAAAAAAAGAGATATTGATAAAAACAATAATATTCCTAGTAGTCAAAAATGAAATCATTAATGTGAGGGGAATCTTGAACATAGAATAAGTAGGGGAAAACTAACTTATATGGATATCATTTGAGTTATATTAATAAAGTGATAAAAAAATTGAACCTTGATTTCTGGAACCTAAGAGAAAGTAAATAATTGAAGCTACCTTTGGTTAAGATTTCATTATCACTTATATCTAACCTATCATCACTTTTAGAATTAGAACTTGAATGTGAATTGAATTAGTTAAGTAGGAGACTTTATATAGGAGGCATGACATCTTCAATAGTGAATGAGTCTATATTCCCTTTATTTTTAGTGTGTTTTCGGAACATTTCTTTGAAAACCCTGACCCACCTTAGAATTTATTCCTCTATAACTAAAAGGCCTACACATGCTTTGTTTTTATTTGATTATGAAAAATCATGTTTTCTATTTTATAAAGATAAAAACGTATACAATTATTTGAAGAAAAACAAATATTTAAGTGTGGGGGAGTTTGATGAGGCTATTTTTTAACACACTTTGCCACATCAATTCTTTTATTTTATTGTATTATTAATATCAAAATATTTATTTTACTTAAACAATTTACAAAAGATATTAGTTTTTTATTTAATTATTATATAAGTTATTTTTTGTTAAAATATGTATTTTATTGTTTGTTTTAGTGATTTTGAATAGTTTGAAGTTTAATAATTAATTTTAGATTAACGACCATTTTTTATAATTTTGTTTTTGTTTAAATTATAATTTTTTATTAACATTCTATTAATTCATTCATTATTTCATTTTTTAAATAATTATTTCCAAAAATTCAATGTCATCCGTTAATTTTATTTAATTTTTATTTTATTTAATTATTTTATTAATTAGATTCTTTAAATTTATTATTTTTTATAATATTTTAATATTAAAAATTTTATTTCATGAAAAAAATGTTTAAGGTTTTAATATATTATTTTATGTATTAAATAATATAATTTATTGATTATTTATTATAAATAATTAATATTTTCATTTTTAATTTTAATTTTTTATCATTTTTTTATTGTATTTTTGTATATTAATTTTTTATTTATTTTCTATCCCGCAATCCACTGTCAATAGTAGATCACCCACCATTAACATTAGAGCATCCACCACCAATAGAAGAGCATCCACCATCACCTGCAACCATGGGCCACCTATTACTGCTAGCCCACAACCATCTACTATTGGCACCCCATCCACTATTAGAAGTCTACTAACACAACCTGCATTCACCATCATCATCTATCTGTAGTGGAACCCTTCATCTACCAGTCGTCTCGCTGCCATTGGCCTCCTACTACTTCTAACCCCAAACCCATCTATTAATGCCGATTTTCTACTAGTAGATCACCAGTCCACTGATCAAGCCACCCACTGGAAGATCTGCTATTGTATCCACCTATAGATTATCCCCCTAATACTATCAGTATTCTCATCATTTTATGGTCAACCCAATCATCTTTTTCTCCTTGAGATCTACTAATGGTATCGAACAACCAATTGAAGCAATATGAATACATGAATTTTGAACCTGTGATGATCCATTATCGTTGATCAATTAATGGATGGTGAAACTAAAAATTAATCAATACTCACCAATGATGGATGAGTAACTATTGCTGAAACCTAAAACTATATCTGTAGTTATTGATGGAGAACAAAACCATTGAACCTTCTACGTCGGATCTAACTCATGTCGCTGCCACTGTTGGAGAATCCATCCACAACTTCAATTCTCACTACATTCACTTGAAATCCCACAAATATCTACAGATGAAGAACCCTCTCAATAGAATTCAGCTTGAATATGCACCATCGATGAACTCCAAAGCAGAAGGCTACTTAGGGTTATGTGGCCTCCACATTTGAAGAAGAATCTAGCACGCCATCTACTTTTGGAGGTACTGATATCATCATCCTCAATTTGGTGTCACTGCTGTATATGGATCTCGATCCAAGTCCCCCGTTATATATATATATATATATATATATATTATTAATTTTATAGATATAAATAAATATATATATATAATACTATTAATAGGTATATGTAAATATTTGTATATGTTTTAATAATTATATATATTTTTAAATTTTTTCATAATTATAATATTAAATATAATTTATTAATAATAATATGTTCAAAAAACACAATTTCATATATATATATATATACTAGTATAATATAATTAAGTAATGAATTTTTTACATATACACTCAAACTGGTCAGGCAACCCCAAATTATAATTTGAAAAAAATTATTGGAGTTGCTCACCTTTAATTTCTTGAAAAAATTTCTGGCAGTTTTATTGAATCATATTGTTGTGAAGGAGATCATCAGAATTAAATCAAGTTCAAGTGGCCTCACTCAAGTATCATGTCCCTTAAACAATCCACATGGAGAGTATCCAGGTGCGGGATCATGGTTTCTACATGGATCAGAGCCTTGAGGGGTAGATCATTATATGGGGAGGGCTTGTGATTTGGTCACCATCGAGGAGGAAAAGGCATAGTGAACGTGCTGCATGGACAAAAGAGATATCATTTGGGCGATTTGATAGGATCTGGTGATGGAAGATGGATAACATAAGAAGATTATATAATAAGGAAGTATTTTTCACATCCTAGAGTGGGACATCACACTTAAGGACATTACTTACCAATAGGTAGGATCAGAGAATAGAGATTAGATATTGGGAGCTTCTGGAAATCAAGAAGGGAAATTTTGTTTTGTTTTATTCATTTCTTTCAACATGGACTTATCTGGTTTAGAATCTCTTTATATTTATAATGAAAACATGATTTTCATCTAATCACCTTTGGGGGAATAGGCTGAGGTGGTTAATCCATTTTACCATGTTCAGTCATTTTCTATATAGAATGATTCTCTCTCTCACTCTTAATCTCTCTTAAAATAATCAATTTTTACAAAACTTCAAGTATCAGTGAAAACTAATCTTGATCAGCCATTAATTTTAATTTTCTTTAATTTGAGGATTTAACTGAAAAGTAAATCAATCTCAAGACCGAGTATCAAACTAAGTTCAACTGAAAAACTGAACTTAATGATAATTGATTTGTTCTCACTCAGAGATTGAATAATCTCTATAGTTAGTAAACTATAGTTTATATTTATTCATAGGTTAACTTGACTTAAAATCAAGTTATCTACATTGAATCAATTCAAGGTTTTTTAATTCAAATACACAAATAGAGGAAAATCATTAAAAAATCATCCATCATATTTCCCATTATTCATAAATTGTTATTCTCTTTGTTTTTTTTTTCTTCTTTTTTATATCCTACTTTTCTCCACTCACACTCACTTTCAAACTCACAAATATTTAGTCCCATCATTGCTTCATCACCAACCCCCACTATTTCTTTTTCTTTATTTCTTGATTTTTATATTTTATTTTTTTGTCACTCACACACAAATCAGTTCTCCCATGTGGTTCAACCCTTATTACCACAATATTACTTACTACATATAACTAGTACTGTGGTAAGATGGGTTGAACCATAGGGAAGGATTAATTTGTGTGTGAGTGGCCAAAATATGAAAGAATAAAAATAAATCAAGAAAGCACAAGAAATGGTGGAGGATTGTGATAAAGAAATGATGCTCTTTTAGATTTTTGTGAATGTGAAAGTGAGTGTGAGTGAAGAAAAGTAGGAAAGATATAAGAACATCAAAGATAAGAATAACAATAATTGATGAATAGACAGAAATTGGTCAGTTAGTTATGGTAATGATTTTCCAATGTTCAAGCATTTTAATTGAAACACCTAGAACTAATTAAAATTGGATAACCCAATTTATCATCAAGTAAACATATTACCAAATGGAATATATGTTTATTCAACTATAAATATCATTTGATCACTATGTGATAACAAAATAGTTATCACTGAGTTCAATTTTTCAGTTGAACTCAGTGTGCTACTCCCCCTTGATCATTATTTACTATTCACTTAAATCCTCAAATTGAAGACAATTTGAGTTAAATCCAAATCAAGATTTGTTTTCATTGATACTTGATGATTAGTAAAAAAATTATTATCCAGAGAGAGAGAGACAAATATCTAGTAGATAAAATGCATGAACAATATAAAATGGATAAACCAGCTCAGCCTATTCCCCCAAATGTTATTAGATGAAAATCATGATTGCATTAAACATATTAAGAGATTATAAAATAGAGAACTTCTTTATGAAATAAATGAAGAAAATGAAATAAAATAGATAAGAGTGTTCTCTCTCCCTACTCGATTTCGAGAATCTCCCAATGTCTGATCTCTATTTTATGCTCATACCAACTGGTAAGTGGTGTCCTCTATTGTGATGTATTGATCGAGGATGTCCAAAAGTTTTCTATATTCTAGAATCATCTTATATTTTTCCTCTTCCATTTCCATCTCCCGATACGTCTGTCAAATGATCTCTCTTGCTCTAAGTATCATGTTCACCATGCCTCTTCCTCCTCTATAGTGACCAGAGAACAAGCCCCTTCTAAAAAAATGATCCACCCCTTGGGGCTTTGATCCATGTAGTAACCATGATCTCACACCCAGATTATCTCCATGTTGATTTTTTAAGGGCCGTGATTTTTGAGTGAGGTTGGTCATCCTTGATTTAATTCCCATGATCTCTTACATAGAAACCCGGTTCAAGAAAATAGTAAGAAAATTTGTCAAGAAATTAAATTTGAGAAGATCCTATAAAATTAAAATGTACATCATTAAAATGTGAAAATTTTAATTATTTATTAAACTCGTACTCTCTCTATATATTGTTGAGAAAGATTTTGAACCACATGGAAGGAGGGTGTAGTAAATTTTTCAAACAAGCCCATTGTAACAATGGTTGAAATATTTTTTTATTTATGTAAACAATTAACAATAAAATAATTATTTGAAACAATTTTAAATATAATTAATGAATAGAGAGTGAGAATAGATGATAAATAATTTGATCAAGATATAAGCACAAGGAAAATTAAAACTAACTAGGTTAAATTGGATTCTTCATTCATATAAACCTTATTGAATTCACAACCTTGAAAAGGGTTTGATTAATCCCCCTCTCCAAGAGATTAAACAAAAAAATTAATGATTCGTAAAGTTCACCACTTCAAGAAAAATCAAAATTCAATGGGTTTTGAAGAAATTGCAATTAGAAAAAATCTATCCAATTGTTTCCAAAGTTTTAAATAAATCTATAGAGGTGCGAAAAAAAATTAGTGAATTTATTATCAATCTATCTAATCGATACTGAATTTAAAGAATATAATTCTAAAGAAGTTAGAATACAAAACCCAACAGATTAAAATTCCCAAGAAATAAGTTTACCCGATTATCATAATGAATTCAAGAAGAAAACATTACAAAAACAAACTAACGAAATAAAATACAATAGGAGAGAATAGATATCCCCACAAAGTTAACCACTACTGTGTTATTCCTCTATATACTTACTCTCCTTCAAGGAGTCGATTCTATATCCAATGTCTTTTTTGACTCTCTATTATTGGAAATTATTCCATTACATTTTCCAATTCATCGCCAACGACATGCACTGACTTAGTTTAGCCTCAACTTATGGTATTTCCACATGTCATTTGTTCTAAAAAATGAACACATGTGGGTGACATTAGGTGAGCCCAATTAGAAGTTACAAAAGACCCCCGATCAGTTTGTTGAAATGTATTTGGATGAATCTTTGTCCATGTTCTGCATAAATAATAACAAAAAATAATTATATATTATCAAAATTATCATTTAATATAGAAATATATCTTTTATAGTTATAAGTATAATATTATTATAATTAGAAATATTAATTAATATGATTATATATAAACTTATTATAATTATTATTATAATTAATATAATTATATATTTATAAATACGTATTATTGTTATATTTATAATATAAATTTTATATAATTATGAATATTTATTTATATTAATAAATTTAATTTATTATTATTATATTTTTAATTTTTTTCCATCCTTCTTCTACAAGACACCCACAGGTCTTCTCCCCCATGAGGGGGCTTGTCTTTGGGTTCCTCTTGGGGCGGCACACAGTGCGACAGATAGCATCTCAGAAGGGCTTCTCCATCCTCATGGATTCAGTGGCATAGAATCCCATTCATTCAGTGGTGTATTCACCCTCTAGTGGTTATCGGTCGAGCAACCTCTAATGTTGGTCAGTGGTCGGTTCGGACATTAGTTCGGCTTCATCGATAACTAGGAGTGGTGGCTAGTTCCTCAAGTTGTAGTGACCTTCATCAATACTTCCACTTTAGTGAGGCTCATCAATTTGTAAGTAGTATAGACTCAAGTGAATTTTTTATCAAAAGTGGATGGAGACCTTCAATATTTCCAGATTTCTGGTGCTTGGTTTATCATTCCCTCTAATCTCAGGGTTTCATCTGGTGGTATCAATTTAGTGGTTAGGGTTGATGGTGGTAGTGGATCCATGGTAATAGAAAAAATCAACCACTGGTGGATCTAAAGTAGTGTCAGAATTGTGTCTATTTTAAAATCTATAATATCATTCAGTTATTTTTTTTATTCTAATTTACCAAGGAAGCGTGTGCAAGGGTTTGACCTCAGGCGATGGAGGTGGGTGCTCTGTTGTGCTACTGGTGGATGCAAGTGGATGATGTTGTAGCGGTGGATGCTCTGTTGTGGTACTGGTGGATGCGAATGGAAGATGTTATGGAAGTAGATTCTATATTGTGATACCATTAGATGTGACAATGACGGTGGATGGGAAGACAGGTAGTTGGGAAGCACTAATTAGAATCGTAGATGAGGAATGGTGGATCTTTTATCTGAGGGTAGATACCCTATTGCAGTGGCAGATGTCTTGTCCAGTTGTGGATCTGCTGGCAGTGGATCTTCCAGCAGTAGTATAGCACAATGGTGGATCTAAAACACTAATAGAAATATTAAAATTAACAAATAAAAATTTTAAAAAATTTAAAATTTTAAAATTAATATAAATTAAAAATTAAAAACAAAATCAATTAATTATTTTGATACGCATATTAAAAGTTGAAATCAAAAAAGTAAAATCTACTAGATAATTTAAATAGATTCTAATTCTATTAATTTAGAATTAAGAAATAAAAATTTACAATATTGAAAAAATAAAAATGAAAAAAAAATGGACTTCAAAAAAAGGATTAAATATTAAATTTAAGTTTCATTATATAAATAAAAATATGATGATGATAAATATAATTAAAAAAATAATTTTTAAAAACAAAAACACTTAAAATAAATATTTTAAAAGGAAAATTAGACATAAAATAATAAAAAAACTAAATAAAAAATAAAGATTTATATATATAAAATAATGAATTAATAATTTTGAAAACTCAATAACTAAATTAAAGTTAATTAAAAATGGTATAATAAATTAATTAATTCAACAAAATATTGATTAAAAATATGTGTAAATCACTCAATTTAAGTCTACATTAAATTCCCCCATACATAATCATTGATTATCATCAAATCAATTTCAATGGAAAATAATAAATCTTAAAGTTGAACAATTGAAATGCCACAAAGAATTGATTAATGAAAAATGATTCTCCCTTTTGAACCCTTTCAAGAATATTTTTATGAATACTCTATCAAAAGAAAATGGTTTTAGTGCATGATTTAATTATTGTTATACTAAAATGATTTCTTTAAAAAAAATATTTGAATTAAAAAACGTCAATATGCATTTAACTGAAAATTCCTAACTTCTCATTACTACTGGGGGAGCAGAAACACATAAATTAACACCCAAATAATTATAAACAACTAAATGGATGATAAGGTTCAATAATTACTTAATGAAAGAATTAATTCTTCTAAGATTTTTTCCTTAAAGAGTAAAATTGTGAAAGAATAAAGGAAATAAGCTCAGCCCCGATCAGGATTTTCATTTCATAGCTCATGTAAATACATGTCTTATAAGTTTTATTTAATCCAAAAGCATTAATTCAATGATAGTTTTATAACACTATCTCAATAATCTAAGCATGAACAAATTATTTCAATAAGGAACGAATTGATTTACTCAATTAAATTCACGAGGTAATAAAGGTATAACCTTTTCAGAGTCTCTACACAACTTTCAAAATTAAGAAAAATTATGAACCAATTAAAGTGAAAATAAAAACATGAAAAACAACCAAATTAGAAAATTTTAAAAGAGATTTTATAGGAACACATTAAAGTATAGTTTGGCCCATATAAATATCCCCTCCCCTTACTTAAAACCTAAATTTTCCCTCAAAGTTAAATTCAAAGGTGGAAGAGAAATAATTAGACCTTTAAAGTTTAGAACATATTTCCAATTAAATGATTTAGTGATATTTTCAAGGGTTACAATATATCTCAAACAATATTTCTACCATAATAAATATTTTATAATAGAATTTAAAAGGTACATGAAATATGATTATGGGTAGTGTAAAATAATTAATAAATTTAAAATAGTAGCATGATAGACATTTAGTACACTAGATTAAAGAGGATGTCAGAAATTTGAGCATTTATTTCTAGTGTATTTTTAAAAATATAGAAAAATATTTTAAACACCTAACTAAGACTAGAATATCCAATTAAAGATATAGAACCAGGGGTATTACTCCCCCCATACTTAATTTTAAACTGTGAATAGATCTGAAAATGTTAAATATCAATTTAATCTAACAATAAAAATATAGCATCCCAACAAAAATGATGAAGAGAAAAATGGAAATGAAGAAATTTAAAAAATAAATCCCCTGATTTTAAGAATATTTCGACAAATGAATTTCATTAAAAATTATCTATTTATTTTTTAAATTAATTCTATTGGTTTTTGTACTTTCAGTACCATAGTTTGAATTTAGTATAGTTTATATATATTCCTCCATCAAATATCTTCGTAAACAATTTAATGTGCACTTGGTCTCTTCTAGTTAGGCTTCACAAAATTATCTTCCTTGTCATATATGTACTTCAATCATTGAAAATTAAAATATGAGACTAAGAAAATGTTATATAAAGTGAGTGATAGGGAAGCCTTATTATAATAAAGGAGAGAATATTATTAGATGAAGGATCATAAGATAAGAACTTGTGAAATTTTATTCAAATCAAAGAAAATAAAAAAAGATGATTTTTATTAAAATAAGGGTTCCCTCCCATGAAGTACTGGATATAAAGTCGCTAGCTAGACTTGCATAGAAACTGACCAAAGTTACTAGATAGATATTATTTTCCTAAGTAGGAACCACCAAATGTGTTTTTACTGTATTTTTAATATATATTAAGTCTGATGGGATCCTAAACTTCTAGTGACAAAACCAAGTCCCTCAATAGGCCACTACAATTCCTTTAAACACCCTTATAGTAAGGATGGAAGGCATGTTTTCCATCTTTTTAGTAAAATTATGTTTACATCACACTCTAAAATTAAGGAAATAATTGACCCATTTTAGGTCACTTTTAGGAGATAGTATAATAAAAGGATCTTCAAATGTTTTGGCATAACTCTCAAGATATTCCTTACCAAAAACAACCTCAAATTTCAAAGAAAATGAAGTGAAAACAACTGAGTTTTTAAATTGAATTTGAGGAAGAGGTTATATAATTCCTATTTGAAAATTTTATAAGCTATATGAAACTTGTTTTAAACCTCATCATATATTCTGCTCAACATCTAAATCAAGTTCAACAAACTATATTTCCAATTCATGAAGTAGTTGAGTGTTGAAATTTAAAAAGTAATCAAAGAAGTTCATTTCAACCTCCATGAAATAAAATTCCACAAAAATTTGGTTGTTAATTTCAAATTCATGATTAAGGTGTATTTATTTTTCTTCCAAAACATGAGAACATAATTTATTTTCTTCAAATTTAATTTTTTTAATTTTACCTACTTTATTTTTCAAACATTGAATTTCATATTATTTTTTTGAAGAATTTCATAATATTATCTTCTATAGGAGTTGCTAAATTTATCACTTTTCTCAAAAATTAGTTTCATGTTCAAATTTCTTTCTTTAAATTTGGGAATTTAAAATTTAACACATTCATAAAAAAATTTCATTCACTGGTCATTATTTATAACACTTGTTTATTAATGGACTCCAAATATTATGGTTTCTTATTCAATGTTTGGTATTTCTTCAAGTCTTCACAAGCAAGATCATAGTAAAAATTCCATAATTATTCAACATCATAACACACTAAAAATACCCCAGTGAGTTTATCCAAGTTAAATATCTCTTTATCATTAAATCCATTAAAGAAACACTCTAACAATTTTCTTAAATGAAATCTAGGATGAGGGCATTTAACAAACAATACATTGAACCTATTCCAAATATCAAAAACTTTATCTTCATCTTTTTTAATGAAACTATTAGTCAGGAACCTAAAGTGCCTACATTTTGGATCAGTAATTAGATGAATTTTTAAATTAAAATATGACATTAAATAGAATTAGTTCACACAACAAACAAGTTTTGAGGAAAACTATGAAGATAAATCACTGAAGCACGCAATTTTCAAAAAAAAAAGATTTTTATTTTGGTTGGTTTCTATTTTGTTTTTTTATTAGAATGATTTCTTTTAATTTATAATACTAAGATACTATGTACAATCCTTCCCTGAAAATGGTTCCAAAATTTGATCATACAAATTCATTGATGCATGTTTTAAATTAGAAATTTATTACTCCTACTACACACTAAAAAAGTTGTAAGCAGGGTTGAACCTAGAGGAAGGAAGGTAAGTGTTCTAAGGGCTTACTAAAATTGTATTCTATTAAAAATAGTGGAAACGTGGTTTAAATAATTTTTTAATAATTTTTTTTAAAGGAAAATAAGAAATAATTAATAATACATAATTAAGGTGAAACAAGTATGGGGTTCAAAAAATATTATGAGTGCAGTAAGCAGAAACAAGAAAATATTGGGTAAATACAACTATCTTATTTAAAATAGTTTCTTCTCTTACTGATAATTAGTTTCAAGTGCACCCTCAAAAAATATTAGGTTAAACTCTCTCTCTAGTAGAACAACCTAATAATTAATTATTCATAGATCTCGCAACTTCAATAATCATCCAAAAGTATTGAATTTGAGGAATTGTCATCAGAATCAATATCGCCAAAAGATTCTGATGATATAAAATTCAATTGTAAGAATAAAAAACAATGATTCAAAATGAATCAATCATTATGAAATATAATAATGAAAAAAAATAATTTCAATAATAATTAAAAATGAACAAATAAATTATATATCCCAAGAAAATGTTTAACAATTCATTATCAAATCATGAAACAAGCATGACCCAATTGAAACAGTAATATAGAAGAATAAAAATAAAGAGAGATGAGGATTCTTCTCTTCTAAGTTGAAAGCTTAATACCTCTCACTTCATCATTTTAAAATTTATGTCTACGACGAATTCCATATCACACTCACCAAGAAAGCACCCACACTCGGCTCTAGAGCATCTCTGAAAATTGGTTATATCTCTAGATTCCAAAACTATCTTCTTTTTTCATCTCATTATGAACTTATTCTCCATTATATAGAGTTTCATTGTGTACAACGAGAACAAACTAAGGTCAGCCTCAAATTATGGTATGTTTAAGTGTCACTTGTCCTATAAGAATTGATCACCTGTGAGTGACATGAGCTAAACCCACTTACAGTCACAATAGACCCACGTTCAATTTGTGGAAATTCATATGGATGAAACTCTATCACATTTTTGAACAAATAATAACAAAATATAATTAATAAATTTTGAAAATTATCATTTAATCAAAAATTATAACTCTTATAATTATAAGTATATTATTATTATTATAAATATTAATTAATATAATTATATAGAAACTTATTATAATTGTTATTATAATTAATATATTTATATATTTATAAATATGTATTATAATTAATATTATTATTATTAGTTTTATAGTATAAATATTATATAATTATGTTTATTTATTTGTATTAATTCATTTTATTTTTTATTTTCTTATTTTTTTATTTTTTCTTCCTTTTTCTGTAATCGCATGGGGGTCTTCTCCTTCCCTAGGAGGGGGACCGTATTGGAATTTTTATCACTGTGGTACATGGTGCATCAGACGGTAGTTTAGACAGACTTCTCTATCCTCGGGGCTTCGCCGGAATGGAATCCCCTTTGTTCGGTAGCATATTCATCATTTGGTGGTTTTTGGTTGAGAAAACTCGAGTGGTGGTCAGTGGTCAGTGTCTGGCGTCAGTTCAGCTTCATCGAGAACAAGGCACATCGACCAGTTCTTCGATATACAATAGCCTTCATCGGTACCGCGGCTTCAGCAAGGCCCTTATATTTTTAAGTGGTACAGGATTGAGTGGATTTTTTATCAATAGTGGATGGAGACCATAAATATTTCATGATTTATGGTGCTCAGTTTATCATTTTCTCCAATATTAGGGTTTTATTTGGGGGTTGTAATTTAGTGGTTTGTATTTATAGTGGTGGTGGAGCGATAGTAGAAAAAGAAATTGATTATCAGTAGATCTGATTCAATGGTGCATTAGGTGGAAATGGATTTTATATATTTTTAGCATCATGTCTATTTTCGAATCCCCAACATCATTATGTTCTTCTTTTATGAGAATTTGTAGGGGTAGAACCTAAGAGGTTTCGACTTTAGTTGATGGATGTGGGTTCTCTACTGTGCTACCAGTGGATGCATAGGAAATATGTTGTGGTAGTGGATGCTCTCTTATTCTACCTTTGGATGTGAAGGAAATATACTATGGTGGTGAATTCTCTTTTGTGCTACCGGTGGATGCGAGTGGAAGATGCTATGGCAGTGGATTCTCTACTGTGCTATAAGTGGATTCAAGTAGAAGATGTTTTGGTAGTGGATGCCCTCCTTTGATGTTGTCTGATGTGATAGTCTTGTTAGATGGGAAGATCGTTAGTAGGGAAAATATAAACAGAATGGTATATGGGGAATGGTAAATCTAGTAGAAAGATGTCTTATCCAACAGGGGATCTGTTGGCAGTGGATCTTCCTACAGTAGTAGATACCAGCGATGGATCAAATACTCTTAAAGAAAAAATAAAAATTAACAAATAACAGTATACAAAATATTAAAATATTAAAATTAATATAAATAAAAAATTAAAAACAGAAAAACTAATTATTCCTATAAAAAAATTGAAAGTTGAAATAAAAAAATGTAAAATCTAAATTTTTTACTTTTGTTAATTTAGATGTCATAACTAAAAATTAACTAAAATACTAAAATAAAATGGTAAAAATAAATTGGAATTCAAAAAAGGGATTAAAGATTAAATTAAAGTATCATTATTTAAATATAAATATAATTATGATAAATTAAATTACAAAACGTAATTATTAAAAACTTAAACACTTAAAATAAATATTTTAAAATAAAATTATGTATAAAATAATAAGAAAAAAATAAACTAAATAATTAATTTATAAGAAAAAATACATATTTATACATACAAAATGATGAATTAATAATTTCAACTATTGAACTACTAAATTACATTTAATTAAAAAAATCACAATCTATAAATTAGTTCAACAAAATATTTACTAAAAAGATGTGGAAAACCGCTCAATTAAAGGCCACATCAAATTCCTTCATACTTAATCATTGATTTTTCTCAATCAATTACTAATAAATTTAAATAGTAAATAATAAATCTCAAATTTGAATAATTGAAATGCCATAAATAATTGATTAATGAAAAATGATTTTCTCCCATGAACCCTTTCAAGCGGATTGGGTGAATTCCCTATAAAAAATGGCTTTATTTAAATATTTAATTACTGTTATACTTGAATGATTTCTGTTGACATTTTTTTAATTGAATTAAAAAAACATCAATATTTATTTAACTAAAACTTCCAAACCTATTTTTACTACCAGGTGAGAAGACACACATAAATTAATACTCAAATAATTAGACACAACTGAATGGACGAGAATATTCAATAATTATATGGAAAAATAATTAAGTCATCCAACAATTTTTCTTAAAGATTAAAAGTGTGAATGGAAGAATAAAGGAAATAAGCTCAACCTAAATTATGATATTTTATTTCATAGCTCGTGTAAATGAATTTCATATAAATTTGATTCTTTCAAAAAGTTTCAATTCAATTATATTTTTATAACATTGTCTCAAAAATTATGACCATGAAAAAATGATTTAAAGTGGGAAATAAATGATTTACTCAATTGAATTCCTAGTGTAATAAAGGTATACCCCTTTCAAAGTGGCTTCACAACAATAAAAATTAATAAAAAAATTGACCCACTAAAAGTGAAAATAAGAACTTAAAAAACAACCAAATTAGAAAAAATTAAAATATATTTGATGGGGGCACATTAAAGTAAATATTATCCTATAAAAATAATCCATCCCCCACACTTAAAACCCAACTTTTTCCTTAAGTTTAAATTAAATGGGGGAATAAAACCAATTAAACTTTTAAAGTTAAAAATAGGTTTTCAATTAACCTTTTTAATGATATGTTCAAGGGTCACAATGCAGTTCATGTTGGAGTTGTTACCCTAGAACCAAATTATATTTACTTTAGGGTAAATATATATTCATTGTTTGTAATATTAATAAACTACTTATAAAATCATGAGTGTTCTTTTGTGTGATATAGTAAGTGATATTTTCATAAGAGTAGTTGTTGCACTAAAAGGTCATAGCAGTTCCCCGCTATGATGAGAAACTGGAAGTGCTACAACACCGCTCTTGAATATATGTTATATAGTTGTGTGATATAATTTTAGGGACACAAATGATAAAGGATATCAGGGGTGGATACTCATAAGACTTTTAGTCACCTTCTCATCGTGTATGCCCATGGTAATATCCAGTAGGATTTTATGAGAATGAGACCTGATAGTAAGAAATCCACATTTATATGTGTCATTGGATGTTCCTATATATAGATGTGTCTATTGGTTCCTATACTTTTATATTATTATTAATGATTATCACGAGTCATTCACTTATATTTATTGACAAAAACTATGATGAAATATGTTTGTGATAAGTAGGATACATTGGGTGCATCACGAGTTATATTACTTTAATGAATAATGTGAGAAATAATTTATCCCTTATATTATTTACAATAATATAATATCTCTAGCCCTTTTATGGAAATGATATAGCCTAAATAAATCTATGGGATTGATTTTCTATAAGAAATTTTTATTTTCTAAAAGTCAATGAAAGTAACATCGAGCAAATTGGTTGATGGTGCTGGCATGCAACCTGATTGATTTGATATATCATGATAAAGGGATTATATTACATGGTAAGAGTTTATATGAGGTGTAATGTTATTATATAATTAACATCTTTCTCTATGGGTTCCTTGGTGTGTTTCCAAATTCTAAACTTGGACTTTAGGATGCTTCGCCTAATGCCACTGAGAAAGAGGCCTAGAGGGTAACATAATAAGTGTATCCAGAATCTCAGTTATATCATATATTATTATTTATTATTTAATAGGTTGAATAAATATTATTCCCACATGTGGTTTAATAAGTATTCATGTATGTTTGATTTCACTTATTCCATCACTAGTTATTTGAGAAAAAATATGTTTATAAGCATATTTAATAAATATGTATTTGTTGTTTAGTGAAAATAATATTTATTTATTTATTGGTGAATAATGAAATGATATTTATTTAATATATAAATAGACATTATTCAAGGAATGATAAATATTATAGAGGAATCTAGGACCGAGTTTAATGGTCTGGGGAGAAATAATTAATATTGAATATTATTTAATTAAATAATATTTAATTATAGTTCATAAGTTAAGCGCGTGTTGAAAAATAATAAAATTACTATTTTTATTTGACATGTGGGTTTTATAGGATTAAATAAATAATTAAGGACACTTGTTTAATTATTTTATTTTGACCCTATAAATATAAATACCCAATTATGTTATTTTCTCAAGAGACAATTCAATTCTGCACAACAAATCTTGGAGGATCCTCTCAGGTGTAGAGAGATCCCTTCTCTAACAATGCTCCCAAGAACAGTGAGAAATCCTTCTCCACTAGATCAAGGATAACACTTTGGAATCGATTCTCAAGGTGATCAAGGGAGACAATGAAAGTACAAGGATCTTCCTTTCTAGCACCCAGATACTCCTTCGGTAGAGTCGAGTGATTTCTAGAACATGTGTGGATCACTGCTGGAGGCAAATATATACTTGGTTTCTACAACGCAATTATGGTGCACCAAAGATCTATCACCAGATTCATCAATGAATAAATAATTCCATAGAGGTATTTCTTTATCTAATTAAATTAATTATAAACAATTTGTTTAGATCTCCTCTCTCTCTCATTCCAGTTTGATTAATGTTGTCTATATTTGATTTAATTACATTGATCATGATGATTAAACATTATATATATCTTGGATTTTTCATCAATCATGAAAAAAGAAATGTTGGGCACCACCCATTGCATGCTTTCGTTGTACTCAGAACCTACAAGTGGTATTAGAACAGGAACATAATTATATATAATTATCTATAAATTTTTGGTGATTTACGGATTTATAATTTAGTTTATCAATTCAATTTAATCATTATTTTAATATTAATTGTGATATCTATTTCTTAATCATTAATTACTCATAGATCTAATCAAGATGATCAATTTTATGGCTAAAATAAAATCAAGGAACTCATCTAGAGGATTCATGGTTTCTGGTTGTACAACACCAGACTACACATCGTGTAACTGGAGTTACATGCTATTTAATATAATTCAATGCATCAAGATTTTATTTATAAATCAATTCTATATTATTCTTTGATTACTGAATTAATTATACCATTTAATGCACCACATGTTGACCAAAATTAAATGGCGGATGGTCAGTCAGACTACACACTGTGAATCCCACATACACAGCATCTAGTTACTTTAGTTCAGAGAGGAGTCATGCATTCCATGCACAGCCTACCTAACTGGTGACCATGTAACTTGGAGTCGACATGGCATGTGTCCCATTGGACACACTATGTACTTCAAATATTCTCAGATACATTTTACACATTGATTACCTAGCCATGTACCTTGGATATATGGTGAAAGGTTTACACTCCATGCAGATTGGATCTTCATGTCATGTAATTATATCAAATTACACAGATTTAAATTTTATTTATTTTACTATGTAAACCATGAGACATGTTCTTGTGTGTGGTCTTAAAGATAGGACATGCCATTTGATAGGTTTTAATATACAAAAATATTAAAGGTTTAATTAATATCTTTGTAATGTTCAGATATGCATATCATGTATGAGTTGTATTACAAGTTGTTACTCTATATTAATTTAACCATAACATGTGACCGAAAAATCATGTAATTCATGTAATCATCTGTGAAGTTCATGTTGTGAAAGTATGTGATAAGTCGTGTATTCCATATTCCACAAGAGTAAAACAGTATACAAAATAATACATGCTGGGAAGAATTGAAGTGGTATTCACCATGTTTCCCTAAGGTACATTTATGTACAAATATAATTTTAAATGAATCCATTCAATTTGTTTAAAATTATAATTGATGAGAAACTCAAGTAAATTCAGATAATAATTAAGATAAAATCATTGACTAATTAGAGATAAAAATTATTCAATTCGAGCGCAATTTATCTTAAATAAGAATGATTAAGAATTTAATGCTGGTTTTATTAAATGTTTAATTCATTGCATGCATGTGGATGATCATGAGCTAGAACAAACCTTTTTTATGTGATTGGTTTCATTTAATCTGTTATTAAAATTAAATTGTTGGCATGTGTGCCTTCTCTCCTCATTATTATGTAGGGTCTGTGTGCCCATGGTTTCATTTATGTAAACCCCTTTCCCCCTTCACCTAAATGTGAGTAAAAGGAATATATAATGGATGTATCTACCAAGCTAGTGGAGGCAGTTTAAGTTTGGAGACGAGGAGAAACCAATTTATGAGATACAAAGGTGGAAAAGTGGAAAGATGTAAACATGAGCCTCAATTGGTTCAAGGTGTTTCTCCCCTAGGTCAATGATTACTTTATCAACTGCTATATAAACTAACCATTAGTATAATCTCATGATCATACCTGTTATTTTATTTCTATCAAGTTTCATGGTTATTTCATTATGGTTGTTTTCTCATGATAACATAATTAATGAATTAACAAGCATACAAGATGGAAGTAAAATAAACACGTTGATGCATAAATATTATCTAATACATGGTTAATCACTTAAGTAATCCCACTTAATATTAACAAGAATTTGATAAATATAATAATTTTAAATTTACACATAAAAGGATAAAATCCTTCAATAAAATATTAAGTCAGTATAGCCTTCCATTACTTCGGTTAGAATTGAACCATAGTTCAAAGTGCTTGACTAGCCAAATTTAGGGTCCTTTAAATTATCAGGGAATTGTGACATGAGGTTTTTGGTTGAATTTACTTGGTTCACATAGAGGGTTGACTGGAAAAGTAGGAAATGTTGTAACTAAGAGGAAAAGGTTGAGGAAATCCAATTAAAGGATTTTAGTATTGGGGAGTCCACTCAACAGATCAAGGAACTGTGAGTTAATGTGATTGTCATTTTGAATAACTACCTAAAACAATTAAATTTTCATGACTAACCAAAGTTGGAGTAATGAGAAGGGGAATATAGATCATTTCCACTAGGATGTCCAAGAAATAGGATATTCTAATTCCAATGGTGAGGGCTATTGGGTTTCAATAAAATGGTGGGAGACTAATAAATATAATATTTATTTATTTGTCTAAATTTTATAAGATAAAGTACTAAAATTATACATATCTTATTTTTTTAAAACAAAAATAAAATGAAATCAAACATATAATTATGATACATAGTTGAGAAGAAAAAAAATTTCGCTAGCACGAATTTCCAAGAGTGGAAAAGGAACCTACATTCCATCCTTCACCATGAAGGAAAATTTTATGTGTTAGAAGAACCTTTACGAGTTGTGCTTAGAAATGAAGCAAGTGATGAAGAACTATATCTCTACGAGAAATATCTGAATGATTCTATAGATGTTTAGTGATTCATGCTATCATACATGTCCTTTGAGATTTTGAAGCGACATGAGGATATGGATGCCTCCTATATCAGGATGTCTCACCTTTAGAATCTTTATAAAGAGAAGGTGAGACAATAGATGTATGATATCTGCAATGATTTGTTAACAACTAATCTTGGAGAGCATGTGCCAGCTGGGCCTCATGTATTCAATCATATCAACAACATTGAATGCCTGGACATCTTAGGGATTAAATTATAAGATGATTTTCGTATAGATATCAAACTTTCATCACTTCCCAAGACCTTCTCCAGTTTTATTGTGAATTATAATATGAGAAATAATGAGAAGAGTATTTCAGAACTTCTAAACATGATTATCCAAGTGGATAAGGATATGGTATGTGATAAAATTTTGTTTGTTGTGGTGAATAAGAAAATGAAGAACAAGGAAAAAGATCCAAATACTTATAAATATTCTAAATCTCTTAAGCACCAACCTTCTAAGAATAAGAAGATCCAGAGGCAGGGAAAGGAAAATAAGAAGTATGTTTTTCATGAGGCAAGCCAGACCATTGGAAGAGGAACTACACCTATAAGCAAGGTAAATATAAATGTGTGTTTGTTATCAAGTGAAATATTTCTATTTCTACACATTGGGTATTAGATATAGCTTGTGGTTCTTACATCTATATCCAAATTCAGGAACCAAGTAGATTCAAAAATATTTAAAAAGGAGAGGTGGATTTGTGAACTAGCAATGGTGAAAGTCTAGATTCTCTATCCATTGGTAACTACCACCATTCATTTCCAACAGGAATGATTTTTTTTAAGATATTGTTACTATGTACCTATAGTTACCAAGAGCATAATTTTGTGTCATGTTTAGATATATTTGGGTTTATTTCAAATTTACAAATAAAATTTGTTTCTTTTATTGGGAAAACATATGTTATAGTATGGAACATTTAAATAATGGTCTTTATGTATTAAATTATGAAAAAAAATTATTGGAAATTGATAAAGAATCATGTTCAAGTGACTCATATAAGACCCAGTTGTGGCATCACCATCTTGGTCATGTAAATGAGAAGCCTTTAAAAAAGATCTATCAAGATTCTTATTTAGACTCTTTTGAGAAAAAACCACCTGATAGGTGTCATACTTGTTTACAAGGGAAAATGAATAAACCAACATTCAGTGGATAGGGTGAAAGGGACACATAACTTCTAGTATTGGTACACACTAATGTGTGTGGACCATTTCCAATAGAATCTAGAGGTGGATATTCTTACTTCATTGCTTTTACAAATGACTTGAGTAGATATGTCTATATCTACTTGATAAGGTATAAGTCTGAGTCCTTTATGAAATTCAAGTAATTCAATAATGAAGTATAGATTCATATTGGTAAGAATATAAATATGCTTCAATATAATTGAGTTGGTTAATATATTAACCAAGAGTTCGTAGACATTCTACAAAATTTTGGGATTTTATCTCAACTCACTCCACCTTATACACCACAGTGGATTGGTGTTATTGAAAGGAGGAACCATACCATGTTATACATGGTAAGGTTGATGATTATTCATGAAAATATTCCATTATCCTTTTGGGGATATTCATTAAAAATTGCAGCATACACATTAAATATGGTACCAACTAAAGTGTCAAATGGAATTCCCTTCAAGTTATGGAGTGGAAAGAAACCCATTTTTTGTATACACATGTATGGGGTTGTGAGGTGTTTGTTAAGGCCTTATCAAGAAAAAAACTATCACCCCGGGGCATGAAGTATATCTTTATAGGGTATCCCAAGGAAACAAAGGGATAATACTTAAACAATAACTTAGACAAGAAATTGATTATTGCCAAACAATCCATATTTATTGAGATGGAGAACATCCTCAAAAAGGATAGTGTGATAAATATTGACTTCGATGAAGTTGATGCTCAATATACACAAGGGATATTATAGGAACAGATTCTCTATGTCCCCATAGAATAAGTAGTTACTAAAACACAAGTACGTCAAAAGAGTGTAATAGAAATAAGAGAACCAGAGAGATATGTTTTTCTGATCACTGAGGATGGTGGCTCATTATTAGTTGAAAATGATTAACCTATATCATTTAAGGAGATAGTAGAGAGTTCAGAAGCTATAATAGGGAAAAAATATATGAATTTTGATATGGATTCTATGTATTAGAACCAAGTTTGGGTTCTAGTTGATGTGGTAGTTGATATAAAGTGTGTCGGTTTCAAATGGGTATTCAAGAAGAAACTGGACATAGAAGGTAAAGTAAGTACTTGTAAAGAAATTCTAGTGCCTAATGGGTTTAAAAAACATCAAAGAATTGACTATAGTGAAACATTTTTACTAGTTTCCATGTTTAAATCTATCATAATCATACTTTATATTGAAACTTACTATGACTATGAGATTTGGAAGACAGATGTCAAAATTGAATTACTTAATGGGAACCTTCTAGATGATTTCTATATGACACAACTAGAAGGGTTTGTGACTCCAGGTGATGCCAAAAGTATTTTCATGTTTTAGAGATCCATTTGTTGATTAAAGAAAGCATCTAGGTCATGGAACATTTGATTCGATCAATCCATAAAATAATTAATTCTCATTAAAAATGAATGTGATCCATGTGTTTAAAAGAGGTTTAGTTAGAATGCCGTATTTATCCTTGTAGTATATGTTGATGAAATATTTCTTATTGGAAACGACATACATTCTTACAATCTGTTAAAGACTGGTTAAAATTGTGTTTCTCTATGAAGGAATTAAGTGAAACATCCTATATTCTAGGGATCAAGATCATTTGTGATAGATCTAAGAGGCTTCTTGGACTAATTCAAAGTACAAATGTTGACCAGATACTAAAGAGATTTAGTATTGAACAATCCAAGAGGGGATTGATTCCAGTATCACATGGTTTATATGTTTCTAAGAAAATGTTCACTCAAACCCAAAAGGAGAATGAGAGACAGAGTAAGATCCCATATGCTTCAGTGATAGGATCAATATTTCATTCCATGTTATGTACTAAACTTGATGTTTCCTATTCATTGAGCATGGTATGAAGATATCAAGTAAATCTAGGATAACAAAATTGGACTACTGATAAAGATATCCTTTAGTATCTGATATGAACTAGGGATATGTTCTTGGTATATGGAGGAAATGAGGAGCTGATCACCAGAGGTTATACTTATGAAAGTTTTCATACAGACCAGAATGATATAAACTTGAAATCAGGATATGTTTTATGTCTCAATAGAGGAGTTATGAGCTAGAAGAGTTCAAAGAAGCTAGTTTTCACTGATTCTACATCAGATTATGAGTATATAGAGGCTACTGATGTAGCCAAGGAAGTCATTTGGATTCAAAACATTTTATGGAATCTTGATGTGGTAACTAGCAGTTAAGACCCTATCACATTGTATTGGGATAATACTATAGCGGTTGATCTAGAAAAATAGTCAAGTTCACATGAACATATAAAGAATATAATTTGGAAGTATCACCTCTTGAGAGATTTTTATCAGAGGGGTGAATTTGAAATGAGCAAACTATGCACAAAAGAGAACATGAAGGACCCCTTAACTAAAGGCATATCTCAGCAAAAACATGAAAATCATATGATATCTAGTTGAATAAAGGTTATTAGCAGTTGTCTCTAGTGCAAGTGGGAGCCTGTTGATGTTGATTCCCTTGAACCAACTTCTTTGTACTTTATGATAAACATATATTCATTATTTTGAATATTAAAGAACTACTTATCACATCATGATTATTATTCTATGTGACATAGTATGTGATAATGTCCTAAGAGTAGTAGTCACACTAAAAGGTCATATTAGTTCCCTACTATGACGAGAACCCAGAAGTGATACGACACAATTTTTGAATATATGTTCTATTTCCAGATTATATCATTTTAGGGACACAACTGATACAGGTTGTCTGGGGTAGAGACTCAGAAGGACTTTTAGGCAACTTCTCATGGTGTATTACCTTGGTAATATCGAATAGAATATTATGAGAATGAGTCCCTGTAATAAGAAATCCAAATTTATATATGTCATTGGATTTTAATATATATGAAATTGTGTATTGGTCCTTAGACATTAAGATTAGTATTAATGATTATTATGAGTCACTAACTTATATGTATATAATAAATCCATGATAAAATATGTTTTTGGTGATGTAGGATACGTTGGGTGCATCACGAGTAATATTACATTAATGATTAATGTGAGAAATGATTTATCTCTTTTATTCTTTAACAAAATTTAATATCTTATTCCATTTTATGTAAATGATATAGCCTATGTAAATCCATTGCCATGGTTTTCTATAGGTATGTTCTATTTTTGGAAAGTCAAAGAAAGAGACATCGAGCACATAGGTTGATGGCACCATCATGCCACCTGCATGATTTGAGATATCATGATAAAGGGATTATATTACACGGTAAGTGTCCCTATACGGTGACATGCCATTGTGTCATTTACTTCTTTCTCTATGGGTTCCTTGGCAAGATTCCAGATGCTAAGCTTGGAATTTAGGCTACTTCACCTAATATCACTCAGAAAGAGGCCAAGAGGGTCACACACTAAGTGTATCCAGAATATTAGTTAAATAATATATTATTATTTATTATTTAATAGGTTGAATAAATATTATTATCAAATTTGGTTCAATAATTATTCAAGTATGGTTGATCACATTTATTCCATCACTAGTTATTCGAGAGAATATATACTGAGTAGAATATTTAATAAATAATTATTTTTTGTTTAGTGAATATAATATTTATTTATTTATTGGAAAATAATGTAGTGTTATTTAATTAATTAATTAATAGAAATTATTCAAGGATTGATAAATATTATGGAGGAATGGTGGAATGAGTTTAATAATCTGGTGATAAATAATAAATATTGAATATTATTTAATTAAATAATATTTAATTATAATTCACAGGTTAGGTGTATGTCAAGAAATAATAATATTACTATTATTATTTGACATGGGGTTTTTCAAAGATTAAATAAATAAGGGAACTTGTGAAATTATTTTATTTTAACCCTATTAATATAAATACACAATTATGTTATTTTCTCAAGATCTAATTCAGTTTTTCAAAATGAATCTTGAAGGATCCTCTCATAACTATGGGATCTCCCTTATGCAATAACTCTCCCAAGAATGGAAAGAAATCCTCCTCCACCGGACCAAGGACAATTCTTTGGAAGTGATTCTCAAGGTGATCAAGGCGGGGGACGCAAGTGCGAGGATATTTTGTGCTAACACTCAGAGACTCCTTCAGCTATGTCTGGAGATTCCTTGAACATGTGTGGATCATTGTAAGAAGAAATCAACACTTCATTTCTACAATTCAATGACACTTCACCACTGATCTGTCACCAGATTCTTCAAGGATAAAAGAATTCCTTAGAGGTAATTCAGTATCTAATTAAATTAATTATAAACAATATGTATTGATATCCCCTCTCTAGTTTCGGCATGATTAATGTTGGATATATTTGATTCAAAACCATTGATCATGGGGATTAAACATCATATAGATCTTGGGTTCATCATCGATCATCACAAAAAATAAATGTTGGGAATCACCCATTGTATGCTTCCACTGAGCCCAGAACCTACAGTTAAAACAATATTTATGCCACAATAAATATTCTATAATAGAATTTAAAATGTACATGTGATATTATTTCAGGGGAAGTGAAAAAAACTTCAATAAAGTTCAAACAATGGAATGATAGACATTGAGTACACTAGATTAAAGAGGGAGTTATCCAGTTGAGTATTTATTTCAAGTGGATTTTCAACAATATAGGAAAAAGTATGCTAAAACACAGCTAAGATAAAAACATCCATTTTAATATAGACTCCTAGGGGTATTAATCCCACACACTTAATTTTATATTGTGTATAGATATGAAAACATTAAACCTCAATTTATGATAACAATAAACATGCAGTAACCTAGAAATAATAAATAAGAGTAGAATAAAAATGCATAAATTTAAACAAGAACTCTACTAATTGTTAGAAGCTTTCATCAAATAAAGTTCAATTAAAAGACACTATATTTATTTTTGAATGTAATTATGTTGTCTATTCTAATATTGATACCATAGGTTGAATTTATGAGAGTTTATCCATCATGTTCCAGGAAATATCTCCATAAACAATTCAAGGTACAATTGGTATCTTTTAGTTAATCTCTACAAAATTAAATTCATGTTCATACATGTATTTCAATCATTGAAAATTAAAATATGAGGCCAAGAAAAGAGAGATAAAGAGATAAAGTTAATGATAGGGAATCCTCAGTCCAAAAAAGGAGAAAAGGTGACCAGAAAAATGAGCACGAGATAAAAACTTGAAAATTTTAATTCAAATAAAATAAAACAAATGAAATAAATTTTTTTATTGAAACAAGTGTTTCCTTCCAAGAACCGCTAGATATATAGTCCCCAACTAGAATTTCCAAAAAAACTAACCAAATTCCCTAGGTAGATGTGGTTTTCTAAGTAGGAACTATCAAATGTGTTTTTCCTTTTTTTAGCTATAAATTCAGTCTGATGGGATCCTAAACTTCTAGGGATAAAAATAAGTCCCTCAAAAGATAGAATAATTCCTTCAAATACCCTTTTAGCAAGGATGGAAGGTAATCTATCTATATTTTCAGTAAAATTCTCCTCTATTTCCATCTTAAAATTCAGGAAAGGATTGACCCATTTCAATTAATTTTGAAGTGACAATATAATAAAATTATTTTCAAATGTTGTGTCATAACTATTAATCTCTTACATACCAAAAACCCCTTAAATTTAAAAAAAAAGGTGATAATAACTTAGTTTTGAAATTCTGTTCGAGGAATAGGTTCCTTAATTACAGTGTGAACATTTTTTGAGTTATCTAAATATATTTTTAAACCTATTCTCATATTTTTATCAATATATAAATCAAGTTTAGTAACCTCTATTTCCAATTTAGGAAGAATTAGAGTGTTGAAATTTAAAGTGATCAAAAATTTCATTTCAACAGCCATAAAAAAAATCCACAAACATTTGGTTGTTAATATAAATTTTAGGATTGAGGTCTATAGATTTTTCTTCCAAAACATGATCACTTAATTTATTTTCTTTAAGTTTTATTTTTAAAAAAAATAAATCATTCTTAAATTTTCAAATATTAATTTTCAGTTTTAGTTTTTTGAATAATTTCATCGTTAGAGCATATACATGGGATTGTATATTTATCACTTTTCTCATAAATTAGTTTCATGTTCAATGTTCCTTCTATAAATTTGGGAATTTCAACACTGAAAATTCTAGAAAACATTTTTTCACTACTCATTATTTCTAACACTTCTTTATTAAAGGACTCCAAAGATAGTGGTTTCAAATTCAAGTTTTGGTAATTCTTCTAATATTCGAAATCCATCTCATTATAAAAATTTCACAATTTCTCATCACTATAACACACTAAAAATTACCCTATGATTTTTCCAAGTTACATTGATCATCATCATTAAATTCATTAAATAAACATTCTAACAGTGTTCTTAAATGAAATTCGTGATTAGGGAACTAAATTATATATCATTAAACCTATTCTAAGAATCATAAAATTTCTCTTCCTTATTTTTAATGAAACAAGTAATCAACCACCTAAAGTGACTACATTTATGACCATAAATTCGTTGCATTTTTAAATT
This sequence comes from Viscum album, assembly GCA_963277665.1. Taxonomy (NCBI): domain Eukaryota; kingdom Viridiplantae; phylum Streptophyta; class Magnoliopsida; order Santalales; family Viscaceae; genus Viscum; species Viscum album. Next base: position 1,122,862,830 of record OY728141.1, read on the forward strand.
AAAAGATGATAGTAAATAGTATAATTTCACATTTTAAACAAGTTTCAAGGTCAAATATTAAGATAAAGCATCTAAACAAGTAGTTTTCAATAAAATATTTTTCTTTTGGTTGGTTTTTTCTCTTGTTTTGTATTTGATTCTTTTGTTATTTATAACCCTAAGACACATAGTGAAAACCTTCCTCTGTAATAGAGCTTAATTTTAATCATTCAAAGTCATTGACTCTTATGTCAAATTATAAATTTATGACTCCTACTACACACTAGGATAGTGGAAAGCATAGCCAAACCTAAATAAAGGCAATTAAATGTTATAAGGGCTTACTAAAATTTTATTCTGTTGAAAATAGTAGGAAATATAGTTAAAATAATATTTTTTTTATTTTTTTATTAAAGTAAAACAAGAAATAATGAATTATAAATGAAGGTGAAACAATAATGGGTTCAAAAAATATGATGATAACAACAAGAGGCAATAAGAAAATGTATGGTAAATAGAACTATCTAATTTAAAATAGTTCCTTCTCTTTCTGAAAATTAATTGCAAGTGCATCCTCAAAAAAGATTATGTTAAACTTCCTCCCCATTAGAGAAACGTATAGACGAATTATTCTTAGAGCTCACCACTTCAATAATCATACAAGAACAATAAATTTGAATAATAATCATTAGAATCAATCCCACTAAAAGATTATGATGATATAAAATTCAATATGAATAAGTAAAAATAGTAATTAAAATTGAATTAATCTTGTTAAAATATTCAAATGAAGAAAAATAATGTCGAGAAGAAGTAAAAAAACCAATCAAACAATTAAATTTCTCAATAAAATTTTTAACACTTCATTATTAAATCAAGAAACAAGCATAATCTAATTGAAATAGTTATATAGAGGAAGAAAAAATCAAGAGAGATAAGGATTACAATCTACTGAGTTGAAATCTTAGTCCCTATCACTTTATCTTCTTTGAATTTATACCTATGATGAAGTACATCAGGCTCTTTCCAAGAAAGCCTATGTACTAGGCTCCAGAGCATCTTTGAAAATCGTATATGTCTATAGATTCCAAAACTTTATCCTTCTTTCATCTCATTCCGAACTTATTCTCCATTTTATAGAGTTTCATGATTGATAGAGAGAACTGACATAGGTTGGCCTCAACTTATTTTCTTTCAATATAACACTTTTCCTAGGAAAAATGATCACTTACAAGGACACGAGTGTAACCCAATTAACAGCCACAACAAACCCATATTTGGTTTGTTAAATGTATTTGGATGAAACTCTACCCAGGTTCTGTTAAAATAATAACAAAATATAATTAATAAAATATAAAAATTTCCACTTAATATAAAAATACAAATTTTATAATTTTAAGTATAATAATATTATTATTATAAATATTAATTAACATAATTATATATAAACTTATTTTTATTATTATTAAAATTAATTTAATTATATAATTATAAATATGTATTATCATCATCATTATTATTATTATTATATTTATAATAGAAATATTATATAATTATGTTTATTTATTTATATTAATTCATTTTATTGATTATTTATTGATTATTTTTTATTTATTTTTTATTTTTTTCTTCCTTATTATGAAAGCATCTCATGGGTCTTCTTCTCCCCTAAGAGGGGATTCAGCTCAGGGTTCCTCTATCAGTAGTGCATAGTGCAGAATATGATGGCTCGGTTGGGATTCTCCATACACAAGGCTTCAGTAACACTACATCCCCTTTTTTTGGCGGTGTATTCATCCTCTCGTGGTTTTCGGTTGACCAACCTCAAGAAATGGTTAGTGTTTAGTGTTTGTTCGACTTCATCGAGAACCAGGTGAAACAACTGATTCTTTAATCTATGGTGCCCTTCATCAGTATTTCATCTTCGACGAGGCTCATTGGTTCGTAAGGGGTATAGGCTTGAGTGTATTTTTTTATCAAAAGTGGATAGAAACCTTCAATATTTCAAGATTTCTAGTGCTCTATTCATCATTCTCTCAAATCTTAGGGTTTCACTCAGTGGTTTAAATTCAATGGTATGGGTTGATGGTGGTAGCAAAGTGACTGTAACAGAAGAAATTGGCCACCAGTAGATCTGGTTCGATGGTGGATCGAGTGATGATGGATCTAAAGTAGTTTTAGTTTCATATCAATTTAAAAATCCCCACCATCATTCAATTCTTGTGCACATGATGTTTTGGATTTAGGTGATGGAGGTGGGTGATCTACTATGTTACCGGTGGATTTAAGTAGAATATGTCGTGGCGGTGGATGCTCTTTTGTGCCACCTGTAGATGCGAGAAGAAGAAGTTGTCGTAGCATATGCTCTACTATGATATAGGTGGATGTGAGTGGAAGGTTTTGTGGTAGTGGTTATTCTATTATACTAACATTGGATGTGACGATGATGGTAGATGGGTAGACTAGTTGTAGGGAAGAGCTAAATGGAACAGTAGATGTGGAATGGTGGATTTTTTATCTACCAGTAGATCCCATTTTGAAACTATAGATGTCATGTCCAATAGTGGATCTACTGGCAGTGGATCTGCCAGTAGTAATATAGCCCAATAGTGGATCTGGTACACTTATAGAAAAAAGAAAAATAAACAAATAATAATATAAAAAATATTATAATATTAGAATATTAGAATTAATATAAACTAAAAATTAAAAAATAACAACTAATTATTTTGATTCAAAAATTAAAAGTTGAAATAAGAAAAAGTAAAATCTAATGAATAATTTGAATAAATTTAAATTATACTAATTAAGAATTAAAACAAAGAAATTAACTAAATTACTAAAATAAAAAATAAAAAATAAATTCTACTTCAAAAACAAAGGATTAAAAATTATATTAAAGTTTCATTATTTAAAAACAAAATATAATGATGATTAATTTAATTACAGAATGTAATTATTAAAAAAACTTAAAATAAATAATTTAAAAGAAAATTAGAAATAAAATAATAATAAAACTAAAGAAACAGAATTAATAATTTAATAGGAAAAATATATATTTATACATATAAAATGTTGAATTACTAATTTCAACTACTGAACTACAAAATTACAGTTAATTTATAAAAAAGAAACAATTAGTTAATTAATTAAATAAAATATTGATTAAAAATATGTGTAAAATCACTCAATTGAAGGCCACATAACATTCTTCATAAGATAAAATGAATAAAAAATATGTAATAAACCTTTCCAATAATCATCTATATTGAAATAAAAATATATAGAATGAAAATAGATTTCCCCATGGTAATAGAATGTCATAAATTCTTGGTGAACATCATGCAATCTGGGTTATGTAAAATTTTATGTTCACTCTATATAGATAAATGTGAATACCACTATGATAATACTGGAATAACGGGATTATAATCCATCCAGAGAAAGAAATTGGATGGTTTTAATAGAACATATCCTAAGAAGTGAGAAATATTTATCAAAGTATTTATGTGGTAGGAATTTATGTCCCTAAAAAATAACAAGATATTTCCACATAATACAATTAAAGGGAATAATTCACCCAAATTATGTTAAATGGGTTAAAATAAGTATTACAACTCTATGAATGAAAATTGAGTTACCAAAAATTATCATCATAATGTAAATTACTGAATTACTACCCACTTGAATCAGGGAACATGATTTGTATATAAAATCCCAAAAAATAAAAGCAGTATCATGAAAATATATCCATGGATAATGAATACACCATACAATGGAAGCATGGTGCAAAAAATGTATTATGTTACAAATAATCAAAAATGAGACCAAGAAAACCATTGTAGCTTGAGTATCTCTTTTGGGTAAGAAAACCCTGAATGTTAAAACATGAAATTTATATTTATATACCATGAAATAAAATGGATTCATGATAAAATATCTCAAATTTTTAGTATACACAAGTCAAAAATAAAAATGGGTGTATAAATACAATACTGATCTCAATTCAGGAAAATTGAGATGAAAAGCCTTACACACTTTGAAAGATGGGAACCAAAATCCCATTAGAAGTTTAAAAGGACATAGGAAATTTAACAATATAAAATATAATATTAATCATTATATAAATATTATAGTTGTGTGGTAATTATACCATAAATAATAAAACATGGTTTATAACATAAACATGTCTCAATGAAAGAGAATTGAGATTGAAACCCTTATCACTTATACTGACTTTCAAGAATGTAATTTACACAAGTGCAGAAATGATTTTTCATGTTGGTTTTTTTTTATTTTTTACATTATTTATATGACACCATTGTTAAAGGATAAATTTTAAATATGTATTTAAAGTCACTTAAAAAATTTATGTTGTAAATTAATCATACATTTTTTTACATCGCTTATTTTGTAACTGACGTAACAAACCATTTAGAAGGGTTTTTTTACATCAGTTATTTAATAATGGATGGGAAAAACAGATGTGATAAATGATTTTCCACACTTATTATTGAATAACTGATGTGAAATATAGCTTTTCACATTAGTTATTTAATAACCGGTGTGGAAAAGTGTAGATATATGGTTTTTGAATCCGGTTATAAAATAACCAACGTGAAAAATATATTTTCTTAAAAATAATTATTTTCAACCTTCCTCTCCACATCCGACCAAAAAAGAAAAAATGAAAAAGTTGCATCATAACAACTATCAATACATTTACAATTACAAAATTTAAAATTTCAATATTTAGTAAAAATAAAATAAAATCTAACCAAACCTATAAAATTATTTCCTCATTCCACTTTTAAGTGTGTGATCTCTTGTTCACTATAAGGGTGAGAGACATAAAAAAGATACAAATTATAAAGAAATCATTAACATGTATTATTAATATAACAAATTAAATATTAAGGAATAGTATATAAATAAATCTAACATAATTGAACTTTTTCATTGTCCCAATTGAAATTATTTCATACATAAATATTAACACATAATATTCTCATTATTTGGTGCCTTCTTGTTTATAAAAATGTTTTTTAAATGAGTTTTTCTATTCAAAATAATATTTCTATATAATATATCAAAAATATACTAATTATAAATGAAAATTCACATTTACATTTACATATTTGATCTTGGTTCTCTTTTTATTTTTGGTCTCTCGAAAGGAATTCCATACCATGTTAGAAAATATTAACAATGAAATAAATTTAAAATTCATTATAATATAAACAAGTATTAAGAAATTAAAACTTACATTTCCAATAAATCCTTAAAATTTTGTTTCACTTCACCATGGATAGAGAAAAACTAGTAAAGTGTCTTCTTCCATGGACAAAAAAAGAACTAATATCTAGTGGACACTGATATAAAATAAAATTTAATGTTGGTGGTTATTATGTTAAAATATATATAGCACTTTTTGAGAATAAAAAAATTTTACTCTTGAAGATATAGAAACATCCAACATTGAATAATTAAATTCTTTTGAAATATTTCAGCAATATAAACTATTCTTTCTGCTTCAGTCATTGTCCTCGCTATAGGTGAAACGAAATGTGGGTCCATAAATCCATAAACATTTGTCTTCTCATTCTTCTTACCCATTAAATAAAGATACATAATAAAAAATAAATATAAGTATAAAATTTTCAATAAATTAGATGCATGAAAATATTTATGTTAAGAATTACACGGAAAAAAATTGCATTGTGTTGATTCCCAACATATCTCCAGTTACAAGCTCTTTGATACCATTTTTCAAATGTTCCATAGTCATTGCACACCCACAAAAATCAGATTTCATTAGAATCCCATAAACACCCAAAAAATTGAATATCTTGAAAATATATCAAGACTAATAGAATCTATATCTGAAGTCATGGATCTTTGTATTTTTTTTACTATACAATATTTATTTACTTTTAAAGTATTCCAGTAAAAATATATATATAAACTTTAAAATGTTAAAAAAAATTAATAAAAAAATTAAATAAAAGATAAAATATACACATTCCTCTATAGTAATATGTTACATAAGTCTAGATGGACAAACTAAAAAGTAAATGATACTTTTTCCTTCTATAGTCACCTCATCTGTAGGTACCATTACTCCAGTTGATCTATCCAAATATCCTATATAGTAAACATATGATTCTCTATCTCTATCTATTTAGGATTAGTGGTATCTCTAATATAAAATATCATTCCATATATAACAATATGATACTGAGGATCATAAACATATAACTCACAATAATTGGGAAGATATGGAGGAGTGTAGGAATAGGATAAGTAGTGTGGTCTGTAGGTAGAGGTGGAGAAGAGGGAGTTACTAGCAAAGGTATAGGAGTGGGAGTTATAGTATGAAATTGTCTTTGTATGTCTGAAAACAAGGACTGTACCGACACTTTGATTTTATCCTCCATCGTCACATTAATATTATGAACCTAAGATTCCAAATATTCTATTTTTTTTATAAAACATATCCATTGCAGAAGATAAAGAATGTGGAAACATTTTTCTCACTGATACACCCACTGGGTATCCTCAAACATGACCCAGGTGTTTTGGATTTCCCAATACTACAGATAAAATATCCCACCTACCCTCATTTACAAACACCCCTATGTTCTCTGCTTCTTAAGAGAATCATGTATGAATTATTTGAAAAATTCTATAATGATTAAAAATATATAAAAAATTAAATAAAATAAAATAAAAAATAAAGTAAACATCTTAAAATCCTCTCAGCTACAACCCTTGACTCTTCTGTAAAATATTGTCCTTTATTCTCATTTGATACCTCTTCTATTTTTCATTTCTAGCCAGGGAGATGGAGAGGAAACCTCTTGAGAGAATAAAAACTCATCTCACTACTTTTGAAATTTTTCATCCATCATTTGTTTTTCTAATAATGTATACCCTCTTCAAGATAATGTATGAGGGTATATGATTATATATTGGATATCCTGATGATATCTCCTTGATTTTTGTAAATTAAGAATAATAAATCATTAATAAGATCATTAATATAAAAATATTATATAAGTTTACATTACACTTACCAAAAATTATTCTTGTATTATAATTTCAACAAATATATTCCATGTGCCATCATCAATAAAAGGATATATATATCCCATGAATTATGATGTTTTTCATACCAATAAATGAAATCAGATGTTATGGTTGATTTGAAATCCCTCCATCTCCTATCATGAAATAATAAAATTTTTCTCCTCACTCTTCCAGTATCAGGATATCATATGTCATCTAATAAAAATGGAAAAACATATATTACTATAAACATTTCAAGATGAGTAAAACAATAACAAACGAGCTTACCAAAATTTTCTCCCACAACTGAGACAGTGTCACTTTTTAAAAACTTCTCCAATCATCAGTTAAAATACCAACTTTGATTTTGGCCAAAAATTATATAAAACTCTTGAATTGTTTTCAATTAGTACCTCTTAGAATATTATTATCATCAACTTATACCGGTATCATCTGGTCCTAGCTACGAGCAACTGATAATTTTGGTAAACATGTGCTGCCACATTTACCAACCCTCAAACTCTTCTTTGGCTCTATGGGAGTATATGAATATTGTAAAGAATTATGGGGATCATCAAGAGGAGCATGTACACATTCCTCCCCAAGGGTATGAATACTCTCATCTCTAAAAGTATGTGGTTGATCAATAGATTAATATATCATTATACTAAAAATAAAAGCAACAAAAAATTAGTACACCAATTTACAAATTCAACTATTATGATATTAATGTAAATGAAAAATGAAAAATTATGAAACACAAAAGTTAACTAAATTAAACTGAACAAATTATTATACATATTTTTTATAGTTAACTTAAATTATAATAATAGTAATGATATATGAACTTTCATGTAAATAAATGAAAACAAATCCTAAAATGGTGTATGAATATTAAAAATTGTATAACATAATAAATCATTTTTTACACAAAAATAATATTTTTTAAATATAATCTTAAAATAAATTTTTATTTAAAATTTTTGATTTAAAATAATTCTATTTCAATAAAATCAATAAATAGATATGTTATTTAATTGTAAACATTTTAACTAAACAAAACAAAACTAAAATAAATAGATATTTTAAATTATTAGTGTTAATACATGTTTTAATAAAGAAAATAAAATTAACATATCTAGCATTTTATCAAATTTATAAAAGTATACAAGAAATAAACATATCTTACCTATAATATTAGGAATATACTAAAGGATTGTTTTCCCAAATTCCTTCATCATAATTGTTCCTTATGGTACAGACCATATCTAGAACATTCTCATCTTTATTATCTGTTAGTATTTCTATAAGGGTAGGGATCTCACATAAGTCAACATCATCTTCAAGTTTATCATCACCAACATACTATTTTTTATTTTTAAAATAATATACCACTACATATTGGATTGATCAAGTACATTGAATTTTTTTCATGTGTTGCAATTATAAAAGGATCAGCAGTGTATTCCAATATATTCATATTAACAAGTTTCATTCCAAATTCATTGTTTCTGACACTGTTTTTACTGATAAACCATTTGCAGTTACACACTGGAACATTAAATATAAAAAATCAACCCCTCATATTTCTTAAATTGATCCATAATATGAATTTGATGCATAAATTGGGTTTTTGTCATTAAAACTCAAAAAAATCATTACTTTTGTGAACAAAAATACACCACTATTCTAAACTGCACTTCTGTTATCTTGATATTTTGTATGAAATGTATATCCATTAATGTCACACCCGGACCATGTCATCAAATTTAAACATGGACCACCCACTAACCATTTTAATGTTTCTAATGCATCCTATCTAACAAGCATGGTCTCTTTAAACCATGGAAAAAAGTTTTGTTATTCTCATTCAAAATGAAAATATCTTTATTCTTTGGATAAAATTGTTTTGAAAAATTAATATGAAATGATATATATAGTTGAGCATCATCTATGTTATTCAATATTTATAAATGTGCCTTTATCTATTCATCTAACAAATATTTGAATTTCAAGACACAAATCTCCTTTCCCCATAATTAATTCATTCATGGTGATATATAGGCAAACCAATGTGCTCCACTTTAGAAATTTAGCTTGTACAAAACTCTAAAACCACTTTAGAAATATAATTTTCAACAATGGAGGCTTTAGGTTGATATGGATTCTTAACATAACCCATAAATATCTTCATATACCTTTCAAAATGATACATCTAATATAGATATACAGGTCTGAAAATATTTATTTCTCGAACCAAATAAACCATTAAATGCACCATTATATCAAAAAAAATATAGTGGAAAATACATTTCCAATTGACAATGTATAGAAATTGATTAGTTTTTCAAAAAAATTCAAATCATTCATATCAATCACCTTATTACAAGTTTAATTGAAAAAATAAACATACCTTTATTTTAGTCATTCTAACATGGGTGGGTAATATTCCATGCAATGAAAGTAGTGTAAGTTATTGCATCATGACATGGAAATCATGATATTTCATACATGTCAACTTCAAATCCTTTACAGAAAAAAATTACATTTTAAGAATAACCATGTGGCGCTTTGATATCCTGAAGACACTGAAAAAAACTAATTTTCTCTCTCGTGGATAATGTATGACAAGCCAGGGGAAGAAATGTTCACCTTTCATCGGGGGTGGGAGATAAATATAAACATATTCCCATTGATAGTAAGTCCAATCTTTCATTCAACCCATATTTATTCTTTCCTTTAATATCTAACAATGTTACAATAAAGTTTTCACATATATTCTTCTTCACGTACATGACATCAATGTTATGTTACACCTCATAATATCTTCAATATGGTAGATCAAAAAATATTGATTGATTCTTAAAAATATTTCTATCATTATCATATTTATGTGTCTTTACAAATGTCACCTCATGGTTTGGAACCCTCTCAAAATATTGATTAGTGGATAATGGTTTTGGAGCAATATCAAATTCTTTTGAGCCACTGAATGCCTTTTTTAATCTTCTATAAGAGTGATCCAAATAAAACAACTTTTGATGACCCTTGTATACTATTTTTCTCCCATGATGCAGTTGATAATATAAAATATGTTGTTCACAAATTAGACACACTTTATTCCCCTTAACATTGTACTCATACAAATTTCTATATGCTAGGAAGTCATTTATAATGAACATAATCATTGCATGTAGTTGAAAATATACCATTTTATAAGAATCAAACACCCTAATACCATCCTCCCTTAATATTTTCAAATCATCAATTAATAGTGAAAAAATATCAATATCATTTCAGGGTTATTTTGGTCTAGAGATCATTAAAATCAATATGACATATTTAGGCTTCATAAAATATTTAGGTGATAAGTTTTAAATTACTAATAAAATGATTCATAAACTATGTGTTCTACCCAGGCTTTGATATGGATTCGTTCTATCCACACATAGTCTAAGTCTGATATTTATAACTTCATTTCTGAATATATTATATTGCTTATCAATTTTCTCCCACCGTGGACAATAAACTCGATGATGTAATTTTCCATCACATATCTACTCATCTTCATTCCATCTTAACCTTTTTGAATCTGGGTAAGTTTCAAATAAACTTTTCTAATGTGGAATTATATGAAGATACCAAAATGCCATGGCATGGGTCTCTATAACTGCTAAATCATTATGTATTTTTTCTTTCAACTTATATTTCCACGTCCAATATTTTGGAATCTTTTATATAAATTCATATTATTTTATATATAGCACACATTCATTCATGAAGGCATGTATTTTTTTTACCCTAATCCCATTTGGAATAGTATTTTATTCAATTTATAATGTGAATCAGGAATATTATTGTCTTTAGGAAGAATATTTTTCCACACTTATAGCAATTCAGTAAACATTTTGTCACTCAAAAAAGTTTTGCCTTCAAGTTAATAAATCTTAACATGATGATAAAACCGTAAATTATATACAACCAAGATACAATGGTTTTTTCTACATCACCATATAGATGCTCTATTTTTGGTTCTTTATCAATTTCCTCCACTTCAATATCATAAATCATTTCTTCAATTTCATTAGAGTTATTATCTTGAAAATTATTATCATCAATAGATATTAAATTCTTCTCAGTTTCACCAAGCCAGATCCAAGGGATGTAACTTGCATTAAAACTACGACAAATTAAATGATATTTGATCTCTCTATTTTTCAACTTCTTTATATTTAAACATTTTATTCCTAGACATGAAACAAATTCCAGTGTTTTGAACATTTTTTTTAGCAAATTATAAAAAATCATCAACACCTTTCTCATATTCATCACTCATTCAAAGTGTTATAATTCAAATTTGAATCATTATTGCCTATTACAAATATCAAAAATATATATCTTTTCAATATATGCTAATTTTAAATTTATATGAAATATGTCATAATTTCAAAGTAATGTAATTTTGAATTATAAAACAAATATATTCATATTTGAAAAATATAATTATAAATTCTATACAATAATGGAAAATAAATTTAAATATAAATTATAAATAATAAAAAATATATCCATGGAATTAATTTACAAAAGAAAATATATTTAGACTATAAATTTTGGCATCTAATATACACACTCATTGGGATATTAGATATGAACATTCATCAAGTTTGTAAGTTGTTTTGTCGATGATGGATTTAGTTAGGGAACCATGTGGAATGATAATTAAATTGGTGTGGGGATCAAAAATATATTCTAATTCTCATACATCAAATCTTGGTGGAGGCAAGGGCGCGCACATGTGGGTGGATTTGGGGGCTAGCGATGATAAAGGGGGTGGGTGTAGAGCTGATATAGGGTGGGGGGTGCCTGCGGGAGCTTGAGGGGATGGAAAGCGCTGTTAAAAAGGGAGATGAAGTGCTATAAAATCCCTCCGATTTGCAGGATTTTTTTAATTTTTTTTTAATTTTTTTAATTTTTTTTACTTTTATTAGCACTAAAAAAAGCGCTGATAAAAGGGGACTTTTATGAGCGCTAAAAAGAAAGCACTGATAAAGGACCCTTTTAAAAGTGCATTTTTTTAGCTCTGATAAAAGACCCCTTTTATCAGCGCTTTTTTAGCACTAGTAAAAGGGGTCTTTATCATCGCTTTTTAGAGCGCTGATAAAGGGAACCCCCCCCCCCCTTATCTTCGCCAGCTTTAACAGTGCTTTTCTAGCACTGTTAAAGGCCATTTTTAGCGCTGATAAAAGGCATATTTGTAGTAGTTCCAACAAGTGGAATATTAATCCATCATATAATTTCCATCTATATTTCCATAATAAATTTCCCAAATCATACTACAGTACATGATTCTCATACTAGTATGAGATACGTGATGATATACATTACTAATAAGGTTTCTAGATTGACCAGCTAGTTGATCTCTAAAGGGTGATATCCCCAACCCAATCATTATACAGACCCTCATATGTTATCATCCAATAACCACCCATAAACCCATGGTTATTGTGAGTTAAGTAGATTAGGGTAATCTTCATCTATTGATCTTTGCAGTTAAACACCATGACGAACTCAGTTCATGTATAAAATAGGATTGCAATTCGTGGGTTTATTTCTTCACCCAATTCATTACTTTTATGAAAAAGTATTACTCTTGTGATTAGAGTATATCAATTTGTATTATGCCATGTAAAAGATTGGTGAATGAAAAATTATAAATATCCATAAAAAACATGTATCCTATAATATTATCTACATCATAGAGGCTTACTTCTACCTATCAATTTACTAGAAGGAATGTATTAATGTTAGATATCCATATACTAATCAGGTGTGGAAAAATGTGATTATTACAATGAGAGATACCTTTAATTACATAGATAACCTCATATAGACCTACTATATCATGATCATCATATAATATTGAGTAGAATTCTCTCACATAGAATGGACACCCGCAACCCACAAAAAATGCCCCTCCAAAGAAAATATATTAATTTAACACCCATCCTAGACAATATTAATCTATAGATTTATTCATGATGTACCCATAATTGTGAACCCATGTCTTTGGTATATATCATACTTATTTTGATGTTAAGGGATTATATCCTAAGATGTACCCCCATGATAAATAATCCACCATGATGAAAGGAGATAAAATATTATCATTAGAAGCATGAATACATGTAAATGGAATATATGAGATAACATAATGAGACTAAACATGATGGTAATGTGATATTTTAGTAAACATAATAAAAAATGGAAAATAGTGAATCTATAACATTTAACTACCCAAAGCATGGTGTGTGAGGCTTTCTTGAGAGTTTAGAGTTGATCAGATCAAATGGACCAATGAAAATGAGGATGTATGAAGTTGGAAAACTAGGTTGGAGGACACTAGATTGAAGAAATGAGGTTAGGTTTTCCGCTCCATAGAGAACTGAGTTTGGATTCTCCTGACTAAAAAACATCAAAATGACTCAAAATGGGATTTCATATAATTATAAATGATTTACCATGTCAGTTATTATATAACTGATGTTATAAAGAAATTTTATTAGATTTATCACTTCGATTATATAGAAACCGACGTGGTAAATTGATTTACTATATCGGTTATTTTATAACTGATGTAAAAAAACATTCTTTATCACATCAGTTACAGAATAAATGATGTGATAAAGGTGGATATTTAATTTATCATGTCGAATATAGGATAACTGACATGATAAATTAATAAACATTGCTTTTCACGTCGGTTATTTATAACCGATGTGAAAAGGATGATGTGATAAAAATTTTGTGCTAGTGTTAACCTCCATTATCACAAAAATATACATCTTAATCACTTAATTTGTAACATTAATAATATCCATTTTCATTCATACTCTTCATAATTAGTCATTCCCTATGTGATTTTTTCTGATTTTCCACATCAAGTGTTTAAAGTTTTAAGAGTTTGTACTAGTTTCATAATAGCGATGGTTGTGTTTATTCTTATTTCAAGTTCATAATTACTAGATCATATAAGATACTTAAATTGATGTTAAAATATATTTTATAAAATGATAATTTCATTTCAGGTAATTTTTGGTTACAAATAATGATGTTGAAATCGACGGTGATCATGTTTCTGTGATTCTTAATGAAGGAAATGTGTTTTGTTAATTAATGATATAAATATTGATATAACCTTAAAAAACTAAAATAAAATTATTTACATATTTAAATAATATTAAAATATTAAATAATATCTCATAGTCATCCATGACATAAATTCATAGTATTGTTTGATTAAGTTGTTAATCTGACCCAAACATGAACATACCATAATTTAATGAATGGTTACGAAGTGGTTTATTTCTAACATAATTACACTGGAATAATAATGATATTATTTTTTGATTATTAGTGTTATATAAAATAATTATAAGGAATTATAATAATAATTAATGAATATGAAAATATTATACAATTTGAATAAAATATTTTCCACTTCGCATGCTTGTTTTAAATGATTTAAATAACGATGATAATTTGTTGTTCATATCATTAATAGGTTGTTATATTTATCATAAAATAAACTCAATGATATCATAAAGATCATATTTATCTTTTAATAATATCCTTATATCCAACCTTTAAATGGGGTGAAGGAAAATGAAATTTGTTGTGTCATCGAGGAGGTAGTCCATACAACGCATGAATGATGATTTTGTTCTTCTTAATGGATGGGGTATATGAATATATAATGGTAAAAAACATAATATATAACATTAAAATATATAAATTAAACTATTATTATTACTATATATATATGTTTAGAATAAATTTTAATGAATAAAAATAATAAGAACAACTAAGTAGATGATAAAACTTATGTCAGTGATTTGGATTTTACTTGGGAAGTCTCCTTGAATTTGAAGGACATAGGATAAAAATGAGTTACCATGGGGCTTATTTTATTGGAATTGGGTTATATAGAGTGTAAAATAGAAAATTTTAAAGGATAAATTCAAATTTAAGGTGTGCCTTGAAGTGATAAATATGCTACCCTTTTATAAGTGATTATAAGGGTAGTTTTGGGAAACCTTTACATTTTACAATAATTTCCTGAAATTATTCAAGGTTCAATAGATAAAAAGTGTAAAAAATTATAGGTTACACATGAATTGGTTCATTAAATTATCAAATATTCATTTATAGGATTTTTTTAAAAGAACTAATGGTCTTTTAAACTAGCTTAAGCTCAATTTTTCCCTTTTTATTTTTACCTTGGTAAATAACTTCTAACCTTATTAATTGATTTGAATGAGAAATATTAAGATTGAAATTGTTACATAATTTGATACATGTAATTTTATATATTAAAATAATTTTGTCAAATAAAATTTCTAAAGGTTTGAAAAGTTAATTTGAAAATAAACACGCTTAATTATGTAAATCATTTTTCGGAAAAAAAATATGTTTTTAAAATTTAAATGTATATATAATATTGAATTATCATGGTTACTAATTTTAATGAAATAAATTGATTTATTATAAAACAAATAATCGTTATGGGACTTTAAAATAAATCCAAAATTTAATCTCTCTTGAAAATACTTCCTTTTAAAGAAAAAACTGAAAATGGTTTTTATATTAAAGTAACATTTTAATTGGTTATAAAAATATTCGGAATAGGTTTTATATATAAAAATAATATTTAAAAATGTGTAATTTTATTCCTTAACATAATATAATATTACTTTAATAGTTTTTAAATCTTCAAGGTTATGCTTACATAGTGATAAAATCATGGAAATTATAATTTTTTTAAATCCCGCTCTTTTCAAATAAAAATCAACATTTTTAGAAAATGATAAAATTTTTAAAATAATATAGTTTTCATATAATTAATTAAAAAGTAAATTTGATTTTATTAATTTCAAATTAAAAAAATTATAAATTCATTTTTTTAATAAAATCATAAAATATAATGAAAATCTTTTTTTGTAAAATGACATTTTAAAATATTAACTGATATTATTCATATTTTATATCATTTTACAACTAAATTAGTGTTTAAAAATAATTTATAAATTTTTTTCATTAATCATATGTTTCTTGTAATGGAAATGTGAATCTCATAAAAGGAATTTTTTTAGAAAAATACACTTCTAAACAATGAATGATCTTTTGAGTCATTTTACATAAACTAATTTAATTTAATTCATATTAAATTATTATTTAATATATATATATATATATCATAAATAGGATAATTATATTTATTCATATTAATTCAACAAATAGGTTTAAACCTTTCTATTTACACATTTATAGTTAATCTAAATGCATCATGGTTTCCATTTCAGTTATGTGATGTGTACGAAGAAATCTATCAAAAAGTTGACTTATTTAAAGGTAATCATATATTTGGATTTTGGGGTATCACCCCCCCTAAATAAATTTCATCCTCACAATTCAAATTATACAATCAGATTAATTTCAATTGGGAACTTATTATTAACCATATACTTCTAAATGATCATGGGTTTATTTAGGATGTGGAATGAGATTAACCTATATGAAAAACCATTATAAGAACGTTATAAAGAGTTATACCCCATCCCTAATTTCACATGGAATTATACTAAGGAATTTTAATCTAGATCTATAAGGAATATCTTCCCACAAACTATGAAAATTATTTATATGATAATCATACCACAAAGAGGTTTTTATAATTCAATATCCAGTAGTTCGTGAGAACTTAAAAGATATATAACTATAGAAAATGTAGATTAATACTCACTATTGGGTTCATTTTCAGTAGTTACATTGGATTTTCCTTGTTTTCATGTTTTTTGGTGACTAATTTCCTCATTATCCCTTGGATTGGGACATTGAGTTGTATAATTCTAGACTCTCTTCTAGTTAAAAAATGAATTTTCTTTTACTTACCTATTTTCCTCACACTTGTGAGTTTTATAACCTCTAACTCCTCACTTATGTAATTTTATGTCCCTTTAATTCAATTTCCCCCTTGTTTCTTCCCACGTCTTTAATAGATAAGAAATTGAATCTTTTTTTCTTTCATCATCTTCATCCCTTGACCTTTCATGAGACTCAATATTTCTCTTACTTACTGTTTTTGGGACTTCAACTATGTTCACATTATTAGTCATATATCACAATATCTGGTTAAGAATAATCAAAAGGTTTATCACTCTAGCTCCCATTCTGATTGTTTTTTCATCAAGGTAATATTTGCATTATCCCTCACACCCATGGTTCTTTCTAGTTATAGAAATTACTAGAACTAAAAGAGTTAATGTTAGTGGTGATAATTATAAGTGAATTTTCATAAATAATGATAAGAAAATTTTATCTGAAGATGAATCACTTTATACACTATCATATTAACCTTTAGTTATTAAAAATAAACTTTTATCGAACTCAATTCAACCTATATCACTATCATCTATCATTCTTGGTTCAACCTAGGTCACTTTGTGTTTGGTTCTCTCATACTTATTTTCTTAATAGTTAAAATAGTGATCCCAAATTACCATGAACATTATTAAAATATACTAAACCCAGTAATAATTAGAATTTATGCTCTCAAAATCCAACTTATCCTTCCTTAAACAATATTAATAATACAATAAAGTATATAAATTCCCTAATATAGGTTTCCAAACCTTCAAGTTCATTCATAAAATTTAATATCTGTTTCCAAACCATTAAATCAAAACTAATGAAGAATAATACAAACATGATTCACATAATCCTCAAAACTTTTAGAATATATTATAAAATCATTTATAAATATCATTCATTAATTAAAATATCTAAGAGTATCAATATTTAATTTCATTTAAGATATCAACCTCACTAACTTAGGTAATACTAGGAAACTCACCTTTTCTGTCACGAGAGTCATATACTAAAATTTTAAATCATTTAAGTATGCTCTCTTTTTAGTTATAATATATACTTGTTTCTAGATTCATACCTATCTCAGCATAATTTTCATGATCTTGTTTTGACCAATTACAAAAACTAAAATAGTTATGGTAATATCCAAAAGAATCAGATTATATGAATATGAAATCACAATCCTAAAATATTTTCTCCTATAAAACGTTCATTTCCACCTATGATACTATGTCATAATTATTTCATCTTATAACTCTGCTAATTTAACCTAGGTTAATTTAAGTTGTGTTCTATAATAATTCTCCACCTAATCCATTGATTTTATTAGGAAATAAATCCTTAATAATGGTTTTTAAAAACAATGTGATTAACTAAAGCATATCTCCTGGGAGTGTCAAATGAAGTGTTCTGTTAGGTCCCTCTGTTGTTCACCAGGTAATGATTGAGTTAATACCCAACACACCCTTTTTTAGGTTTATTTCCCCTAGGTACATATATGCTAGATCCTACATCCACATGTAGTATCTGTACAGGGATTTTATTTCTAGTAAACCACATAATAAAGATTTTCTAAAATTTCAAGATTTTATCCTATACTTAGACTTATCCCTAGGGTTTTTACAAAATAAATTTTATCCTAATCCCAAAATAAAATGTGCATTATTACCTTAATATTAAATCATATATTATCTAAAAGGGTTATCTATACCTTACAAAATTTTATCATCTATAACTTATCAAGCCTTAAATTATCCTCTACAAACATCCAAATTTCCAAAGTTATCTAAACCCTTCTATGATGCCAACTATGATGCCATGGACCCACACTCCCAGATCCAGTTCCATAAAAACATAATTTATATACTAGTTTAGATACCAACTCTATATTCTTGAACCCAACCATATGAATTGAAAATTTTAAAGAAAATATTGCATTAAATATATTCCTAATAAAATTTAAGTTTAAATATTTTGAGAATTATGACCAAAAAATAATTAAAATATATTGTGTTATTTATAAAAAATCAATTTTTCCCATTATATAGATAAATATTTAATTTATAATGTGTCTCAAAAATCACCCATAAATTTTTTCACATGTGATATCCTTCTAAACATGTCATGTGTAAAAACTTTCTTCATAACCTAGGGAATAGAAAAAAAAATAAATAGATGAGATTAAATTCTTAGTAAGAGAAACATATTACTGAAGCTATCAAAAAACATAAGCATGGTATACATAATATGGAAAGAATAAATAATCTGAACCATATAATAATCAATTGAGACTAAGAGCATTTTATGACCATGATGATGAATTAAAATATGTATATCAATAATTTTGGTCTCATACTGACAAAATGCATAATGTTGGACATCAGAAACATGTTTTCAAGGACTTATGACAAGTTATTATATTAATATGGGGATAGGTATACCCAAAAACCCAAATATTTTTTGTCTTGTTAGACCTATTGATGCATCAAGGTGATATATAATTTCAAGTCCCACCCATAACTTTATTAATTCTAATTCATTCTTCATAAGATTCAATAAGACATTTCATATCATTCCCTAAGGAACTACTGACGAAATCAAACATGGATATCCACATAAAGAAAAATAAGAAATATAAATACATAATCAACCTATGTTAGTAGTTAATAATCATAAATAATTTCAATACTTCCCAAGACAATAAATAAACTTACATTCTAGGTAAACATCCTCCAATTTGAATTTTAAAAATGATATGTTTACACCATATAGGGTAATGAGTATATGGTCAAGTAAATGTTAGAATAACACAGTAATATGTCTTCCAGAGAAATAATGTGGGTGGTTTTAAAATAATATATCCTTAGTAAAACAAATGAAACATTTATAAATGTGTACATAGATAAAATACACCATCACAAAAATAATTCTTTAAATGGTATCACAAAAAAGGGATCAAGAATTGATTTGTTTGATAGAATGAATCTAATACCCTAAATGATATATATATATATATATTAGATAATAAATAATAAAACATAAACCTTATTTGGTTAAACCATTTTGAAAAAGATAAGGGAAATGGAATTGAAAAATTAAAATATCTTCTAGAAAACATTTTCTAACATTTACATTAAAAAAACAAATTTTTTATGTCACTTTAAAAGGTAATTTTTGAAAATGGGATGAGATTTTTTTTGAAAACCTTTAATTTTAAAAATAAACTCCAATAATGTATCCTTGAAAAGAAATAAATTTTATTTTGGATAAATTAGGATAGGAAGAAAAAACATGTGAAAGTGAAAGTAAAATCCCTTTTTTTGATTTTCAAAATACCTTTACTACAAACTCACATTGTAATAAGAGTAAAAAACATTAATTTGTATCAAAACATATTACTTATCCATATATTTAGATAAATTATCATCTAATAAATTATTAGGGTGCATGAAATCACTTATTAAAGAAATAATTTTATGATGAAATAATATAAATCAAGGAAATGGGACTTGAGTTATCAATATCCCTTACATGCAACATACTCCTTGATGTAAGAAATATTTCATAAATGTGTTTTATATAGTAGTAATATAAATAATTAAAATTACAAATAATAATATAAATGGGTATATACTACCAAAATTTATATATAATTAGTATAAGAGAAATGATCGTAACTCAATTAAAGAAAATTGAGTTAACAAAAAGACTTACAACCAGGGTAACAATGAGTTAAAATCCATTAGATGAAAATAAAATGATTTGGAATATTATACCCTTGAATAAAAAAATTATTATAAGTAAAATTATTTGTATATTTAATTTACCATTCAAAGGAAAATATAGTTCATAATATAAACATGTCTCATGGAATTGATGTCTATGACAAATAACCCTTGTGGATTGAGTGAAATTATATTCAAAACCTCTAGAAATAGATAGATTATAATTGATCTTAAAATATTATGGTTAAAATATCATTCATGATATTATATCTCAAATATTAAATATATAAAACACATAAATTAAATTAGGTACATAATACCAAAATATGTCTTAAAGAGAATAATTTGAGACAAAAACTCTTATGTCGGTCCTAATTTATTTTACACTTGCACAAAATGTCTTGAATAATTAAATTAAGTTAATTAAATACACATAAAAGAACCCTATTTATAAATATAACCATTTAAAATCCAAATTTATAATCATTTTATACGTATATATTAGTTAGTTTTGAATAATTTTCAACATCGGGTGTAAGGAATCTTTATCACTCTGAACTAGTTTCATAAAAGCTATTTTGGTATCTATTAATTTTTAAAATTACAATACAATTAGATCATATAAGGTACTATAATATATGTTCCAATATATTTTAAAAAAATACAATTTCATTTAATTGAATTTTTGGTTATAACCCATGAGGATGAAATTAGCGATGAGCATGTTTCAGTGATTCATATTGAACGAAGAGTGTTTTCTTAATTAATTAATTAAATGTTGATATAAAATTACCCAGACCAAAAAATATTATTTAAATATTTATATCATATTATAATTTTAATTAAGTTCTCATATTAATACATTATATCACCCCTAGTTTCATGTACTCTACGAATATTTTATGTAGTTTGATCTTATATGAGTTGGGTTAAGTTTGGGGAGTTTTCAGGAGGATTTATGCATTTTGGGAATATTTTATAGGTAAAATATTAGATTAGGGTTATTATTAATAGTTAAACATATCAAGGAAACCATGAAACCTTTTTTAAGACTCACTAGGAAGGATCACGGTTGAAACACTATTTTATTAAACTATGTGAGTGCCTAGGGGAAACTATGTAAAGAGAAACAGAGGGAAAATGTAACATCCTAGGTATTTATAGAATAATAAATTTCCATATCCAATAATATTTACGAATAATATATTAATTTTATGTTAAAATTGAAAATTTTTCTAATATCATACTCGACTTGTAACAACAGGTTTCTCTGAAATATTACGTTGCCCACAACATTGTGTTAAACTGAAAAAATACAATATTATTATTATTATTTTAATAGTAGTTAATGTCTAGTAGCTTTATTGGAGGGAATGAACATAACTAACTAAAATATGATTAAATTTTTTTTAAAATGTTTTTACATTTATCCAATAAATTTTTGAGGCTTAAAATGAGAATAAATCAAATTTTAAGCATAAAATACTCTAATATTTTTAAAAGCTCGTTTTAACACCTTTTGATGGTGAACCATTTTTAAATATAGTTTTTTTCACTTTTATATGTTCTATTTGATAAAATAAACATATTATTTATAATCGTCACATAAAAATTTACTTTGGTTGAAATTTTGGTATTTTTCCCATAAAATCCATATTTTAATTAATAGTAAAAAATACTGCATTTTATTTCAAAACTGCCTTTTCATCTAATTTATTTATATAATTATATTGCCTTTTAAATTAGTTTTAAATTGTAATTGGATTAAGTTTTTATAATTTAATACAATTTTGGTCAATGGAAGTAATTTCACAATGAAATTGGACATAAACACATTTCAATCTTTTGATAGTTTTTACTTCTTAAAAACCCGCTATTTGGTTTTGACAATGGGAATTAATTTTAAATTAATTTATACCAATTATGTGTTTTTTATTTTTAAAAATGGATTCAATATTTTTAATCATAAGGTCAAAATATTTTAAATAGGTACCGTTTATTTTTTGGAATTATGAATAGTAACTTTAGTAAATATTTTTATTTAACATGGTTAAAGGGTAAATCAGGTAAATAAGGGTAAAAAATAATATTATAATAATATAAAACTACCATAACACATGTACTAATGCTATTTTATGAGATATGTATGACCATTAGTATCTTTGGGTTGATTTTAGGACCCTGTGGAGCCACTTGGTTGTGATAACGACATGTTATAATAATTATTATTAAGTAAAGACAAATATAACATAAACATGTATCCATTTAATAAAATGATTTGAAGGTGGGGTTTTATAACTGATTTATTTCACTATAAATATTCATTATAAATACAAAAAAAAATCCTACATCATGGTATTTTATTTAAAATTTTAGAAATTAGATAAATAAATTTATTTATGACACAATGATGATGTAGTGATTACCTTATTAATGAAAGATTCAAATAAATGATATTATAAATATTAAAATAAATGTAATTTGAACATTTTGATGCCATCCAAGAATTTTTTTTATGATTATGACATGTTATATTTTAGTTTCTTCTATTTTTCTAATGAATTAAGTAGTTATGACTTTAAAAAATCAATTACTAAATAGTGTCAAAATTGACATAAATGAGTTTTTTAAAAAAATATTTTATTAAATGATATAATATTTATAAAAATATTAGATTCATAAAAACGAATTATATAATGTTAAAAATTTAATTAATGATCCACTTTAGGTTCTCTTGTCATTTTATAGTAACCATATTAACTATATAGTGTAAAAATACAAGAAGACGTGGTAAGAGTTAATTTATTTAACTAAGAGTTAAAGACAAGAGATAAGGTTACATTTGTGACCTAAACTTGTCTAAAACTTATTGGATTAAATTATTTATACCAATAATAATATTATCCTACAAATATAGAAATTTTTAACTATTATAATTCAAAAATAAATTTATAATAAAATAATATTTGAAGACTTTCCAAAAGTGCCCCTCCTCCATATTATAAAAGGCCACCACCTCTACCAACTTAATCACACCTATAAAGCCCCTTATCTCTTAAAAATTCTGTTCAAATAATCTCCCAAAATCCCTACCTTCCTTCTAGAATCATTACCTTGTGAATAAGTTAACTCAAGGAATCCTTTTGGCTCAAATCAAAAGGAGTTACCCGATTTAGAGGTAACGTCTTCTCTCAAACTCATTTCATTTATTTTCTTTATCCAACCCCCTAAACTCTCTTTATTAAATTATTTTATAATAAAACCAGTATAATAAATATACTAGTATGTTTTTTATGATATGTTTTTGACCTACACTTACACACACCTCCATCTAACGGACATAGAACAGAATGTTTTTGTGTACAGCGAACTACTGGCTCATGAAATGATGATTGTTCAATTTTATCCTATCACCTATCATGGTGACCATTATGATAGAAATATATCTATATATTATATATATTATATTTATATTATCTCTATTCTTCTATAATTTTAATTTATAATATACCTTTATACTTTCCATGTTGTGCAAATACAATAATTTTGTTTGAGGAAGTGTGGACTACTGCGCCCTCAAAACGATGTGACTTGTTCCCGCTATACATGGAAAGTATAAAGGATGATTTTATTAAACCTATGATACATACATGACATTAATATAATACTGGTATTATAATATACATTTAAATCATTGTATTATTATTCTTTTAATATGACAATGAAATTAAAGTAGCGTTCATGCATACATACGACCTACTGTCTCCATGAACGTTGCATTTAATTTATTATCTCAAAATATTATAAATATTATAAATACATATATACTAGATATATATTTTATTTAAATCATAAATAATATTCTATAGATTATGTAATTTTTACTATATGGACAATTTACATCAAAACAAGTTCATTTTTGCTCACATACTGAATATCAACAAAAAATCTGATATAAACTTAAATAATTATGTAATTTTTATAAAATGGTAATAAGTGATATAATATTAATAATAAACTTGAAAAGGTTCTAAATCAAGTACAAATTAACCTAAGTTTATTATTCAAGAACATAATGATTGTACGTGATGAGTCAGAATCAAGGTAAGGGACTTCATCTCAATCTCTTTTCATTGAGGCATATTTTAATGTTATATACCACCTTATTTTATACAATGTATAATAAACCCCTTTTAATTTTAATTTAATTCAAAGGAAATTTTTTTTCTACGAATTATATTATTAAACGACAAAAATAAATTTTGTTAACGTATGCGGTGACAACGACTCCTCTGTCGCCGTAGCTGTTATTTGATATTTGGCTTCGTCTATAAGACTTAATATTTTTAAAAGGAAAAGAAATCCATTATTCACTTTTTGGGTGTTCTGGTATTGAAAATGGTTTTGAAAGTTTATTTACAATTTCAATATCTTGAAATTATTTTTTGTTATAGCAAATGAAATTTTATTAGTTAAATATTGATAATTGCAATATTTTTAGTGTTATGATTATATAATGGTACTTGGACATTTTATGGGTGGTTATATGATATACCAAATACGAGTGGTTATGTCATAAACCAAATATGGGTGGCTCCATAATAAACCAAGGACGGGTGGTTATGTTATAACCTTCAATGCATTGGGTATAGAAGTCGGTTGTATGGCTATTACATTTAGTGATATGTGTGGAAGTCGACCATATGAGTATTTCATTTAAGTATGTTTATGTCCCATGTTAAATTTATATGTTATATGATGATTTATATGGTATTTATGGAAATATTTTGGTGAGAAAACTGGTAAATAGTAAAATTATTTTTATTGAAGTATATTTAATACTTCTTAAAGAGGAAAAGTATTAATTTATGATAAAGTATCCATGGTTTACATGTTTTTTCAAGGACAACAGTTTCCCTTCTTTTTATATCCCTTACTGAACTTTTTATTTTTATCCCAGGTTTTGAAATGTTCTTCACAAGATTTAAAGAACAATAGAGTCAAAGATGGAATCAAGGAAAAGTTACTCTATTAAAACATGAAATGATACCATGTTTATTTTTAAAGAGTTTTTGTTTTATAAAAAAAATGGATAGTGAGTAGATGTTTCTACTTGAAATATTTAAGTTGTTATGTATGAGTTATGACTTAAATCTCTAAAGCTCTAAACCTGAAAGGATCCTTAATGTGAATTAAATTAAAATTATCTACTTATCTCAAGATTAAGTAATGTTTAAGGTTTGGGACTTATAGTTGGTATCAGAGGCCAATTTAGATAACATTAAGAGTTATAATATTATTAATAGAATATCCATAAAATATTTTTACTTTATGGTAAAATTGAAATGATATAGAATTTGAAGATTACCATGTTGTTTCATCTAATATATGTTTGTTAAGAATGTTTTTCCATTTAGGAAACATGGAATCTGTGTTGGGAAGCCATATACAGGGAAATAACCTTTCAAATCAACATCCTGAGATGGTCAAAATCGAAACTGAATAGTTTGTTATAGTGATTACTCAGTTGACTCAGGTGATAAATAGTGTTGGTGTCTAGGAATAAGATCAATCAGACCAACCGTAGAGGAATATATCTATCATGGAGCATTTCATGAGGTAACGTCTCCCTTCATTCAAAGGATCATCTGACCACGTGCAAACTGAAGAGTGGATTAAAGAACTGGAAAATATTTTTGATATAATGGGGTGTTTAGACAGTCAAAAGTTTATCCTTGCTGTTTATCATTTTGAAGGTTAAGTCGATCAATGGTGGTCAATGATTAAAAATATCAGAGGAAGTGAAGATATTGACACCATGTAATGGGATGAATTTATGAATATATTCCTGGATAAATATTTTCTTAAGGATGTTTGACTTATGATGGAAAAGAAATTTTTGGAATTGACACAAAAGGATGACGATTTTTTAGCTTTATATGAAGAAAATATAACATTTTTTTCAAGGTACCTCCCAAATTTTATTAGAGATATTGATAGTAAGATAAATTGGTTTTTCTCGGGATTGAAGCTAAAATATCGAAGGGAGTTAGATTATCATGAGTTCAAAAGATATGAGAAACTTATATGATGTGCTCAGATGGTAGAAATGGAGTTTTCTAATGAGCATTTTTTCTATGAGAAGAAAAAAAAAAGCAATCCAGTTGGAAGTAAATGGGAAAGAATAATCAAAGAATCCAAGAGGTAAGAAAACCAAATTTCTAACCTGTGAGAAGTGTGGTAAAAACAATCCTATAGAATGCCTCTCGAATTCTAGGAAGTTCTTATCGTGTGGTACAACTGTTCATATTGCTCATAACTATAAGTAAGCTGATCATGTAGACAATGAAAACTTAGTGATAAGATGTTTTAATTGCAATGTGATAGGACATTATGCCAATGTGTGTCCAAAGATGATTATCTAGGGTGGAAAACAACAAGATCAAAAGTATAAGGGAATATAAAAATCATTTTCTACTACTATGGTTGATGTGGGACCATCAAATGAAGTGGTGGAAGGTATGTTATAGGTTTTTTTAAAATATTCCAATACTCTATTTGACTCTAGATCTTCACATTCTTTCATTTCTGAGAGATTTGCAGGTAAAATGGAAATAGACCCTCCTAAATATGATATAGAACCTTTTTTAAATACTCTAAGTGGAAGTATTAAAGAAACCAAGATTTATAGAAATATTTATATTATCATTAGTGGGATAGTCTTTCCTACAAATCTTGTTGAACTTCTTATAGTGGAATTTGATATCATTTTGGGTATGGATTGGCTTCCATTTGTTCTTGGTAAACTAGATTATAAATCCATGAAAATTTTATTCAATGATTTCATACCTTTGATAACATAACAAGAATATGAAATATTGATTAAATATGGCATTGAAAGTTATCTGGGTCATGTTGTTGAAAAGAAAGAAATAGTTTTGATTAGTGATATTATAGTAATGAATGAATTCACAGATGTTTTTATTGATGAATTTCTTGGTAATTTTCCTAATATGGAGGATGAATTTACTATTGATTTATTATCTAATTCTAATACTAATTCTAAACCTCCCTTATTTAATGGCTCAAGAAGAACTGATGGAATTGAAAAAATAGTTGCAAGAATTACTTGATAAAGGTTTCATTCTACCTAGCACTTCACCATGGGGTGCTCTAGTTTTATTTGTGAAAACTAAATATGGTTCTATGATACTATGTATTGATTAAAGAGACTTTAATGACATAACTATTAAGAACAAGTATTAGTTGACTCATATAAATGATTTTTTTGATCATCTCCAGGGAGCTCAGTGTTTTTCAAAGATTTATTTGAGGTCTGGGTACCATCAGCTGAAGGTGAAGGAGGATGACATTCCAAAGAAATCTTACCTAATGAGAAATGGAAATTATGAGTTTGTAGTTATTCCCTTTTGGTTATCTAATGCACCTTCTGTATTTATAAATCTCATTAATGGTGTCTTTCATCAATTTTTGGATCAATTATTGGTTGTGTTTATATATGATATTTCGGTATATTCTAAAATTTAGGAGGAACATAAAAGTCACTTAAGGATTGTTTTGAAAACCTTAAAAGAAAATAAATCGTATGGAAAGTTTAGAAAGTGTTAATTTTGGTTCAAAAATATTTCTTTCTTTGGTCATATTGTTTCTAAATATGGTATAACTATTGACCCTTCTAAAAAAAGTTGTTGAAGAGTGGCCAAGACCTACCAATATCACAGAGATTCGTAGTTTTATGAGATTGGCGGGTTATTACTGAAGTTTTGTTGAAAATTTTTCTTAGTTATCTACCACACTAACTAAGCTAACATGTAAGGGATTTAAGTTTATTCAGACAAAATAATGTGATGATTTTTATCAAGAATTGAAAAGAAGATTGGTAAATGCTCCAGTTTTGGCCCTACCTTCCAGGAATGGTGAATTTTTTATCTACAGTGATGCATCATTGAAAGGTCTTGGTTGTGTCCTAATGTATAATGATCTAGTATTTTCTTATTCTTCACTTCATTTGAAACATAATGAGTTAAATTACCCTACACAAGATTTGGAATTGGATTCTTTTTTGCAATAAAAATTTGGAGGTATTATTTGTATTATATAAAATATGAAATATATACTGATCCCAAAAGTTTAAAATATATATTAACTTAGAAAGAATTAAACATGAGACATAGTATATTTCTATAATTAATCAAGTATTATGATTTCATGATTCATTACTACACTGGAATGGAAAATAAAGTGGATAACACTTTGAGTCGAAAGAGTAATGCTACATTAACCATGCTAAATTTGGAACAAGATCCTTCAGTTACTAATTTGATGAATTTTGGATAGGAAGTTTTTGGTGTAGATAATTCCTCTATTTTTTTTAGGTGGTAGTGAAATCATCTGTATCAAACTGAATTAATAATGTGCTGAAAGAAGACAATGAGTTGAAAAAAAAGGTAGAATTGGTTCAGAAGGGTAAGTTACCTGAATTATAAATTGATAGATTATGTTTTGAGGTTTGAAAAGTGATTATGTGTACCTTATGATTCATATTTGAAAAAGAGTTATTATTTAAAGCTCATAGATCCCCATTTTCAGTTCATCCTGGGAGTACTAAGATGTATAGAGATCTTAAAGAGTATTACTAGTGGGATAGAAGGAAAAGAGATTTTTCTAACCTCACTATGAAGTGTATGACTTGTCAACAGGTTAAAGTAGAATGGTAGTTATTGAAATGGATGTTTTATCCTTTTCAGTGCTTGAGTGGAAATGGGAAAATATATCCATTGATTTCATAGTGGGATTACCAAACACTTCTTGTGGTAATAATGTGATATGTATTATTTTTTATCAATTGATTAAATATATGCATTTTCTTTCTATTCGAGATACTATATCTCTAGATCAACTTTCTCGATTTTATATTAAAGTGATATTCAGGTTACATGGAGTTCCTATCTATATTTTATCTGATTGTGATCTGAGGTTCACTTATAACTTTTGTAAAGGCCTTCATAAGTCATTGGGAACTAAATTAGATTTTAGTACAGCTTTTCATATTCAATCATATGGGCAGTCAGAACGAACAATTCAGACCTTAGAGGATATGTTATGGGATTATTAAATATATTAACATGGAAGTTGGGATCAAAATATTTATTCCGTTGATTTATATTATAATAATAGTTTTCATTCCAACATATATATGGAACCATTTGAAGTATTATATGCAAAGCAGTGTCAAACTCTAACTTTTTGGGATGAAATAGGTGAAAGGAAGTTTACGGGACTGGAATTGGTAGAAGGGATGGCAGAAAAAGTTCAATTGATTTAGAAGAACATGAGGATAGATTATAGAAGGTAGAAAATTAATGTGGATAAATAGAGGAATGATCTTTATTTTGAGGTATTTGATAATGTCTTTCTCAAATTTTCTTCATGGAAAAGTGTGATTCATTTTTGTAATAAGGGAAATTTGAGTCCATGGTTCATTGGACCCTATGAGATCCAGGATAAATTAGATCAGTTTTATATAAGGTGGCCTTACCTACAAGTTTATCCTAGGTACATAATGTTTTTCATGTTTCAATGTTGAGAAAGTATATGCCCAATCTATCTCATGTTTTGAGTCCAAAGGTAGTTCAGTTGGAAGAGTATATTTCTATTAAGAAACCGCCAGTAGAGATTCTTAATAGCAGAGAGAAAGTGTTGCGGAATAAGGTGATTTAACAGATAAAGGTTTTTTGGAAAAAACCTTATGGTTGAAGAGGCAATGCAGGAATCTAAAAATTTTATTGGGAAGAAATACACCCACTTATTTGATAAGTAAATAAAATTGTGGGGACGCAATTTCCAAAAGGAGGTAAAGATGTAACATCTCAGGTATTTATAGAATAATAAATTTTCATATCTAATAATACTTATGAATAAAATATTAATTTTACATTAAAGGGTATACTTTGTCCAATAGCATACTCTACATGCAACAATGGGTTTCTCTGAAATCTTATGTTGCACAAAATATTGAGTTATACTAAAAAATAATATAATATTATTATTATTATTTTAAATGGTAGTTAAAGCCTAGAAATTGTATTGGTAGGAATAATTATAAATAACTAAAATATGATTACACGTGCTTTTAAATGTTTTTACATTTATCCAATATATTTTAGAGGTCTAAAATGAGAATGAATCCAATTTTAATCATAAAATCCTCTAATATTTTTAAAATACCATTTTACCACCTTTTGATGTGATCTATTTTTAAATCTAGTTTTTATCACTTTTATATATTCTATTTGAAAAAATAAACTTCTTATTTAACGGCAAGACATAAAAATTTAATTTGGTTTAAATTTTGGTATTTTTCTGATAAAATCTATAGTTTAATGAATAGTGAAAAATACTTCATTTTAATTAAAAAATGTCTTTTCATCTAATTTATTTATACAGTTATTTTGTATTTTTAATTGGTTTTAAAGACTAATTAGATTAATTTTTTATCATTTAACCCAATTTTTGTCATTGGAAGTAATTTCACATTGAAATTGGACATAAACACATATCAATCTTTTGATAGTTTTATTTTTAAAAAATTCACTTTCTGGTTTTGACAATAGGAATTAATTTTAAATTAACTTCTACCAATTCTATATTTTGAATTTGAAAAATAATGGATTCCATATTTTTAATTAGAAGGTCCAAATTGTGTAAATAGGTACCTTTTATTTTTGGATATTATGAATAATAACTTCAGTAATTATTTTTATTTACCATGGTTAAAGGGAAAATCAGGTATATACGGGTAAAAAATAATATTATAATAATATAAAACCACCCTAACACATGTCCTAATCCTATTTTCTATGATATTTCCGACCATTATTATTCTTGTATCAATTTTAGGACCCCATGGAGCCACATTGGTGTGATAATTACATGTTATAATAATTAATTTAAAGTAAAGAGAAATATAAAATAAACATGTATACATTTACTAAAATGATATTAATATGGGGTTACTGATATATTTGACTATAAATAGTCTTTATAAAGTTAAAAATATTTCCTACATCATGGTATTTTATTTATAATTTTTAGATATTAAATAGATAAAATTATTTATGACACAATGATGATGTAGTGATTAACTTATTAATGAAAGATTAAAATAAATGATATTATAAAAATTAAAATAAATGTAATTTGAACATTTTGATTCCATTAATTAATTTTATGGATGATTATGACATTTTATATTTTAGTTAATGTATTTTTTTCAAATGAATCAAGTTTTTATGACTTTAACAAAAATAAATTACTAAATAGTGTCAAATTTGACAAAATGAGTTTAAAAAAATATTAATATATTAAATGATATAATAGTCATAAAAATTTTATATTATGCCAAATAAATTACATAATATTAAAAATTTCATTAATGATCCACTTGAGGTTCTCTTGGTATTTTATAGTAACCATATTAACCATATAATGTAAAAAATACAAGAAGACGTTATAAGAGTTAATTTATTTAACTAAGGGTTAAAGCCAAAAGATAAGGTTAAATTTGTGACATAAACTTTTCCAAAACATATTGGTTGAGATAATTTAGACCCATAATCATATTATCATCAAAATATATCACTTTTAACTATTAAAATTATAAAATCAATTTATAATAAAATAATATTTTCAGACTT
This sequence comes from Viscum album, assembly GCA_963277665.1. Classification (NCBI taxonomy): domain Eukaryota; kingdom Viridiplantae; phylum Streptophyta; class Magnoliopsida; order Santalales; family Viscaceae; genus Viscum; species Viscum album. Next base: position 1,122,895,246 of record OY728141.1, read on the forward strand.
TTCTAAAGTGCCCCTCCTCCCTCTTATAAATGGCCACCACCTCTACCCACTTACTCACACCTCTAAAGACCCTTGGATCATACAAATTCTATTTAAATAAGCTCCACAAATACCTACCTTCCTTCTATAAGGATTATCTTTGGAATAAGGTAACTCAAGGAAGCCTTTTGGCTCAAATCAAAAGAAGTTACCGGATTTAGAGGTATCATCTTCTCTCAAACTCATTTCATTTATTTTCTTTCTCTAACCTCATAAACTCTCTTTATTCCATTATTTTATAACAAAACCAGTATAATAAATATACTAGGATGTTTTTATGCTAATTTTTATACCTACACTTACACATACCTCCATTTAATGGATATAGAACATATTGTTTCTGTGTATGGATAACTACTGCCTCACGAAATGATGATTGTTCAATTTTATTCTACCACCTTTCATGGTGGTCATTATGATGAAAATATATTTATATATGATATATATATATTATATTTATATTTTATCTATGCTTTTTTAATTTTTATTTAAAACATACCTTCATTCTATTCATGTTCTGTAAATACTATAATTTTGTTTGAGGAAGTGTGGACTACCGCCCCCTCAAAGCGATGTGACTCGTTCCCACTATACATGGAAAGTGTAAAGGATGTGTTTATTAAAACTATGATACATACATGAAATTAATATAATACCGGTATTATAATATACATTTATGTTATTTGATTATTATTATTTTAATATTATAAATAAATGAAAGTATTGTCCATGCATACATACGGACTACCGTATCCATGAGTGGTGCATTTGATTTATTAACTACAAATATTTTTGATACTATAAATACATATATAATGAATATATATGATATTTAAATCATGAATAATATTCTTGAGGTTATGGAATTTTGACCATATGAACAATTTACATCAAAACAAGTTCATTTTCAACTCATGTACCAAATATCGACAAAATGTCCAATATGAACTTAAATAATTATATAATTTTAATAACATGGTAATAAGTGATATAACAGGAATAATAAACTTGAAAATGGTTCTCAAGAAAGTATAAATTAACCAATGTTTATTATTTTAGAATATAAAGATTGTACGAGATGAATCGGACTTAAGGTAAGGGACTTCGTCTCAATCTCCTTTCATTGAGGAATATTTTTATGTTATACACCACCTTATTTTTTACAATGTATAATAAACCCCATTTTTTAATTTAATTCAAATGGAATCTTTTTTCTACAAAGCATTTTACTAAATGACAAAACGTAATATTTTTAACGTGTGCGGTCACAACGAATCCTCTGCCGCCATAACTGTTATTTAATATTTGGATTTCTCTATAAGACTTACAGTTTATAAAAGGAAAAGAAATAACTTATTCTATTTTTAGATGTTTTGGAATTTAAAATGGTTTTGAAAGTGGATTTACTATTTCAATATCTTGAAATTATTTCATGTGATTTCAAATGAAATTTTATGAGTGAAATGTTGATAATTGTAATCTTTTATGTGTTATTGTTATATAATGGTACTTAGACATTTGACGAGTGGTAATGTGATAAACCAAAAAATTTTAGTTACGTGATAAACCAAATACAGTTGGTTCTGTGATAAACCAAGGACCGTTGGTAATGTTATAACCTCTAATTCATTGGGTATGGAAGTCGGCCATATGGCTATTCCATTTAGTGATTTGTGTGGAAACTAACCATATTGTTATTTTATTTGAGTATGCTTATATCCCAAGTTCCATTTATATGTTATATATTATTTCTATGGAAATTATGGTAATATTTTTGTTACAAAAAGGGTAATAAATAAGCTTATTTTCAGTGAAGTATATTTACTACTTCATAAAGGTGAAAATTATTACTTTATGATAAAGTATTCATGGCATACGTGTTTTATCAAGGAAAATAGATTTCTTTCTTTGTATATCCCTTATTGAGATTTTTATGCTCATCCCAAGTTTTGAAATGTTTTTCATAGGACTTAAAGAAGGATAGAGTCAAGGATGGGATTAGGGAAAAGTTATACTATTAAAACAAGAAACGATTCCATGTTTATTTTTAAAGAGTTTTTTTTATAAAAAAATAGATAGTGAGTAGAAGTGTATACTTGTAATATTTAAGTTTTCATGTATGATTTATGACCTAATTCTCTAAATATCTAAACCTAAAAAGATCCTCCATGTAAATTAAAGTCAAATTATTAACTTATTTTACAATTAAGTAATGGTTAAGTCTAGGACCTAATAGAAAAAGCAGGTTTGGTGCATGATTCTTCTTACTATAAAAGACAATTTTGAAAGGTATAGCCTTGAGATAGTAACATTTCATGGTTGGAACATGGTTTTATAAATAGTGTAGCCTAAACATGCGATGGGAATTAATTAATATAAAAATTAATTTTAACCCAGTTTAAGCACTGGAACCCTCATTCTACTCCTATTATTCTAGGGTCTCAAACTTCCCTCCCTTCTAAGGATTATTTAGTGATTTAATTTGATATGGAGTGATATTTTATTGAAAAAAGTGCATTGTATATTTGTATTCATCAGTAATTCATGTTTTTTCTCTGCCTCCTTAGATCTACTCATTTTATCTCACTCGAATTATGAGATATATTCTTCCATGGATAGATCTATATTCCTTATTGAATGTCTTAATGAGATATTATTAGATATTTTAAATGGAATGTGTTTTGATCCTGGATCTATAAGATCATAGTACCATTGTTTTTTTTAATCATTGAGAGGTTTGTGGATTATCTCTCATCCCCGCCATTATAGAACTTGAAGGCTTAGTTTTGGTAAATTGATTTAATTTATTTGGTTGTTGAAAATTGGTGTGATTCTTAAAGGAAAACCATTGTGATTTATGTTTTGGTAATTGGGAAAATTGGATATCTTTTGGAAAATCCCAATGTTATGATTTTAATATGATAATATTAAAATTATGGTTTCATTTTGATTTAAGAAAAAGTGTTTGATGAAATATTCACTAGATAAAACAGTTTATTATTAAGTGGTTTGGAAAATAATTTGGAATATATGGTTGGTGTGAGTTCATTTCTTGTTCTTGACCCCTGATAAGGGGAATGTTCCATTAGGGAACCTGAATATTGGTTACCTTGTGATGACTTAGTGTATCAATGAGAGATATACCATGAGTATGGAAATCTCACTTATCAGGCATGGTTGTGGGTGTGTGGGTGTGTAGAAACATGAAAATAGGTATTCCAAATAATTAGAAATGGTTTGAGACATTGTTTATTGATTTCCATTGAACTTTATTATAGTTTTTATATAAAATTTTTTAACTATTTCTAAACTATTTTATATAAAAAAATTTAACCAATTATTATCCTAGTGGTGTGAGTTGTAAATTATCATGGGAATTCCTAATTATTTTATACTCACCCCCTACTTTGGTACTTTAGTGAGTTTTCAGATATTATATATCAGGACATAAGAAACGGAAAAGTGTCATATTTTACTAGTGATTCATATTGATACCTTGGGTATGGTAGGTGGAGTTGGATCTTGGAGTTGGTTTGGGATTTTCTTGTGAGGATGTTACTTGGGTGTCTTTGGGTATTTTCTTTCTTTTGGTTTTTCTGGTTGATGTTCCATTTTCACTCTGATAATATTATCTTTTGGATAATTATTTGGGTTGTATTATTTATACTCATACATTATATAGTTGGTTTTTATGTTTATTAATTAGTGATGTTGGATTTTTTTATCTTTAAAGGGAAAATCAACCCCCAAAATATTACTATTCCCATGGAATTTATTTCTAGCCTTTGGTGTCTTGGGGATGTCACCTAAGGCCAATAACACCATTGTCACTTCTCAAGACAATGAGGAGGGGTGGGATATCACAAATGGTATCAAAACTAGTTAGTACATCTATCTATTGTGATTTTATCATGGAGATAATAATTTTTTAACTTGAAATTCATATCCTAAAAATATTTAATTATCCATTTTACATTGAACTTAATGTTGTCAGGGTGTTCGAGTACAAAATATTTTTAATTAACTTTTAGGAGAGTTTTCATATCATCTTTTTGGGTTTTACTAATGATTATTTCATATCATTTATTGATAGTATGACTTCCCACTAGGACTGTATTGTTCATTAGTAATTGAATTGTTTACGTAAAAAGGAAAAATTATTTCAACAGTTGAATTTTTAAAATAATAATTGTGGTATTTATTGATATGAAAAAATTGGAATTTTTAATCCTTTATTTTCTAGTTAGTGATGACAAAATAGAGTTTTATCTAGTAATATATAATGGAACAAGTTATATGTCATAATAATTAGAAAGTGGTGGATGCTAAAAATGTGGTTTCATCTGAACCACAGGTAAACCAAAAACTACTCTAAAATATCATTCAGGATTTTCAAGTCGTATATAGTGGTAATAGTAATGATGAGATTCAATAATTGAAACATTTAGTTTAATTAAAATATAAAAATACACCCATATTTTAGGGGGATTCTGATCCAGAAAAAAGAAGAAGTCTACTTGGATAGGATAAATTGAATTTTTGAATTCAAGGGAAAACAGGTTGGTCCAAAAGTTAAGTTGTCAATGTTTGTACTGGAAGATATTAGGATCCAATGGCGAGATTTAACTTTTCAAACTAAAGTTGATAAAATAATTATATGGTAGGAGTATTAATAATTTTTCAATAAAAAATTCTATCCTCACATGTTCAAAGTTTCAATAATAGCATATTCCTTTATCCTGAAGTAAGAGAACATCTTGGTAAAAGTGTATGTGGATAAATTTATGAATTTAGTCCACATTTCCCCTAAAGTTATTGAAAGTGTGTCCTTAAGAGCATGAATTTTTTAGTCTGGACTATTATTAGAAATTAACTCGAATATTTTCATTCTCTGTATTAAAAACTATATAGAAATTGTAGAAAATATGGTATAAAAAGATATATATGGAAATAAAATTGCAGGGAGCGTGCTTATCCCCATGGGAACAAGTGGTAACTATAATGCTAGAAATAAGAAAAATAGGTAAAACTACTTCCAGAGTGGTGTTATATTTCATAATAAGATCATGGTATTGATAAACTTTCTTCATTAACCAACAAATCAATCTTAGATGTTTTTAATGTGGTTCCTTTGATAATATTAAGAAAAATTGTATGATGCCACCTAGAGCTTGTCCCAAATGTAACTAGATGGGACTTTATCAACATTGTTGTTGTAATGATCCAAGGTCAGGTTTTAGATACACATCTCATGTTTCTTAGAAATATTATGCTTTGAATGAATGAGCTCATCAGAATAACTCTTATCCTTATATCTAGGTGAGCCAAGGTGGTTTTAAGAAAACTGTGACTCCTCTAATAATGAGATCTCAATACGGTAACAAAGAATAAGGTGCATCGAGTAAGAAATTTTATGGTGTTGGGAAGGTAATCATGGATAATCAATCTGGTCCTTTGACTATGAAAGGTACTATAGTTTTTTGTTATACCCTTGTGCATTATTTGTTTGATATAGGAACATACTACTCTATTATTTCATCTCATGTTAATAATCATTTGAGTTTTCTTATTGATATGATTCCTTCTATTTTGAGACACCAAACTCCTCTTAGCCAAAGAGAGTATCAAACCTTTATGTATAAAATTTTTTCTATAAATATTTATGGGGATAAATTGGTTTTGGAATTATCAATCCTTGAGATGGATATTTATGACTTGATTTTGGGTATGTATTGGATAACATTTTTTTAAGGCCCACATCAATTATTATGCCTGAAAAGTGAGTTTCAAATCTCGGGATGGCACCAAGCTTATATTTATAGAAGATTAGGATATGAATTTAAGTAGATAAAGACCACTGGAACTGGTGGTTGGAACCATCTCTTATAATTTAGTATAGGTTAATTTATAATTTATGGATGAGATCATAATTTGACATTTTCTAAACATTATTGACCATTTTTGGGTGTTTTTTCAGAAAATTTATTGGGGTTCCCACCAAAGAGAGAAGTTAATTTTATGATTGATATCCTACCAGGCCTCAGTATTATCCTACCTTGTCATAAAAAACCAATATAATTGAGGTAATTTAAATTTCATTTAGAATATTTTGAAAGTAAATGGTTCATTAAACTGATCACATCCCCTTGGGTATCACTGATTATTTTTTTAAATAAGGAGGATAGAACTCTTAGGCCTTGTATTGATTATCATAATCTTAATCAAGTTACAATAAAGAATTGATATCCTCTTCCAAACATTGAATATGTGTTTTAGGAATTTAAGGGAGACTAATGGTTCTCTAAAATTTACTTACTTTCAGGTCACCACCAATTGTGAGTTAGAAAAGAGGATATTATGAAATGATCCTTTGTGAGTAGATATGGATATTATGAGTATGTGCTCATACCCTTTAGCCTTATGAATACACTGGTAGTATTTATAGAATTGATGAATCGGATCTTTCGAATGTACCTTGATTAATTTTTATTAGTGTTCATTGATGATATCCTAATGTATTATAGAACTAAATTAGATCATGAGGAACTCTTGGATATAGTTTTGAGTATCCTATGAGAACATCACCTTTTTGTAAAGATTTAAAAGTGTGATTTATTGATATAGGAGGTAAATTTCCATGTTTATTCCATCTCAAAAAAAAAGAGTTTTTATAGATCATAAAGTGATGAAATATTTTATATCCAAGAAAACACTGAATAATTTATTTGACATACACAATTTCATTAGATTAAAAGGATACTATGAATGTATTTTTTTGTGATTTTCACATCTTGAATCAACGATGATATCCTTGAAAATAAAAGGAATCCTATTCTAATGGAATTATAAATGTAATAAATCATTCCATGAGTTAATGTTCATATAACATCATCACCTATATTTATATTACTTGAGTCTTGATGGGGCTATGTGGCCGATTGTGATGCATCGGGATCTGGGTTGGGTTGTGATCTCAAACAGGGAGATCACGTGGTTTCTTATATCCCATGACATTTATAGGTGCATGAGAAAATATACCAAACATATGATTTAGAATTAGAATCTATATTCCATGAATAGAATATTTGAAACCATTATCCTTTTAGTGATAAAATTATGGTGTTTTCATATCATAAGTTTTTGAAACACATTTTATCACAATGTTATTTGAATCTAAGGTAGTGAAGATGGATTGAATATCTTCAAATGTGTGAAATCAACTTTATTCATGCACCCGATAAAGATAACTTTTTGGTTGATTAAAAATAAATTCATATAATAATTTAACTAAAGAAACTTTGGATTAGTGGCAGCTAATGTTAGTCATAATAGATATACATTTAGAGTGTATTGAGTATGGTGAAATTGAAAATTTATTCCCAGTTTTTTTGGTTCCTGATTTGGTTGAGCGTGTAAAAGAGGATCAGATATCTAATCCTGAATGTGTTACCATAAGTTCAAAACTCAATGGTGTGGAGTCCATTAAGGGATCAAATCTAGATGGAATATCAATGATTCCATTTAGATATCAAATAGTAGTTATTCCAACCTATCGGGAATAGATTCTTTATATTAAGGACTATTTGAGATGGGTTGTTCATTTGGGAATACAGAATATGTATAAATAAATTCAAGCATAATTGTGGTGCATTGGAATTAATAGGAAATTTGAAGAGTTTGTTTTGAGATGCCTTACATGTTAGGAGGTCAAGTCAGAGCATCAACAGCTAGCTAGTATGTTAAAATATTTACCTATACCTGAGTGAAAATGGGAGAAGATAACCATGGATTTTGTGATAGGTATACCGAGAATAGTTAGAAAACTTGATTCCATATGGTTAATTATGGATTAGCTAAAACATTTGGCTCAATTTATCCCTATTCATGAAACCAATATGGTGGAATACTTTTCAAAACTCTACATTTTTGAAATAGTAAAGATGCATGGTGTTCCAGTATCGATTGTATCTGACTGTGACCCCAAGTTCATATCTCATTTTTTGGAATTACTTACAAAAAGAACTTTGAATTCATTTGATTTTGGGCATATTTTATCATTATAAAATGGATGGAAAATCCAAAAGGACAATCCAAATTTTGGAAAATTAGGGATTATGTAATAGATTTTGTTGGATCATAGGAGGGACATATATTGTTATTGGAGTTATCATATAATAATATTTATTAGAGATTAATACACATAGATCCTTTCAAATAATTGTATGGTTATCCATATCATTATTCGCTATGTTGGGTGGAAACAAGTGAGACTTCACTTATTAGGCCTATCCTTTTTCAGGAAACAAAAGAGTTGATTAGGAAGAGAATAAAGATGCACTACTGGGAAGTGGGGTTTTCCCAACGCTTGTTTGCCAACAGTTCTGTTGAACCGTTGGTATAGGGGTATAAAACAAGTATTTCCCAATGGTTTGAAGAAACCATTGGGAAATCTAAAATTTTTCTCTCTTTACAAATGGTTTTACAAAACTGTTGGTAAAGACCATGACTTAGGAAGGCTTTCCCAACGGTTTGTGTAAATCGTTGGTAAAGCTCACCTTTCCCAACAGTTTTAACAAACCATTGGGAAAGTTTTCCCCTAAAATCCCAGCAAACCCGAGATCCCATCCACGTGATTGAACTGCTAAAATTGAGACCTAAGATCTCTCTCTCTCTTGGAAAATCATTCCACTAGATCCATACTCAATCACAAAGTTGTTTTGTTTTACACTTCAAATCTGTAAGTAGTACGTTATGTTTAATGTTTTGCATCTAATTGTTTTCTTTTCTGTTTGGATTTGGCTTAAGCCTAAGGTTCGTGCAGTACGTTATACCCAAAAATTTCAATTCTATTTGTTATTTTTTTTTCTATTTTTGTTCTGGTGTCATGTATGAATCAATTTTTTGTTCTGTTTTTGTTTTCTATTTTTGTTCTGGTGGGAGGTGTTGGGGGAGCAGTAGGTGGGGGAGGGGGTGTGCTGGTTGGGTGTTTAGGTGGGGGGAGGGGGTGTGCTGGTGGGGTGTTGAGTTGGGGGGTTGTACAGGTGGGGTGGGGGTGGGTTGTGCAGGTGGGGGTGGGGGAGGGGTGGGTTGTGCAGGTGGGGGTGCAAGTGGAGGGGGGTTGTTGTGAAAGTGGGTGGGGGGGGAGGGGAGTGTGTAGGTTGGGGGGTGGGATGGGTAGGTCAGGGTATTGGGGGGTGAGGTGGGGGTGGGGTGGGTTGTGTAGGTGGGGGTGGGGGAGGGGGGGTTGTTCAAGTGGGGGGTGAAAGTGGAGGGGGTGTTGTGCAAGTAGGTGGGGGAGGGGAGTGTGCAGGTTGGGGGGGTGGGTTGGGTAGGTGGGAGTCTGTTGGGGGTGAGGTGGGGGTGGGGTGTACAGGTGGTGGTGGGGGGAGGGGGCTGTGCAGGTGGGGGAGGGGGGAGGGGGGGTTGTGCAAGTGGGGGGGTGTAGGTGGGGGGTGGCTATGCAAGTGGTTGGGGGAGGGTAGTGTGTAGGTTGGGGTGGGCTGGGCAGGTGGGAGTATGTTGGGGGTGAGGTGGGGGGTGTGCAGTGGGTGGATGGGAGGGGGTTGTGCAGGTGGGGGTGAGGGAGGGGGGGTTGTTCAAGTGGGGGTGCAGGTGGGGGGGGGGTTGTGCAGTCGGTGGATGGGAGGGGGGTTGTGCAGGGGGAGTCTGTTGGGGGTGAGGTGGGGAGGGTGGTTGTGCAGGTGGGAAGTCATCACTTCCATAGTTCAGCAATAAGCACGGGAAATTCATCACTTCTAGAGATTTGGATAGTTTTGAGGCCTCTTTGGTTTTGGTTCTTGTCTTGTCATCTTGGTGAGTAAGGAATCACATGATCTAAAAGTGACATCAACTATATAGGATGAATTCCTTCTCCCAAAACACATTTTTTCTAGAAATAATATATCCTTGGAAGGTTGTGGGAGCCTTTTAGAATCCAATGCCCCAACATTTTCCCAATTGAAAACTTGATACCATCATGTTATCAAGTCACTAATCCTACCAAATTGGATTTTCACTAAAAAAATCTATTCTAATCCTTAACAGCCATATTTTGTTTTTCATAACATGAATGACAACCCAATTAAATTTCATAGCTCTTAGTCACACCCCTGTGGACAGCTCGACCACCCCCCTGGACACCCCTACCCCCTGGACAGCCCTGCCACCCTCGTGGACAGTCCGCCCACCCCCCTGGACACCTTATACCCCCTGGACAACCCCGCCACCCCTATAGAAAGCCTGCCCACCCCCTGGACACCCATACCCCTTGGATAGCCCCCAACCCCGTGGACAGCCCGCCCACCCCCTGGATACTTCCCCCCACCCCCCCTGGACACCCCCAACCCCTAGACACCGTGTACCCCCTGGAAATCCCCCCCCCCACCCCGTGGATATCCCGCCCACCCCCTGGACACCCCCTCCCCCCTAGATAGCCCCACCACCCTCGTGGATAGCCCGCCCACCCCCTGGACAACCCCGCCACCCCCGTGGACAGCCCGCCCCCGATTACACAGAAGCAAATAACTCTACATTTTCCCTGATTTCCAGAAGCCCCCACGCAGGTGAACCCTAACCTAAGGTCTTCCATCTGATCGGCTGCAACTCCCCCATCCAGGTTAGACTTCTTCAACCTCTTCCCAAATACAGACATAGAATCCCTCATTGAGGTAATTGACATGGTTGGGGTAGTGGGGTAGGTGGTTTTCTTTTTTTTAGTGGGGTGATATGGTACTTTCTGTGGACTTTAGTTTGGGTGTTATGAAATGTACTAACTTTTCACAATATTTCCATTTTTTAGAATCAATAACTTATTTAAAAAACTCTCTTTACACATTCTACATTTTTCATGAAAAGCCTTCAATTTGTAATATCTTGAACAATGTTTTATCAGGTCTATGGTGTCTTGTTGGTATGTGATAAATGAAAAAAATACAAAACACATCTCACCTCAAATCTGGGCACACATAACTGAATTAATTAGTATATCTTTACATTGTTTTAATAGTTCACTACATCAACTAGAAACTCCTTCCTTTATCATTTACTTAAATATATTTTCTATTAAAGTTCAATCCTATTGAATTGTTTATGAAAAAATAACTTATATAAATTATTTTTACAGAATGGAAAGAAGTTGTATGTATGAAACCGATCGGATCTCAAGATATTTTCAAAACAATTTGTAGAGATTTATAGATTTTGCATTTCACAATGCTTCAGATAGTGGTCGCATACACTGCCCATGTTCCAATTGTGTTGGTAGACCTTGGTTGAGCTGTGAAGAAGTCAGCTACCATATAACCAAAAATGTTTTTCAAGAAAACTACTTTGTGTGGTATCACAATGGGGAGAAAATGAAATCTCAAATTGGTGATGATTGAGATGAAAGGACTGGAATGGAGAATTTGTTAGATGATCGGTTTCCGTTTATTCGTCATCATGAAAAAGAAAGGATTTCGACTCAAGAATACTTCGATATGAGGACAGATGATGCATCTAGTGAAAATGATGATATTGATAGGGTGAAAAAATTAAATGATGCTTCCACGACTCCAGTATATCGACAATGCGATAAAATAAAAAAGGTGGAATTTTTAATCTGATTGTTTCATGGGAAAACTATGTATGGTATTTCTAATACAGCAATCGATTACATTCTTACCCTCTTGAAGGATTTACTTCCAGATGATGCAGATATTCCCTCAAACCACTATATGGCATGGAAGTTAGTTGAGGAACTTGTATTTTCAAGAAACAAAATTCATGCTTGCCTGAAATATTGCAGTTTATTCTAGGAGGAAACCGCTGAACAAAATGATTGTATAAAATGTGGCACATCCCGCTAGAAGTCAAAATCTGATGGAACACCATCCCGTGTTCCACAAAAAGTAATGTGGCACTTTCCATTGATCCCCAGACTCCAGAATATTTTTATGTCTGATGACATATCAATAAAAATAAGATGGCATGATACCGAGAGAAAGAAGACTAATGATGAGTTGGTTCATCCTACAGATGGATTTGCATGGCAGAGATTTGATGATCGACATCCTGATTTTGCAGCTGACGTGCGTAATGTGAGGTTGGGTCTTTCATGCGACGGTTTTAATCTGTTTGGGCATATTCTTACTTCACATAGCACATGGCCAGTTTTTATACACATTTATAATCTTCCCCCATGGTTGTGTATGAAAAAACCTATCAATTTCATGAGTATACTCATATTTAGTCCTTCTGATCTCGGCATTGATATTGATGTATACATGCAACCTTTAATAAAAGAGTTGAAACTTATTTGGGATGTGGGTGTGGGCACATACGATGCATGTTCGAAAGAAATATTTCAGATGCGTGTTGCGCTTATGTGGACAATCAATGATTTTCCGGATTATGCAATGATGTCTGTATGGAGCACGAAGAAAAAACTGCCATGTCCAGTTTGTATAAATAATAGATGATCCAAAAGACTGAAACATCGATGTAGTTTCAATTTTATGGGAAATCGACGATTCTTGCCAAAGGATCGTCCATATAGAATTAATCGTCGAAGATTTGATAATACCATAGAGACCGATGATCCACCTCAGCATATTTCTAGAACTGACATGCTTAAATAATTGAAAGATTTCAGTTTTTCATTTGGGAAGGGTCAAATGAAATCTGGAAAGAGAAAGAATGTTTCCACTGAAACCTGTTACAATTGGAGGAAGAGGAGTATCTTTTTTGATTTTCCTTATTGGTCAACCAATTTTTTACGTCATTTCTTAGACGTAATGCATATTGAAAAGAATATATGTGAAATGTTGCTTTTGGTTCTTCTAAATGTCAAGGGGAAGACAAAAGATGATTTACGGTCTCGGCGTGACTTGGTGGATTGGGTCATCAGACCAGAATTGCATCCTGTACGTATCAGTGAAAATAAATGGAAAGTTCCATGTGCTTCTTATGTGATGACACCTACGGAAAAAAACAATTTCTGGAAGTATTAGATACTATTAGAGTTCTTGATGGCTATTCAATCAACATATCTAAACGGGTCAACAGAAGAGAGTTGAAGCTAAAATATTTGAAGACTCGTGATTATCATATTCTACTGCATGAGTTGCTTCCAATAGAAATCTGTCATCTTTTGTCCAATAATGTAAGGGTGGTTGTTATTCGGTTGTGACATTTGTTTAGAGATCTTTTTTCTAATAATTTTTCCAAGTCTTTCATGCAAAAAATGTTGACAGATGCCCCATTAATTTTGTGTGAGTTAGAGAAAATATTTCCTCCATCATTTTTCACATGCATGTTGCATTTGGCTATCCATATTCCCACTGAAATACCTCAGAGGACCATTTTCTTTTCGTTGGATGTATCCAATTGAAATAAATATGTTCACATTAAAGACTTATGTCTGAAATAGAAATCATCCTGAAGGTTCTATCATGAACGATTACTTGGATCAAGAATGTATGGATTTCTGCTCGATGTATTTGTCTGATCTTACTACAAGATTGAACAGACCAATGAGAAATAAAGAAGAATAGTATGAGAAAATTGAACCCAGTTTTCCATCACTTCCTCAAATAGGAGGAATTCTTGGATCATATACATTGAAGACATTAAGCCAGGAAGAGCGGGAGATGGCACATCGCACAGTTTTGTTCAACTGTGATTTGTTCGATGACTATATCAGGTAACTAAATTGATTATGTATATCTTACATATATATCTGTTAAACTATTCATATTTTTTATCTACAGGGAACATAAAACAATGATAAATAGGAAGAATCGTTCTTTATCTTTGAGAAAAAGAGATACTTTGCATAACAAAGAGTTTTCTACTTGGTTAAAATTGAAGGTATAAAAAAATTAATGTTTAAAATAATTATATCAATATTTAGTTAAGTTTAATATTCATTTATATTGCAGGTATTGAGTTTTTCTGCTGACTCTGTCTCTGAGGAAATAAGAGCTTTGGCTTTTGGTCCTAATACCGTGGTTCGTTATTGTAAATCCATTGTTATCAATGGGTACAAATTTGTTTTCACTGAACAAGAAAAGAACATGATAACACAACATGATGGTGTTATGGTTACTGCCACAACAGATTGTTATGCCAGTGCAACAGATAGTAGACCACGATTTGAAAATGTGGGTTATTATGGAGTTGTTGAGAAAATAATAATATTGCATTATTACTCTCATGGACGAGTCACAATGATGAAATTCCATTTCTTTTATTCGATGACGAGACATGGCACATTTATTGATGATTGTGGATTTCGAGTAATTAATATGACTCGCACTCTTGCTACCGAAGAACCATATGTGTTTCCATCAATGGCTAAACAAGTTTTTATGTCAAAGACCAACTTCGACCTTAATTTGGTGTCATCGTTGAGGTAATTCCAAGAAATATTTTTGATGATGGTGATGATGGAATTGACACTGTCCCTAGTGCCATTGGAACTAATCCATTTATTTCTTTTGATGACTCAAATATCTCAATTGTCAGAGTTGATTGTGAACCCGAAGTTGTGGTTGAAAATATATAGAATCATTCATCCATGTTCTCAATTCTTTTGGTTTACCTCAAGTTGGGTTATTAAGGTTGGTAATATTCAAAATGATTTAGTATTGATCACAAATATGTTTTATCTGACTTGACCGTTATGTGAATTTTCAATGTTTATTGGTTGCAGTTTTATTTGAATTGCATTTTCTAATTTGGAATTGAAATGTATTAAAACATAGTCAAACAATATTTTTAACTTGGTGAACATTACAACTTGTATGATTTATTAAATCCATTCAATCTCTTCTAAAACAATTGATAGCTGACTTGACCGTTATGTGAATTTTCAATGTTTATTGGTTGCAGTTTTATTTGAATTGCATTTTCTTATTTGGAATTGAACTATATTCAAACATATTCAAACAATATTTCTATCTTGGTGAACATTAAAACTTGTATGATTTATTAAATTCATTCAAGATCTTCTAAAACAATTGATAGCTTACTTGACCGTTTTGTGAATTTTCAATGTTTATTGGTTGCAGTTTTATTTGAATTTCATTTTCTAATTTGGAATTGAACTGTATTCAAACATATTCAAACAATATTTCTAACTTGGTGAACATTACAACTTCTATGATTTATTAAATCCATTAAAGCTCTTCTAAAACAATTGATAGCTGAATTGACCATTATGTGAATTTTCAATGTTTATTGGTTTCAGTTTTATTTGAATTGCATTTTCTAATTTAGAATTGAACAGTATTCAAACATAGTCAAACAATATTTCTAACTTGGTGAACATTACAACTTGTATGATTTATTAAATACATTCAAGCTCTTCTAAAACAATTGATAGCTAAATTACCAATGAATCCCCTTATTCCCTCATATATTTAGTTTTTTGGGTTACACATTAGTTTTCTTTTTCTAATTAATTACGTATTTGTTTTCAAAAGCAGGAAATGAAGCCAATTGAAGAGAGACGAAGGAAAAAAATGATGGAGAACAATCATCGAATGAAGGAGTTGGTAATTCCATCATTAGTTCCTGTAGTGAGTACTTTATTTCAAATTGATATATTTAAAGAATATATAATTTCATGTGATTAATTTTTTTGTAAAATTTTTTGTAGGATCCACCTATACGTAGACAGTTATTCGACGAGGAGCCCAGTACTGGTCCTAGTACTTAGGCTGGTGGTAAGAGGAGCGTTCATACCAGAGGTGGACAAGAAGTTGCGCGTACCCGACTAGACCATGCCCCTCCCACTAACATGTCATCCTTCCCACATTCTGATTCCGGTGTGTCGTTAGGGACACACAGGATATTTAGGCCTCTCATATTTTCGCTACCTTCTGCATCTTCTGGACCATCATTTTCACATCCCATGATGATTCTCACTCCCCAATTAGCATCCGGTCAGACAGATGTCCCATCTTCTTTTCCTTCTACTTCTATCTCTCCAAGCTTCTATATTCCATCGTCTTCGACTCCTGTTCTGCCACAGGGTGTTCCATCAGTTTTTGTGGATCCAGCGGCGCTCAGCGATCACACCGGCATAGGTATATTTATAGAACCCTAAAAAAATTTATAGGAATATTTATTTTCATTATAACATGTTTTGATAAAATATTTGTTTTTATTGCATGACAGATTCATCTACTAACAGGAGACGTGGGCGGGGGCGTACACGCATGTGTTCGGTGTGGAACCGCCGCACATAGTTTATGGTGGATTATAATGAAGACAACTAAATGGTTGAGAAAACAGGGTAGCAATGTCGGAGTTTTTTGGATATGCTTGCCAAATACTCTGACATCATTCTCGTCAGCCCGCTATCATGGAGACATTTTCCACATGAGGTCAAGGATAGAGCTTGGGAAGAGATATGGGTAAAAAACCTGTTCTATTTAATTCCATGAATTATTTTTGTATTTATATGAATTAATATTTTGATTTCAACTTCGATTTAATTTTCCCGATGGTGAGGGTGCATGACCGGAACGTCTAAAGGATTTAGGCGAGCTTTGGAGAGCCTACAAGCATGAGTTGTATATTGGCTGGGTTTCTAGAGTTGGAACTGAGTTAGAGGCGGTACTAGTGGTGGATGATTTTCCTATAGAGCAGTATCGTCAGATGATTACTCATTGGATGAGTACCCAGTTTAAGGTATTAATAACATTTGAGGTATTTAAATAATAACTTTCATGTTTTTCATTAATACTATCTGTTGCATTTTATAATTTTATTTAGGAATCATCTGGAAAAAATAAAAAGAACATTGATGCAAAAAAAATACCTCCACACACTGGGACACACTACGATTCCTGATCATGAGAGGAAGCAGGTATGACAATTGTTTTTAAGTTTTCATTATGACTTACACTTTATTTTTTTCCTCAATTATTTAATAGTTTTCTAAAGTTTTCATATAACTTTAGTTTTCAATATCATTGTAGAGGCAAATACAACATATTTAAGGATGTGTGCCTCGAGAAAAACTGTTTTGCTCGAGTAGACGGAAAAAGGATGGAAGTGTCATCAATGAAGCGACTCAGCAGCAGATTGTAAGTTTTAATATGTTGAATTTATATTTTAATATCTATTTTGAAACTTAACGTTATATTTATATTTGTAACAGGCTGCTTTAGAGGCCCTCGATTCCCAAGAACTAGATAATTTTGGGCCAACAGATCACTTACATCAGGTGTTGGGAGAGGAGCATTCTGGCAGAGTACGCTGCCGACCTAGGATAGCCCCGATGAGGTATTGGCCCTCCTCAGGTACGAGTTGTAGTGCCACCGAGCTGCATCAAGTTAGGGAACAGGCAGAACAGGCTGAGAAAAGGGCCACAGAGATGGCAGAATAGTCTGCTAGGGAAAACAGTGCGTTTATGAAATTTATTGAAGTTCTACGTCTTACACTTCCAGAAGAGGCCAGCCCAGCTTTTGATGAGTATATGTCGTCGATACGTAATATATATAGTGCACCAGGTGGAAGTTCTAGTGGTGGTCAGGATGATGTCCAGCTTAACGATGATGATGGTGAGGAGTCTGATGCGGAAGAGGAGGGATAGGAGGAGGGTGAGGCGGGTGGCGAGGGCGAGCGTGAGGAGGGCGAGGACGATGATGGGGACGGGGACAAGGGTGATGATGATGATGGTGATGATGGTGATGGTGATGTGGGACAAGTTGATCCATTACATTTTTGACTAATATTACTGAGATTTGATATTTAATCTATTCTAGTTGTTGGGTTTAACTAGACTCGTAGTATAGTATTGGAGTTGAGTTATTTTTATATATTATCTATTTTTATGGATTTTGTTGTCTTTTAGTGGTTGTGTGTTTGGGAACCCCCTCCTTCCTGGACCCTGGACAGCCCCCCACCCTCCTCCCTGGACCCCGGACAGCCCCACTGGACAGCCCCCCAGACAGCCCCCCCACCCTCTTCCTTGGACCCCGGACAACCCCCCGAACATTCCCCGGATAGCCCCTGAACAGCCCCCGAACAGCCCCCGGACTGCCCCCCGGACTACCCCCCAGATATCCCCCCCGAACAGCCCCCCACTCTCTTCCTTGGACCCCGGACAACCCCCCAAACACCCCCAGACAGCCCCCCGAATAACCCCCCGGACAGTCCCCCCACCCTCCTCCCTGGACCCCAGATAACCCCGCGGACATCCCCCTAGACAGCCCCCCGGACAGCCCCCCCCCCCCCCCCCACCCTCTTCCATGGACCCACAGCCCCTCGAACAGCCCCGGACAGCCCCCGGATAGCCCCCTGAACAGCCCCCCGTACATCCCCCCACACTCCTCCCTGGACCCTAGACATCCCCCCAGACAGCCCCCCACCCTCCTCCTTGGACCCCGGACAACCCCCCCCCCCCCCCCCCGAACACCCCCCCAAACAGCCCCCCCCCCCCCCACAACCCCCCCCCCCCACCCTCCTCCCTGGACCCCGGAAAGCCCCCCAGACTGCCCCCCAGAAAGCCCCCCGGACAGCCCACCCACCCTCTTCCTTGGACCCCGGACAACCCCTCGCACAGCCCCCCCACCCCCCTCCTTGGTCCCAGGACAGCCCCCCGGACAGCCCCGCTGGACATCCCCCCACCCTTCTTGATTTCATTTAATACTAGAAAATCTATAATATATATTTTATTTATTTTCATCATGATAGTCAATGTAAATCACATTTACACATCTAATCAATAACATAGATTCTTGGTATGTTATAAAAGAGATGTATTCATTGGGCATGACATTGTTAGCTCCAAAATGTTTCATAGCATTATAAACTAAAATATAATCCATACTAAGAAAGATATAAAAATATTTTATATAAATATCCACAAGATTTTAAGTAAATACCATTCCACTAATAGACACATTTGGATTCTCATAAAATGGACAACATTTTAAGTACATACGGAAAATAGACCAAACGCATTTGGTTTCCATTGAAAATTTAGGAGAACGATCCATGGGTTATATGTTACATATACAAATCAACACCGCCTCAATCCGAGGTGTGGTGTGGCCGCCACCACTCAAAGTGTCTGCCTTTTGTTTCAAAAGGACATCATTTTAATTGAAAAACATCAACTAGCATACGGAAAACTGACCTAACGCATTCGGATAGTTTCGAAACTTTAGCACAACGATCCATGGGTCATATGTGATGTGTACGAGTCAACCACACCTCAATCTGAGGTGCAGTGTGGCCGCCACCACTCAATGTGTCTGTCTTTTGTTTCAAAAGGACGTCATTTTAAGTGAAAAACATCAACTGACATACAGAAAACCGAACAAATGCATTCGGATTGTGTCTATACTTTATCAAAACGATCCATGGGTCATATGTGACGTGTACGAGTCAACCCCTCCTTAATCTGAGGCACGGTGTGGCCGGAATCACTCTAAGTGGCTCTCTTTTGCTTAAAATGGACAACATTTTAAGTACATACAGAAAACCGACCAAACACATTTGGTTTCCATTTAAAATTTAGGATAATGATGAATGGGTCATATGTGATGTGTACGAATCAACCCCGCCTCAATCTGAGATGCGGTGTGGCCGACACCACTCAAAGTTTCTGCCTTTTGTTTCAAAAGGACATCATTTTAATTGAAAAACATCAACTGGCATACAGAAAAGAGACAAAACGCATTAGGATTATGTCGATACATTAGCACAACAATCCACGGGTCATATGTGACGTGTACGAGTCAACCCCGCCTCAATCCGAGGCGCGGTGTGGCCACCACCACTCAAAGTGTCTATCTTTTGTTTCAAAAGGACTTCATTTGAAGTGAAAAACATCAACTGGCATACGGAAAACTGACCAAATGAATTCTTATTGTGTCGATACTTTATCACAATGATCCATGGGTCATATGTGACGTGGACGAGTCAACCCCACTTTAATCTGAGGCACGGTGTGGCCGTAATCACTCTAAGTGGCTCCCTTTTTCTTAAAATGGACAATAATTTAAGTACATACGGAAAACTGACCAAACACATTCGGTTTCTGTTGAAACTTTAGGAGAACGATTCATGGGTCATATGTGACGTGTACAAATAAACCCCGCCTCAATATGAGACTCGGTGTGGCCGGTACCACTCAAAGTGTTTTCCTTTTGTTTCAAAATGACTTCATTTTAATTGAAAAACATCAACTGGCATACGGAAAACTGACCAAAGGCATTCGGATTGTATCGATACATTAGAACAATGATCCATGGGTCATATGTGACGTGTACGAGTCAACCCCGCCTCAATACAAGGCGCGGTGTGGCCACCACCACTCAAAGTATCTATCTTTTGTTTCAAAAGGATGTCATTTGAAGTGAAAAACATCAACTGGAAAACGAAAAACTGACCAAACGCATTCAGATTGTGTCAAAACATTAGCAAAAAAATTCATGGGTCATATGTGACATGTACGAGTCAACCCTGCCCTAATCTGAGGCACGATGTGGCCGAAATCACTCTAAGTGGCTCTCTTTTACTTAAAATGGACAACATTTTAAGTACATATGGAAAATCGACCAAACGGATTCGGGTTGTGTCGATACATTAGCACAACGATCCATGGGTCATATGTGACGTGTACGAGTCAACCCTGCCTCAATCCGAGGTGCGGTGTGGCCGCCACCACTCAAAGTGTCTGTCTTTTGTTTCAAAAGGACGTCATTTTAATTAAAAAACATCAACTCGCATACGGAAAACCGACAAACGCATTCAGATTGTGTCGATACTTTAGCACAATGATCCATGGGTCGTATGTGATGTGTACGAGTCAACCCCGCCTCAATCCGAGGTGTGGTGTGGCCGCCACCACTCAAAGTGTCTGTCTTTTGTTTCAAAAGGACGTCATTTTAATTGAAAAACATCAACTGGCATACGGAAAACCGACAAACGCATTCGGATTGTGTCGATACTTTAGCACAATGATCCATGGGTCATATGTGACCTGTACGAGTCAACCCCGCCTCAATCTGAGGCGCTGTGTGGCCGAAACCACTCAAAGTGTCTATCTTTTATTTCAAAAGGACGTCATTTTAAGTGAAAAATATCAACCGGCATACGGAAAAGTGACCAAAAGCATTCAGATTGTGCCTATACTTTAGCACAACAATCTATGGGTCATATGTGACGTGTACGAGTCAACCATGCCTTAATCTGAGGCATGGTGTGGCCGGAATCACTCTAAGTGTCTCTCTTTTGTGTAAAATGGACAACATTTTAAGTACATTCGGAAAACCGACCAAACGCATTCGGTTTCCATTGAAACTTTAGGAGAACGATCCATGGGTCATATGTGACATTTACGAGTCAACCCCGCCTAAATCCGAGGCACGGTGTGGCCGACACCACTCAAAGTGTCTGCCTTTTGTTTCAAAAGGATGTCATTTTAATTGAAAAACATCAACTAGCATACGGAAAACTGACCAAACGCATTCATATTGTGTCGATTCTTTAGAAAAACGATCCATGAGTCATATGTGATGTGTACGAGTCAACCTCGCCTCAATCTGAGGCGCGGTGTGGCCGGAACCACTCAAAGTGTTGGCCTTTTGTTTCAAAAGGACGTCATTTTAATTGAAAAACATCAACTGGCATACGGAAAAGAGACCAAACTTGTGTCGATACATTATCACAATGATCCATGGGTCATATGTGACATGTACGAGTCAACCACGCCTTAATCTGAGGCACGGTGTGGCCGAAATCACTCTAAGTAGATCTCTTTTGTTTAAAATGGACAACATTTTAAGTACATACGGAAAACTGAACAAACGCATTCAGTTTCTATTGAAACTTTAGGAGAAGGATCCATGGGTCATATGTGATGTGTACGAGTCAACTCCGCCTCAATCTGAGGCGTAGTGTGGCCATTACCACTCAAAGTGCCTGCCTTTTGTTTCAAAAGGACGTCATTTTAATTGAAAAAATCAACTGGCATACGGAAAGCTGACCAAACGCATTCGGATTGTGTTGATTCATTAGCACAATGATCCATGGGTCATATGTGACGTTTACGAGTCAACCCCGCCTCAATCCAAGGTGTGGTGTGGCCACCACCACTCAAAGTGTCTACCTTTTGTTTCAGAAGGACGTCATTTTGATTGAAAAACATTAACTGGCATACGGAAAACCGACCAAACGCATTCAAATTGTGTCGATACTTTAGAACAACGATCCATGGGTCATATGTGATGTGTACAAGTCAACCCCGCCTCAATCTGAGGTATGGTGTGGCCGGAACCACTCAAAGTGTCTGTCTTTTGTTTCAAAAGGATGTCATTTTAAGTGAAAAATATCAACTGTCATACGGAAAAGCGACCAAATGCATTCGGATTGTGTCGATACTTTGGCACAACAATCCATGGGTCATATTTGACGTATACGAGTCAACCTCGCTATAATCTAAGGCACGGTGTGTCCGGAATCACTCTAATTTTCTCTCTTTTGTTTAAAATGGACAACATTTTAAGTACATACGGAAAACCGACCAAACGCATTCGGTTTCCATTTAACCCTTAGGAGAATGATCCATGGGTCATATGTGATGTGTACGAGTCAACCCCGCCTCAATCCATGGAGTGGTGTGGCCGGCACCACTCAAAGTGTATGCCTTTTGTTTCAAAAGGACGTCATTTTAATTGAAAAACATCAACTGGCATACAGAAAACTGATCAAACGCATTCAGATTGTGTCGATACTTTAGCAGAACGATCCATGGGTCATATGTGACATGTACGAGTCAACCCCGCCTCAATCCGAGGCACAGTGTGTCTGGAACCACTCAAAGTGTCTGCCTTTTGTTTCAAAAGGATGTCATTTTAATTGAAAAACATCAACTGGCATACGGATAAGCGACCAAATGCATTTGGATTGTGTCGATACATTAGCACAACAATCCATGGGTCATATGTGACGTGTATGAGTCAACCCCTCCTCAATCTGAGGCGCGGTGTGTCTGTCACCACTCAAAGTGTCTGTCTTTTGTTTGAAAAGGACGACATTTGAAGTGAAAAACATCAACTGGCATACAGAAAACCAACCAAATGCATTCGGATTGTGTCGATACTTTAGTACAATGATCCATGGGTCATATGTGATGTGTACGAGTCAACCTCGCCTTAATATAAGGAACGGTGTGGTCAAAATCACTCTAAGTGGCTCTCTTTTGCTTAAAATGGACAAAAATTTAAGTACATACGGAAAACCGACCAAACGCATTCGGTTTCAATTGAAACTTTAGGAGAAAGATCCATGGGTCATATGTGACATGTACGAGTCAACTCCGCCTCAATATGAGGCGCGATGTGTCCAGCACCACTCAAAGTGTCTACCTTTTGTTTCCAAAGGACGTCATTTTAATTGAAAAACATCAACTGGAATACGGAAAACTGACCAAACGCAATCAGATTGTGTCGATACATTAGAAAAACGATCCATGGGTCATCTGTGACGTGTAGGAGTCAACCCCGCCTCAATTCGAGGCGCGGTGTGGCCACCACCACTCAAAGTGTCTGCCTTTTGTTTCAAAAGGACGTCATTTTAATTGAAAAACATCAACTGGCATACAGAAAACCAACAAATGCATTCGGATTGTGTCAATACTTTAGAATAATGATCCATGGGTCATATGTGATGTTTATGAGTCAACCCCGCCTCAATCCGAGGCGTGGTGTGGCCGGCACCACTCAAAGTGTCTGTCTTTTGTTTCAAAAGGACGTCATTTTAAGTGAAAAATATCAACTGGCATACAGAAAAGCGACCAAACGCATTTTTATTGTGTCTATACTTTAGCACAATGATCCATGGGTCATATGTGACGTGTACGAGTCAACCCCTCCTTAATCTGAGGCACGGTGTGGCCGGAATCACTCTAACTGGCTCTCTATTGTTTAAAATGGACAACATTTTAAGTACATACGGAAAACCGACCAAACACATTTTATTTCCATTTAAACTTTAGGAGAACGATCCATGATTTATATGTGACGTGTACGAGTCAACTCCGCCTCAATCTGAGGTGCGGTGTGTCCGGAACCTCGTAAAGTGACAGCCTTTTATTTCAAAAGGATGTCATTTTAATTGAAAAAATCAACTGGCATACGGAAAACCAACCAAACGCATTCAGATTGTGTCGATACATTAGCACAACTATCCATGGGTCATATGTGACGTGTACGAGTCAACCCCACCTCAATCTGAGATATGGTGTGGCCGCCACCACTCAAAGTGGCTGCCTTTTGTTTCAAAAGGACGTCATTTTAATTGAAAAACATCAACTGGAATACGAAAAACCGACCAAACGCATTCGGATTGTATTGATACTTTATAAAAATGATCCATGGGTCATATGTGACGTTTACGAGTCAACCCCACCTCAATACGAGGCGTGGTGTGGCTTCCACCACTCAAAGTGTTTGTCTTTTGTTTCAAAAGGACGTCATTTGAAGTAAAAAACATCAACTGGCATATGGAAAATTGGCCAAACGCATTCTGATTGTGTCGATACTTTAGCACAATGATCCATGGGTCATATGTGACGTGTAAGAGTAAACCCCTCCTTAATAGGAGGCATGGTGTGACCAGAATCACTCTAAGTGGCTCTCTTTTGTTTAAAATGGACAACATTTTAAGTACATATGGAAAACCAACCAAACACATTCGGTTTCCATTGAAACTTTAGGAGAACGATCCATGGGTCATATGTGACGTGTACGAATCAACCCCGCCTCAATCTGAGACGCAGTGTGGCCGGCACCACTCAAAGTGTCTGCCTTTTGTTTCAAAAAACGTCATTTTAATTGAAAAACATCAACTGGCATACGGAAAACCGACCAAACACATTCGGATTGTGTCGATACTTTAGCACAACAATCCATGGGTCATATGTGATTTGTACGAGTCAACCCCGACTCAATCCGAGGTGCAGTGTGGCCAGTAGCACACCAGGTGTATGTATTTTTTTTAAAATGGACATCATTTCAGGTAAAAATATATGGTATACAAAAAACTGATCAGATTATGAATTGACTTCCAGATTCCACATATAATTGTCATCTAAATTTTGAATTGAATTCTAAATGAATTATGTATGTTTATAATTACATTATGAATTCTAATTTAATTATGGATGTGTATAGTTCCCGCAATATATGTTAAAAGATTTATGAATTTGTTCTCTATATGTAAGTGTTAGTTGGTTATTTCAGGTACAATAATTGTATATGTATGTGTTAGTTTATTGCAGGTACAATAATTGGATTGAAAATGAGAGGTAACCCACAAAATGAGACCTGGTGGGAAAATTGGAGAGCTGGTGGGCAAATTGGAGAGCTGCTGGGCAAATTGCAGAGCTGCTATGCAATTTTCCCCAGCAGAGACTATGCCAACGGTTTGAAACTGTTGGCATAGAATGTATGGGTTTTGTTTTACCAACGGTTCATAGAACCATTGGTAAAGAGGATATCTTGGGTTTTTTCCAATGTTTTGGCCAAACTGTTTGGAAAAACATGGTAATTTTCGGCACTCTATCCCAACGGTTGTAAACCGTTGGGAAAAAGATTTCCCAACGGTTTTCCAGAACCGTTGGGATAGGGTAATTTTTCTCTAACCTATCCAAACGGTTCACTGTAAACCGTTGGGAAAAGATTTTCCCAACGTCTTACTTACCTACGGTTTTCAGAACCGATGGTATAATATATACCAATGGTTCTGCAGCCTTTCCCAATAGTTCTAAACCGTTGGGAAATCCTACATTTCCAGTAATGATGTCACAGATTCATCAAAAATCATATGAGGACCATCACTGATGACCATTATAGTTTGAGGTAGTTAATCATGTTTTCTTTAGAATCTCCCCAAGGTTAGGGAATCATCATTTTGGTAAACAAGTTAGTGTTGTCTCCATGTTACATTATCACTTTTGACACACTTGAATGAGTGTGTGATATATCTTATTGGTTGGATTTACCACCAAAGTTTAGTGTTTTTTATAAAATGTTTCATGTGTCTCAATTGAAGAAGTACCAACCAAATCCTAACCATGTGATTTGATGGGGACATGTTGATCTTGAATTGGATACTATGTTAATTCATGTTCTAGTATGGATTTTATAGCATCTTCACCAATACAGAACATGAAGACCTAGTTTGGTTAAATAGTTTTTCTTGATTGGGTTATGGAACCTTGGTGTGGTTCTTGAAGGAAAACCATTGTTCTTTATGTTTTTTAAATTGGGAAAATTTGATGTATTTTGGAAAATCCCTTTGTTATAATTTAAATATCATAGTTTTAAAATTATGGTTTTATTTTGATACAAAAAAAGTTTTAGATGAAATGTTTACAAGAGTAAATGGTTTATTCTAAAATTATTTTTCATGAATTTTTGGATACATGGTTGGTGTGAGATCATTTATTAGATGTGACACTGGATAAGGTTTGTGTGCCATTGGGGCACCCGGATATCAGTCACCTTATGAAAACATGGTGGATTGATGAGTTTAATGGCATGGAATTATTTCCAGTGTACTATAATTGATACCTATCAGGAAAGTACATGGGTAGATAAAACTCTTGGGTAGGACACACCACCATCCTCATTGGTATCCCTTTCCATACAATGCCCTTGGGTGGATATCCATGCTTCATCAAAAGATCATACATGAGAGTTCCCAAGGATTAGATTTTTTTCTCTATCTCTAATACCAAATATAGCACCCTATCCTTTTCATATATAAATATTACATCTTTTTTTATTACCATTTATAATATTACACAAACACATGGCTGAGAATCATAAAGTTATAATGAATTTCTAAACTTGGAAACATAAACTACTAATTAATAATATTTCTACATTGTCTCCCACTTATTTACCTATAAATAGAACCCTTCTTAGACATATCACACATAATACCAATCATTATAACTTGATAAAAATAAATATAAGAAAGGGTGAGCTCATATTCCCAGTATGGGTAAAAAATGGAAATACACAAAATATAATATGAGTATAAGGGTATGAGAACATAAACATAACATGTAAAACCAATACCCTTTATATCAATGATCAAAATCTTGAGTCGTGGAATAAATATCGGTAGTTTATAAGACATGATTCAAAAATAATCATATAACATGATCCGTGAGAGAATAACATTGATATAAGACATAGAATTTTGACATACACATAAGTATAGAAAATATTTCCATAGTAGTTAAGGTTCAATTACAATTCTATCATAGTGTAATGGGTTCACTCCTCAAACCATCATAGTAGTAAAGTTTTACTCCCAACACTATCACAGTGGAAAAATTATCATACTGAACTGGGTTCACTCCCCATTCCATTACTTTTTATCTCATGAGATATAAATTTTTACCCAATGCATTAGAGGGAGATATAGGTACCACTTTTCATAAACTTAAATTCATATATACGTGTTCCATAAGATCATAAAAATTTATCATATCAAAACCCATGAAAAGAAATAGGATTCATAAAAAATTCATCATATAAAAACCAATGAAAATAAATGGTTTTCATAAACATTTCATCATAGCATAACCTATAAAAAAGAAACATGTTTCATAATCATTTCATAATTTCATAATAGAATAGCCCATAAGTGTTTTTCGTAAGTATTTTATAATGGTATAACCTAAGAAAGAGAAAAAGGTTTCATAATATCTTGTCATCAAAAATATAAACCATTTAAAGAAATATTAGAATAGTGTCATTAGACCATATCCCCAGTAAATTGTAAGTTAAATTAAAGGATGTCAACTTATATGGAAAATTATTTTGAAATATTTCTTGGAACATTTATTCAGAAAAAATACCTTTCAATATTGAAAAACACTTTTTTAAACTTAAAACATTTTCAAAATCCTTTTAATTGAAAATAACATTGGAACATATGAATGAATCTTTAAAGATCATTTAAAAAAGTTAACAAAAATATACATTTCACTTTGAATTTTTTTTAAAAAAACATAAAACAATTTAAAAACAAATTACTTTGAAAATAGCCTTTTAAAATTATAAATAAATATTTAAAAACATTTAAAAAATTTCTTAAGGAAAATATCCTATCTACATTGAAAAACATTTTTTAAAACATGAAATATTTTGAAAAAAATATTTGAAAAAAATATTTGAAAATTATAAATTATTATTCAAATAAAATAATGGTCAGGATGGTGTAAATAACATTCATGCTATAAATGTTAAAATAAATATTCCTTTCACATTTTCAGTAAAATACAAATGTTCCTTATTTGGAAAATGACATGAAGATTACATTTAAAACACTTTATAAAACGTCAAAAATGGGTAAAAATGTATTTAAAAATATTATGGACAATGTTTAAACATTTTTGAAAACATTTTTAAAAAACATGGATATGGAAGATAAAGTTTTTTCAACTGAATAGATAAATAAAGATTATTTTTCATAAAAACATTATTTTGGTATATTTGTCCCTTTAAGAGAGTAAAATGAAAGTAAAACATGTATTTTCATGAAATAACCATAGAAGAAGAAAATTAATGAGTTTATTGTGATATGGATTATAATATTTCATTATCTAAAGCATAAACATAAATAATCTTGATAAATTATGAGATTTTATAATAAAACCCTTACTACCTTGGTAACATTAAATCATAAGACCCATGAAAGAATAAAATAAAATGAATCCTAAAATATAATAAGAATAAATAAATTCATGATATTAAATTTCAAAATATTTTTATATACACTTCATAAAATAAGATAGGTGCATAATATAACTTATGTCAATATGAAGGAAAATTAAGACAAAAATCCATTAACTTTAAGTCTCAACTTATTTCATATGCATTTGAGCCTATTATATAATAAATATAAGTTCGTTATAAATATATTAAAGAACCATAATTATATAAATCATAACATATATGATTTACTTATGAATTTTTATTACTCATTTATTAACAATTTCTTATTAAAATCACATTTTTGGTAATAACTGCTTTTTTCATGGATACTTTGATTTGGTATTTTTGATAATTTTACTTTAGTCATGTTTACATCATCTTAAAAATTTTATGTATTATATAAATATCATATATATTAATTATATATTAATTTATTGTAATCCAAAAAAATTAATGATATAAAATTAAATACACCATTCATGGAGGCGGTAGGTTGTACGTACTAATGAACGTTGTTTCAATTTTTTAAAGTATGGAACAAATGAAAGGTAAATATTAATTCATCTTTAAAAAATATTTATTATGAAATATATATCAAATATATTTTTTAACAGTATCCTTATTACCTTTCATGAAAATTGTTAGTAAAAAATGGATCATGTCTCTTCGCGAGGTGGTAGTTCGTCGTACACATGAGCGACGTTATCGTATCCCCCACAAAATAGAAAGTAAAAAAAGTATATGATATATATATATATATATATATATTTGGTTATTGGGATTACAGTTATATTCAAACACACGCACACCACACACACAGGCTGGAAAGGCAAGTCATAGTCCCCCTAGGGTATAACCCACCCATCAAGCCTAATTTAGTTAGTACATGTCTGGTAGGCCCATTGGGCATGAATCCTATTACACGGCCTGAAATCCCAATACAACATCTTGACTACATCATCATAATTTCTTATTGTTTGTGCCACTTCTTTCGTATGTCATCGTCTATTTCACCACCTAAATAGTACTATAATAGTACCTATGCCCAACAAGGATTGATCCTAGGATCTCCAGGATTCCAAGCAGGGGCCCTTGCCACCTGGATACAAAATACTTGGTATGTATATGTGATATGATAACTAAATAAGTATAATTATATTATAATATCACATGTATTCATTTATAATATAACTATTACCATCTAATTAAAATAGAAATGAAAAACACATCACATCGATTTATGATACAGTAGTCCACCATACACACGAACGAGTTTATTATTTTGAAAAGGGTTAGAAGGTAAGAAGGTATATGTGATATTATAATTACATAAGTATAATAATATCATAAATATATCATATAAACATTAAATCAGTAATTATATCTAGTCATTAGAGGTGGTGATGTAAAATGAATAACATCGGTTCGTGAGCCGGTAGTCTGCCATACACACAAATGATGATTTTGTATCCCATTTTATAGAAGGGGATATAGATATAGGTTATTAAATTAACATGAAATCATCTATTTACATATTATAT
Organism: Viscum album; assembly: GCA_963277665.1. NCBI lineage: Eukaryota > Viridiplantae > Streptophyta > Magnoliopsida > Santalales > Viscaceae > Viscum > Viscum album. The sequence continues at coordinate 1,122,925,562 of OY728141.1, forward strand.
ATTAGTGTTATTATTTTATAATATTTGGAAGGTATTTTAATGCGTTAGAAGAAGAATTAAAACAAAAATGCATAGTTAGAAACTTTACCTCTTGTTCGGATAAACTCTTTAAATTTAACCTAAATCCTTTCCTTATTGTATTTACGATATCCAAAATGACTCTAGTATATAGGTATGGAATTAAATAATACATTTTGGAACTTATTGGTAAAATCAAATGGTTTTGTAAGTGTGGAGAATAGAGGATAATGGTGGCCTTTTATAAGTGAGGTGAGTGGCACACATGCAATTTTTTATAAGAAAAAGGTGTTCCCACATTTTTTACATTCCAAAAGGCATAAAAATGGTTCATTATCAAAAATTATAGGTTGTAAGGTTAAAATATGTCCATATAATTTTTTTTTACGAATTTATATGTCATTTTACTCCTTATATTTTTTTTAACCCCCCGATAAACTTGTTTTAACCATCACTACAGTAATTAATTTTTACTATTTTTTACTATTCATTATTGTAGAAAATAAATTTGAACCTATTAGATAATATAAATAATTATTATTCTAAATATGGAATATATATTTTTAAATTCCATTTATATAAGTGGTAGAATTTAATTTAACATTAATTCTGTGGACATGACAAAAAAAAGCGGTTTTCCAAAGAGAAAAGTTTCAAATGTTCAAAAAACATTATATCGAAATTCAATATGAAATTGATTTCAATGACCTAAACTAAATTAATAGATATATAATTGAACTTGTTTAAATTTTAAAACCATATTAAAATAAAATTTATCTTGTAAATTCAGATAATGAAAAGATGGTCTTTAATAAAAACCATTATTTTTCACTATTTATTAGAAAAATTAAACTTTTCCGAAAAATCCCAAATATTCACCCTAAGATAATTTTGATATGTAGATTTCAAAAATTAATTTTATTTTTTGAAATAAGTTTTCTAAAAAATTTAGAAAAATTCTTTTATTAATTTTCAATAAAAATAAATAAAAACATTTTTCTGATAAAATACTATTTTAGAAATATTAAAATACTTTTCCAATAATTAAGTAATTTTTTAACAATATGTTTTATTTATATAAAATGATTATAATTAATATTTGAAATTAGGTTATTATTATTCATTCCACTAATTTTAATGGCTAGGTAATAATTATTGTGTTTAAATAATAATAATAATAATAATAATTTATCATGATTCATTAATACTAAACATTTATTGTAACAAGGGATATTGAAGAAATTAAATTTATTTGAAAATATATATATATTTCCAAAAATATCAGGATGTTACATTATGCCCCCCTTAAAATTAATCTATCACTTAAAAATCAACAATTTGGTAAAAAAACTACGGATACTTATGTCTCATTACATCATCTGGTTCCCATATAGCTTCCTCAAGCTGGTGGTTTCACAAGAAAACTTTAACCATGTGAGTGGTCTTATTACATAGAACTTTCTCCCTATGATCCAAAATCTTCATCTATAATTCCTCTTAAGAAATATCTTTCTCCAGTAGTACAACCTCTAAGTTATATACATGGTAAGGGTCAAGTATGTACTTCCTCAGTATAGATACATGGAACACATCATGGATTTGGGAGAGGTTTGGTGAAAGCACCAACTGATAGGCTACCATCATAATAAGATCAATAATTTCAAAGGGACCAATATACCTAGGGCTTATTTTTCACTCTCTCAAAATCTTATTACCTTATTCCATGGATAAATTCTAAGAAACAAATTATCACCAATATCAAATTCTAGATCTTGTGGATGATTATCAGTATAACTTTTATGTCAAATTTGTTCGGCCCTTATGTGTTGTTGAATGGATCTAACATTCTTGACCATTTCTTCTGCCATGTCAGGTCCCAATATATTTTTTTCTCTAACTTCATTCTATCACATTGGAGCTCTACACTTCTTTCCATAGAGGTCTTCATATGGAGTCATCTGAATACTCATGTGAAAGATTTTATTGTATTAAAACTCAACTAGAGTAAGGTTTTGATCCCAAATATCTTATAAATCCAAATAATAAGATCATAATATATCCTATAGGGATTTAATTTTCCTCATAGACTGACCATATAACTTAGGATGATATGCAGTATTGAAACTCAACTCTTTATCAAGATCATACTAAATAATTCACCAGAAATTCAAGGTAAACCTCTGATCTCAATCATACATAATGGAATGTGGTACCCCATGAAACCATACCACATTCTTAATATATATATTGTAAAGTTGAACCAAAGATAAATTTTCACAGATAATAATGAATTGTACGGACTTCATAAGGAAAATGACTAAAACCCATGTAGCTTTATTCCCTTTATATGTTTTGGGGAGTTTGATAACAAAAACCATGGGGATTTATCCCCATTTTCTTTTTGGTATAGATAATTGTTATAGCATACTTTTAGACCTTTGTCTCTTAGAATTAATTTTTTTACATACTAAGAATCGAGATACATAATCAGAAATATCTTTCTTTATGTCGTCCCACCAAAAACAATATTTCATGTAGGGTTGGGCTAAGCATTATAACCTTTTCACCCTTCAGTTGTGGGTTCAAGCCCCATGAACTTACTGGATCTAACAGGTTGTAGCCTAACTTTCAGGTTACCCTTTTTTCAAAAATATATTAATAAAAATGCTCCAAAATTATAATAACCCATAATTATATTAATATAAAAGATAATTTATGTCCATAGAATTTAAAGGCATTCCTCCTCAAAAGACTTTTTCTCTAGAACATATAAAAATTAGAAGGGATCCATTTCCATACATGTCTCCCAAAATATCCTTAATCTTGATAAACACACATCACATAAAACCTCAAAAGGTGTGTCTAAGAATTTTAACTTATGATAAATCTTAAACTCATAAAACCATGATGATATCCATAAATCTTAAGTTAATCTTACATGAATACATATATCCTTCCAAAATTAACATAGTCTTTATAAGTTTCCTGATTATTATAACTAAAATACCACTACTAAAATAATTCTACTGTATAATTCAGGAATCTAAATATATAAAAACTTCAATGTTTCCACTTCAATAGTTTGAATATAATATTTCCTTCCATGGTCTAGAGACTTCCTCTTAGTTTAGGTCATTGACTCAGATAATACCCATGTTTCTTCAGATATAATATATCAAATTCCTTTAAAACTCACTACTCCATTACATTAACTTACATATATAAAAAATATTCCTCTTTATTTGAGATATTATTCTAGGTTCCTCTTCCATCCTTCTTAACATGTAGGAATATGGACCTTCTCTCCAATATGTTCATTACCATAAAAACTTTTATAAAATCTCATTTTCATCTTATTTGACACATTAGAAATCTCACCAAAGTTCATGTTGTTAATCATATACCGTGATAGCTGATTTAGAAAAATAAAAATATCTTTCTCTATAGTCATCAACCAATTATGTTTCTTATAATCACTAAATCTTCCATCACATTTAGTATTAGTAGGATTCATCCTAGTTCTAACCATTAACTAAAACAACACAAAATAGTATGAGAAACAATAATCATAGTGGGAAACCACATATCATAAAAAATCACTTATATGATGTCTAAATCATGATAACCAAATTTAAATATATGATACCATAGGTTTATCCTATTTTATTCATGGTTATTATCTATTTTAATTCTTCATCATGGTTCTTAAAGAGTTTGTGAATTTCCAAATCATATTCCCCAGGAGTGTCAAACTAGGTGTGTAGCAAGGCTGGTTTTCATGCACCAAGTGATTATTGATTTTAGATAAATACACCCTTTTCAGAGTTATTACCCCTAGGTACCACTATGATAGAGCCACATCCACTTGTAGTGTCCATGAATGGATGTAATTTCTTAGAAACCACTCACTCTATCCTTTACCAAAATCCTGAGATATTTTCCTATACTTTGAATCATCCCTAGACTTTTACTTAGATATATCCCTATAAATATCCTTAGACATATTCTTATGGATCTCTATAGTGACCCAAGATTTTCATACATGGATATTACATATTTTAGATTAATATTAATTAAATTTTACAAACACATGCCTAAGGACCATAATAGTTTAGTGCCATTTGAAACTTGGAACACAATCTTCTTAATTCATGGAAGATATTCAATGTCTCCAATAAAGATCTTCACTTTTTTTACTCCTGACTAAAATGATTTCTTCATAACCTGGGGAAATGAAATATAATAAAGGGTTATCTCAAATTACTAGTAAAGTTAAATAAGGTAGATACATAAGAATAACATAAACATAAGGGTATGGGAACATGAGAATAATATTTAAAAATTTCACCCTGCATATTAAGGACCATAAACTTGAGTCGTGGAATAATTATTGGTAGCTCATAAGACATGAATCATAAGTGAATCAAAGAACATGATCCATGAGAGTGTAACATTAGAATAAGACATGGAATTTGAGGTATACACAAAATCATAGAAAATTATTTCCATATGATTCAAGGATCACTGACAAGACCATTATAGAGGAAAAATTATTTTACCGAACCAAGTTCACTCCCTATTCCAGTCCTATCTTACTAAACCAGGTTCAGTCCCAATTCTAGATTTATCTTACTGAACTAGATTAACTCCCCAATCATTCCCTACCTTACATAATTGGGTTCACTCCCTATTATAGCCATGTACTACAAAATTGGTTTCACTCCCCACTCTAGGCCAATCTTACTGAACTAGGTTCACTCTTCATACCATTCATTTCTTACTGAATCAGGTTCACTCCCCATTTTAGTCCTATCATACTAAACCAAATTCACTCCCCATTTCAGTAATTTCTATCTCAGGAGATATAAATATTTACCCAATGCATCGTATGGAACTTAATTGGTTAAAATTTAACCAACATCCTTGGTTATAACATTGTCACTATTACATAATGAAAATAATACATATTTTTGCCTCATTATTATAAAGATTCATTATATTAGAACCCATAAAATGAAATGATATTTATAAATATTTCATCATAATATAACCTAAGGAAAATAAACAGTCTTCATAATCATTTCATCATTTCATTAAAGCATAACCCATATAAAAAAAGTTGGTTTCATGAGAATTTTATCATGGTATAACATGTGGAAGAGAAATGGGTTTGACAAACATCTTGTCATCATAAACATAGATAATTCAAATAAATAATAAGAATGGTATCCTTATATCATATCCCTAGTAAAGCATAATTAAACTCAAATAATATCATAATATATGGGAAATAATTTTTTAATACTACATGGGACATTTCTTGAGAAATATAGTTCTTCTTTAAAAATAAAATTTGAAAACATAAAACGTTATAAAAATCATTTTCTTTGAAAATGACCCTAAAAAATTGTAAAGGGTGATTTTAAAAAACATTTAAAACATTTATTGAGTAAAATTTCTTTTTGTATTTGAAAAAAAAAATTTATAACATTTTTTAAAACATTTTTAGAAAACATGGTCATGGAAGAAAACATATTTCTAGCAGAAGAGAGAAATACGTTTAGATTTTATTAATAAAATTTTCCTAAATATTTTTATTACTAAAGAGTGGAAAAATTTTACTATTAATTTAAAATATCATGAATAACCATAGGATAATAAAATTAATGAGAATTCTTGGTAGTAATATCATGAGATATCAATATTGGAGACTTAATCATAAACAATACCGATAAATAATGAGATTATAACATAAAATCATTACCCCTTTGGTAACATTAAATCATAATACCCATAAAGGATTAACATAAAATGAAACTTAAAATATAATTGATATGAATAAATTCGTGATGTTAAATGTCAAAGAGTATTTATATATGTAAGAACACGGACCTTCTTTTAAGGTATGTTTTCCATTTCTGGTTGTTTTTTAGAAAAAGAGGAATTTCTAGAAATTTCCAAAGTACACGTTGTGTACTTTATGATTGCACACTGTGTACTCAGTTACCATAGGTAGCCATGTGCTGGCCATGTCGTGGCCACACACATGGCCATGTGGGGGTGACTTAGAGGCCGCCTAAAGCGGAGTACAGAAATATCAAGTACATGTCGTGTAATTCAAAAGTGCACGCCATGTATTTTCTTTTTTTCATTAAACGGATAGGCGTCGCATATAATCGACAGAACACCCTTCTTCTATGTCTCATTCATCCGAGAGAACTCGTACAGCCATGATTCTTCTCTGAGCCCCCAAGCCTCCATCTAATCTCTGATTCGATCGTCGTCAATTGTGTTGGGATCACCTCAGTAAGCTCTTCTTTCTTCTAGAGAAAAGTTTCATGATTCCTTCTCTTTCTCAAGTTATCCTCTATTGGATGTTTTAGATGTTTTCATATATCTTTTTCATTCTAAGGGGATTCAAGCCCTGAGACTCCAGTATAGCAATCGCCCAATGTTGAGGTAGGTGGTTTGTGCCTTTTTGTTGAAAGTATTTGAGTAATATGTGCAATTTTTTTCCAATACCCTTGAATGGGGTATTGCAGATTTACCATTTACCCTTGTTAATTGCCTATCATTCTTGTATGATTACATAGAGGTTTATTGGATATAAATAGGTTTGATTTCTTTGTCTTGGATGTGTTTTCCCATGCTTTATTCTGTGTACGACCATTAGTTCTATTTAGCATGTTAGGCTGCCTTGCCATGATTTTCCATGCCTAGTTGTAGGATGATACGATTATTGTTATATGACATGCTTTATTTGAAATAGACTGTTTAGCCAAGTAGTTCATGAGGTTTACTTTGGCTGTATTACACTACAATGATTGTTTGACTTACATAGGGTCGTGGGAACCTGGTGTAGTATACTATAAGGGGGATTGACCGTGTGAGCTTCCTTTGAGAGTCTTTGATTACTTTAGACTATAAGGGGAATTGACCGTGTGAGCTTCCTTAGAGATTATTTAAAAAACATTTAGCTATAAGGGGAATTGACCTTGTGAGATTCCTCAGAGATTCATTGACCACACTTGGCTACAAAGGGAATTGACTGCATTAGCATTTTCAAAGATTCATTTTTCACTTTAGACTATAAGGGGAATTGACTGTGAGTGCTTCCTCATAGAGTCTTTATATATTCTTATGACTAAAATAGAGGGGGTAGGTTGCGTGTACTTCCTAGAGGGTTACCTTTCTTGATTAGCTGCTTCTTCGATATGTGGAACTATTTATTGCTGAGTACTTTCTTATTACTACATCTTTGATTATTACCTTCCATATATATTCACTAACTATTAGGCACAGATCTTTGGGTGGTTGCCTATTGGGATTTAGTCTCACACCTTGTTTGGGTCATGCTTTTGTTCCCAAACTTATTATATTGTTGTAGGTATAGATAATGGAAAGCACCCTTCTACTTTAGGTTCTTGATTGACTGTGGAGCTGGAGAGCAAGGTACCAAGCTATGACTTGAGATGATGAGGAGTTGTTTACTTGCTTTATTTATATTTGGTTTTTTACTATTTTATTCCAGCATTGTGATTTTTTTGGATACTTTCCTAGACATATGTATCATGCATCCTTCATATATAAATGTGTGTGCTCCAGTTTATTATTTTTCAGTCTTCCTCTATTTATTTTTATATGGATCATCACTGCGTTAGCTATTGCTATTGTTTTTTTTTCATGGTGTACTTTTCCAATGAGGGCTTAGTTTCCCCACAATTACACCACTAGTGGAAATACGGGCTTTAACGTCGTCGTAATAACGTCGGTTTTTTAAAAACCGACGCGAATAGTATATGCGGGGGATTTTTGGCGTCGGTTTTACACAAAACCGACGCCAAAAATAATTATGTTTTTATTTTTCGCGTCGGTTTTTCTCAGAACCGACGCGGAAAATCCTGTTATAATCGGTTTTCCGCGTCGGTTTTTAGAAAAACCGACGCGGAAAATCCGGTCGAATAGGTTTTCCGCGTCGGTTTTTCTAAAAACCGACGCGGAAAATCCTGTTTTAATAGGTTTTCCGCGTCGGTTTTTAGAAAAACCGATGCGGAAAATCCGGTCGAATAGGTTTTCCGCGTCGGTTTTTAGAAAAACCGACGCGGAAAATCCTTTTTTAATCGGTTTTCCGCGTCGGTTTTCATGAAAACCGACGCCGAAACTCATAAAAAAAATATATTTCGCGTCGGTTTTAATGAAAACCGACGCGAAAAGTCTTTTAAAAATATTCACGGTCAGAAACCCTCATTTTGTTCGTCCGTTGAAATCGCGTTCCGCTGTGGCGCTTCGGACTCCCGACGACCTTCGAACTTGATTTGCGATCTTGAACGGCCATTGTTGAAGGTTTTTTGTCGTCTGCACGATTTTGGGTATGTGTTCTTCCTATTTATCTCTTGTTTCATATCCCATTGTTTATTTCTTTATCAATAACCCTATTTTGCGTGATTTGGATTATTGGTTAGATTTTAGTTGTAATTTATCATTATTTTTTGTTTGTATTATCATTGTTGGTGTAGATTTGATATTGTTTGTTTTTGGAAGTAATTATACCGTTCGCAGTTTGGATTTAACATCTCAATTCGGGTTGAATAATTATGTAAGATTTTATATTATGTTGGATTTTAAATAATTATGTAAGATTTTATTTTATTTTATTTCAAACTAGATTAAAAGGGGCTTTAATTAAAAGTTAGAAATTTTGTAAGGTGAGTAGTGGCCTAATTAGTATTTGTATACTCATGTTTATCTACATTTCAGTTTTAGGATCTTATCCAGTTCTTTTTCCCTCTTAGGATGCATTCTGTTTCAGTTTGGGTTAGTGATTAGTGGGGACTTGAGCTCAGTTATTGTTTTACTTATCAAATTATCCCAAGTGTGCCTATTATAGGTTTTTTACAGATTTATTTAAATAGAATATGTGTAAATTTTTTCCATTTAAATTATGTTTTTACTACTTAAAATTATGGTTAAAAGTGTATTGAATTACTTTTGTGAGGACTAGGTGATTTAGGAGATGAAGTGTATTGAGGGAATTTGTGGGTGAGTAGAGGGAGTTGGCTAGGTGAGGGGGTTTAGAAGGTGAAATAAGGGATTAGTTTATATCTATTTATAGTTATTCTTTATATTATTTCTACTGATTCAAATTTTGTGTTGATGTATAACCTATGGATAGGTCATTTCAGATTTCTGATAGAAATATGATGTTAATTACACTATGATTAATGGGTGAAATCATACCTAGTGATTGTTTTAGATGCCTATAATGCTTATTGTTAGTCTATGAGGATTAGGTACTCCCCTCAAGTATGTCATGGTCTAGTTTAGGTGTTTAATGGATAGATATCTTGGGTTGGTTCATGAAAATGGTATCAAAACCAAGATTTTTCAGAGGGTTTGGGTTTCCAAGTTCCCTTTGTTATTTGGCATTATAATGTTATTATGGATATAGGTTATAAAAAATCTAGTGCTACACATTGGGAAAAGTGTCATAATATCTTTTCCATTTGAATCCTTGAGTGTTTATGTAATTCTAGGATTTATTGTTGGATTTTGATATTGATTTTGATTGGTTTTATGTGTTTGATATAAAAATGATGATTGAATTACCAATGATGTGTAATCTATTTGGGGGTTCACTTAATATTGGGGTGATGGTGGATGAATATTTGTAGCTATAGGTCTATCCCCCATAGTTAGGCCAACCATATGGAGCCCTTTTGAATAGTTTTAATGACTCTTCAAATCCCACAAGTAGTTTTGTTAATCGAGTTCCACATGTGTGTTTTAATACACATTTTTTTAAATAAGGATAGTTATTGCACTATTTTTCACATTAATTTTTCCATGATTCATTCATGTTACATCAAATGAATAAAAAAATAAATATAGTGTGATCAATAGTAGTCATAGTGAGAAATCATATTATCTTGTATGTCATTCATATAATATTTATATCATGAAACTTTATTTTCAAAAAATGAAACCTTTGATTTAACCATTTTGTCCTTGTATTTCAATATAACACACATGTATATAATATTAAAATTAACTGTTTACTATATTTGTAAATGTGTTTCATATCTGATGTCTTTTATCTGATTATCAATAGTTTTTATGGAATATGTTTTTGTTTACAATTTATCTGATAGATATTTAAATGTTTTTATGTTTTAATATATTCATCAATTATATTGTGATATCAGGTATTAATATGGATCATAATTGGATTTATCTACGAAGAACTACTAGTGAATATGAAAGAGGAGTTGACAATTTTTTGGAATTTGCTAAACGGCATAATCAAAATATTGATTTGATTTTCTGTCCATGTGTGAAGTGTGTAAATATGAGAAAGTTAAACTTCAGAGAAATCAAAGATCATCTCATTTGTTATGGTTTTAGCCTTAATTATACACGTTGGATCTTGCATGGTGAAAGAACTGAAAATTCAACATCCAATGTTGATGACGATATTCATAATGAGGCAGAGGATCGTATTGAAGAATTAATTCATGATTTAGGTGTTGAAACCATCGAAAAAACACCAACTGTTGAACGATTGTATGGAGATTCTGAGAAACCATTATTCCCAGGTTGCAGTAAATATACAGTGTTATCAGCAGTTTTGAGATTAGTTAACTTAAAAGCAAAAAATGGGTGGAGTGATAAAAGTTTCTCCAGTTTACTTGAGCTTTTAAAAGAGCTTCTTCCAGAAGGCAATGGGCTTCCAGATTCCAATTATGAGGCGAAGAAAATATTATGCCCAATGGGATTGGGGTATAAAAAGATACATGCTTGCCCCAATGATTGTGTACTGTATAGGAAAGAAAATGAACATTTATCAAGTTGTCCTACATGTGGAACATCGCGCTATAAGATGGATGAGAAAGTCAACTCAGATTCATTTTCAGGTGATGTCATGTAACTTTATGAAAAATCAATTTTTTTACTTTCCAATGATATCATCCAATATTTTTTTAAAACAATTCTGATAATTCAATTCTGGTTTATTTTTAGGTACCAAAATCAAAACTCCATCTAAAGCATTTTGGTACCTTCCAATTATTCCTCGTTTGAAGCGTCTATTTGCAAATTCAAATGATGCAAAAAGGTTAAGATGGCATTCAGATGAGCGCATTTCTGATGGTAACTTACGTCACCCTGCCGATTCACCACAGTGGAAGAGTTTTGATAAAAAATTTCATGATTTTGGAAGTGAAGTTAGAAATCTCAGAATGGGATTGTGTACTGATGGAATGAATCCATATCGGAGCCTCAGTAGCCAACATAGTTCATGGCCTGTTTTGCTGGTACTTTACAACTTGTCCCCACATCTATGTATGAAGAAAAAATATGTTATGATGAGCTTGATGATTTCTGGACCAAAACAACCAGGAAATGATATTGATGTGTATCTTACACCATTGATTGAGGATTTAAAACTGCTATGGGAGAAAGGTGTTACAGTTTTCGATGCATACAAGAAAGAGTATTTTCTTTTGCGTGCTATGATAATGTTCACTATAAACGACTTTCCTGCGTATGGAAACTTATCTGGATATAGTGTTAAGGGACATAAAGCATGTCCAATTTGTGAAGAACAAACTTCATATTATCAATTGCAGAATGGAAGAAAGACAGTGTACATGGGACATCGAAGATTTTTGCGAATTGATCATCCTTATCGTAGATTGAGAAAAGCATTTAACGGTTTACAAGAATTCAACCTCCCCCCTCAACCATTGTCAGCTGAAGAATATTATGACAGAGTGAAAGATATTGATTCAACATTTGGAAAGAGAAAAAGTTCTGGTTTACAAAAACATATCTGGAAGAAGCAGTCTATTTTTTTCAAACTACCTTATTGGAGATTTTTAGAGATAAAACATAACATTGATGTTATGCATGTTGAGAAAAACATATGTGATAGTTTGATTGGAACTTTGTTAGACATAAAAGGAAAGACAAAAGATGGATTACATGCTAGATTGGACTTGATGTTAATGCGAATACGTTTGGAGTTAGCTCCCGCTGTGAAAGGAAAAAGAACATATTTACCTCCGGCTTGTCACACATTAAGCAAGATTGAAAAGATGAATTTTTGTCAGTGTCTTCATGGTATTAAAGTACCCAGCGGTTTTTCTTCAAATGTGAATAATTTTGTGTCATTGAAGGATTGTAAATTAATAGGTATGAAATCACATGATTGCCATGTGTTAATGCAACAAATTCTACCAGTAGCAGTGCGTGGTATATTACCGAAAGCTGTCAGGAAGACAATCATCAGGTTATGTAATTTCTTTAAATCCATTTGTAGCAAAGTCGTTGATCCAAATTTGTTAGATTTGTTGGAGAATGAAGCAACTCTTATTCTTTGTCAACTAGAAATGTATTTCCCACCCACATTTTTTGATATAATGGTTCATCTATTGGTTCATTTGGTGCGTGAGATAAGAATGTGTGGGCCTGTTTATTTAAGATGGATGTATCCTTTTGAAAGATATATGAAAATTTTGAAAGGATATGTTAAAAATCCTTATCGACCAGAGGCCTCTATTGTTCAAAAATATGTATCAGAAGAGGTGATTGAGTTCTGTACTGATTATTTGAATGAAGTGGAGCATATTGGTCTCCCTCTATCTCGACATATGACAGTTGACAGAGAAGGTAGAGGGGTTCGAGGCTTAAAGGTAAAGTTCATTCCACGTGATGAAGTGATGCAAGCACATTTATACATTTTGAACAACACAGATGAGGTTCAACCATATATATCCTCACATATTGCTGAATTAAAGTTACGATATCAGAAAAGAAATGAAAAGTGGTTGATGATTGAGCATAAGAAGACATTTGTTTCATGGTTTAAAGAGAAAGTCACCTCAGATATATCTGTATCAGAAACATTGAAGTGGTTATCAGGGGGACCATCTTTTAATGTGATCACTTGGTCTGGTTTTGATATCAATGGCTACACATTTTACACAAAAAACCTGGATGACAAGAGTACCGTTCAGAATAGTGGTGTGATGGTATTCGCTGAAGCAGTGCATTTTTCGAGTGCCAAAGATAAAAACCCAATTTCTGCATCAACATCATATTTTGGAGTTATTGAAGACATATGGGAAATTGATTATATTAAATTTCGAGTCACTATTTTTAAGTGCAATTGGGTTGATAGTAATAGTGGCGTGAAACATGATGAATATGGGTTTAAACTGGTTGATTTGAAAAGATTTAATCACAATGAGGAACCATTTATCTTGGCGACACATGCAAAACAAGTATTTTATGTCATTGATCCGTCGAATGATCAGTGGTCAGTTGTTTTGCAAGGGAAAAGATATCATTTGGGTGATGATGATGATTCTGATGATGCTAGTGATTTACATGAGCGTTATTCATCTATTATGCAATTTTCAGATGATTACAATGAATATAAGACAGACATAGTGCATGCAGTACGTACCGATCATGATGAAGGGACGTGGGAAAACACTAAATTAGTCTCCTAATTTTTCTGGTAAATATTTAAATTTTGTGTCTATTTTTAAAACTTACAAATGCATGCCTCTATTTTTACATATTTATTTTTCATTTCCTTGTTTCTAATTATTCAGTTTTCTAATGATATGCAGGTACCCAAAATTTCATTACACTTTCTAGTAGCAATGTCAAATACAGATAGAGATGAGCAGTTACCGAGGTATATCTATTTTGACATATTATTAAATATTCAGTAATATACATATTTAATGAAATAAAACTGTTAATTTATTAAAAAAAATTGCAGGACTACTGATGCGTCCTCGGCGGAGGAGACTTCTCCAGTTACTACTGAAAAATCAAGTTCTCTAGTTGGTAAACGTGGTATTACACGTTTACCAAAACTATCACTCGCTCGTGATGATAACAAATTACACATCCGTTTTGATGATAATAATAATGCAATTGGCCCAAATGCAGTTCAGTTTGTCAGTTATATAGCGATGCAGAGCCGTTGCAGGATTAGTATTTTATATCCTGATTGGAAGTCAGTGGACAGGACGGCGAAGCAACAGCTTTGGGAGGCCGTGACGGTAAAATATCTTTATTTATTTATTTTATCTCATTTTTTTAATATTATATAGTTTAAATGACATATTTTATTTTTTCAATTACAGATGACATTCAATTTTGAGGAAACCAAAGAAATTAGGAAAAGACATCTCTCTTTAGCGGCGGTTCGATGGAGAGATTTTAAAAACAAACTGACGAAAGATTATGTTTTTGGAAAGAGAAGGTTTGAAAGCCCATGTCTTAAGTATCCATATATAGATGAAGAAACATGGAAGCGATTTGTTGACAGTCGTCAGGAAGAGAAATTTCAGGTATTGTAATTGTTTTATATTTTAAAATTTATGCTATATTTTCCTTATTACTTATGTGTTTATTTTTATGTAACAGGCCTCCAGAAGATCTCATCAGGAGATCCAGTTGAAAAACGTATACCCTCATACTTTATCACGTGGAGGATACTCGTATTTGGAGCAGAAAATTATTGAAGAAAAATTTGAAGCATTAAGAGCTCGATCAAGTAGTGGTTCAGAAGAGGTCCAGTATGGTCCTCCATCTCCTCCCACTCGCCATGAGAAATGGAAACGAGCAAGAAGAAAAAAAAATGAACAATATCTTACAGACGAAGCTCATCAAGTGGCTGATAGAATTGTAAGTAAATATTAATTCTTTGTTAACAATTTTCCTTTTTTATAATTTATAAACACTAATATAAATTTTTTATTTTTCATTTCAGGATGAACTTCAGGAGAAAGAGACACAGGGCTCTTTTATCCCTGAGGGTAGGATGGATATCCTAGCCACTGCTTTGGGAAAGACTGAACACCCCGGCCGTGTTAGAGGATATCAGGCGGGTGTTAGTATTCGGAAGGTTTTTGGTAAGAGTAAGCAACCAAGAGACCCGGAAATTGAATCCTTAAAAGAAGAGCTGCAGGATATGAAACGGTCTATGGGTGATCAAATTCAAGCAGCAGTACAGAAGGCTTTATTAGAACACTTGGCAAGACAGTCACAGTCTGCTCATCCTTCCGAGGTATATTATTTACTGTTAACAATTTTTCTTTTCTATAAATTATAAACACTGATATAACTTTTTCATTTTTCAACATTCTCAGCCTACTCACTCAGACTATCATGCCTCATATGCTTACCCAACACCGTCTGGGCAGCCTTCCGAGGTATATTATTTAATGTCATCAATTTGTCTATTTTATAAATTATAAACACTGATATAACTTTTTCATTTTTCAACATTCTCAGCCAACTCACCCGGACTACCCTGCCTCATCTGCTTACCCTGCCCCGTCTGCGCAACCATTTGAGGTATATTATTTAATTTAATTTTTAATCAATTTTTCTATGTTAAAAATTTTAAACACTAATATACCCTTTTCATTTTTCTGACTTCTCAGCCTGCTCACCCTGACTACCCTGCCCCACCTGCTAACTTTGAGCCTCCACCTCCTCCATCGGATCAAACCTTATATTGTGAGTTGTTTGCGGGAGATCCTCATGTACATATTGTTGCGTTAGGACAAGTGTATTTTTTGGGGGACTCGGTACATCATCAGCCTATGCAGATGGGTCAGGTTAGAGTATCAGTACTTTTTATTATAGATCCTACTGCTCTACTACCATTTCCTACTGCGGAGATCACCAGTGTTGGGGAATGCATGGGCCATTTTTTACTTTGGCCAACTGCACTTCTTCGTTATATTTCACATGAGGTATGAGTTTTTTTAACTAGTAATTAGAAATGATTCCAAATTACTTATAATGTTTTCTGACATTTAACTTATATAGGAATATCTGAAAGCAAAAGAAACTGTACAAATGCAGCAAAATGTTCAAAAACAGTCGGCTGTAGATACTTCTGATATTTCTTCTGGGTTGAAAAGATTATCTCAGTGCTCTTCTTCCTTGAATTTTATCTATGAGTTTCGGATGACGCCCGATATATGTGGAAGAAATTATAAATTGAGAATATTGAAAGAAGATATCATGAATTTAGTTAATTTTGAAGAGATCGGGCTGAATGTGGTGCAGTTGTTTTCCATGTAAGTAAATTGACGTCTGAATTGCTATTTCTTTACTAAAATATTGTTATGTCATTGACTAACTATGTTTTCTTTTTAAATTAGGTATCTATACAGGATTCTTTTACAAAATGAAACTACAAGCATTTATAGCTTTATAGATCCAGAGTACATTTCCTCGGAAGTCAAACATGTGAAAAATGATGAAAAAGTTAAATATATATCCGAGAGATTATCACAAACAGAGATTCAGTGCTGGTTTTTGCCATTTGTTGATAAGTAAGAATATCAACATAATTTTGAACTCATGATCATTATAATGTCATTAATTATGAACTTTTTGTATTATAGGGGGCATTGGATGTTAGGTGTATTTTGCCCAAATGAATGCACCTTATATTGGTTTTGCTCTTTATTAGGAAAAGTGCGTAAAACGTTTTCCAACTTATTAAACAGGTAAGTTGTTTTTTTATTTTTAGAAGTTTTTTATGTTTAATTTTAATTGTTTACACATGTTTTATTAGTTCTTATATAAAACAATGCAGTTCATGGAAACATTTTACAAATGAAAAGAAACCAACGAAAATCAAATATGTGGAAGTACAGGTAATTAGTTTTTATATTTTTGTTATATATTGGGTTTCATTATTAGTTAAATGTTTTATAACTGCAGTGTCATCGTCAAAATGGAAGCGTTGAATGTGGTTATTATATTCTACGATTTATGTACGAGATAATCACAACTGGGGAAACTACTGATTTTCATAAGGTTAGTTGTATTAACTTTTTTATATATTTTCATCCACTTTCTTCTATTTATTAATTTCATATCATTCAATATTATTGTAGGTATTCAATGATTCACAGTCATATTCTCAATCTGATATGATTCATATTCAATCTACTTTTGCGGACTATTTGTTAAGTCTGATTAAGATTTGAGGTATGTATACTAATATTTATAAATAATATTATATATGGGTTTAAAAAACTAACTCTTATGATATATTAGGTGTTTGAACCTACTAATAATCAAATGAATGCTTCAAAAATAACAAACAATGAGCATGTCATATATTTCAGGTACGTGTATTTTAATTCTGATTTACTGAGTTTTCTCAAGTGCCTCTACAAAAACTGTTTTATTGAATCTACTAATAATCAAATGAATCCTTCAACAATAACCAACAATAAGCATGTCGTATATTTCAGGTACGTGTATTTTAATTCAGAATTAGTTATTATATTTCTTTTCATTGTTATTTCTTAAAATCATTTGTCTGTACAGTGACAAATCTGTAGGGTGGTACTTGGATCATGAACATAGAGATTCGTATAGCGAAATAACATTCACAAACACTAAAAATTGTCTCCCTTGAATGCACAGCAATATCTTCTAGGCCTTTTTATTTTTTATGCAAATAAATATCGAAAAATGATTGCCGAGAAGCATATCACATAATACCTGAAACAGCGCTTAGTGGGTTTGCACAAAGATAAAATAGAAGGCGTCAATTTTTAAGGTATGTTTCTTTATGTATCTTCAATCTGCATTTGATTTCAATTTTCTAACCTATTTTTTGCACTCAAATTTATTTCTCTGTTATTCCATAACTTAAACAAATAACAATAGTGAATGGGTAATGCACGTCTATACAGAGCAAATATAAAAACCTGAGGTTGGGGGTGGTGGGGATTCTATGGTGAAAAGACACCCCCAACATCTTCAGTGGGGGAGGTGAGGAAGAGGTTGCATCGGCTGAGTGTTCCTGGAATTTTGATCAGGAGTCGTAACATTTCATTTTGGTAATTTACTTTGTGAAAAAATGAATGATTCAAATAAATTACACATTTTCATTTAATGTTTATTCATTGCACTAATAACTTGGATTGATTTTTTCACTCACATATCCTTAGTTTCATTACTGTTTTGACAGGATTGGTGCTATCTATGGGAGGAAACTTACAATGATTGATACTGAGTATGGTTAGATTAAGAAAATGCACCATGTAGGTACGTGTATTTTAATTCTGCTTTACTTTGAGTTTTCTGAAGTACTTCTGTTAAAGCTGTTTAATTGTTTTTGTATACTTCGTTATTTTTTTTCAGGGTTCCGATTTGTTTGGAGGAGAAAATATATGTATTTTATTTAAAAAAAAAAAATTTACGGCGTCGGTTATTTTAAAAACCGACGCCGAATATTTTTAAAAAATTATTTACGGCCTCGGTTTTTTTAAAAACCGACGTCGATAGGGTTTTCCGCGTCGGTTTTTAGAAAAACCGACGCGGAAAATCCGGTTGAAACCGGTTTTCCGCGTCGGTTTTTCTAAAAACCGACGCGGAAAATCCTGTTCGAATCGGTTTTCCGCGTCGGTTTTTAGAAAAACCGACGCGGAAAACCTCTTCGACTATATTTTCCGCGTCGGTTTTTTAATGAACCGACGCGGAAAATAATGTCTAAATGTAGCTTCGGCGTCGGTTTTATAAAAAACCGACGTCGAAGCTCATAAGCGAATTAATTTTCGCGTCGGTTTCTATGAACCGACGCGAAAACTCTATTTTTAACGTCGCCTATAAAGACGTCGGTTTATAACCGACGTTAAAAATTAAAAAAAACCGACGCGAAAAAGTGTTTTTGCACTAGTAAGTCCATCACTGCTAGTCAGAAGCTTCTAGCATTCAGGGAAATGTTCTTGAGGACATGTGACCAACTGGTTATGGGGCACCTCTGGGTGGCTTTCGGAACTGGGATGTTACAAAGTTGTATCAGAGGAATTATTTTTTCTTGACTTATTGTTTGAAGCCTTTAGCCAGGGATAGGATGTAATAGGTATTTGGTGATAAGTTGTGCCCGGGAGTAGCTAACCCGTGTACCGGTAAAATCCAATCTACCTCATTTAATGAAATTTTTCTGGTTTTGCAACTTTACGATTGATTTTATTTTCACCATTAGGTGACTCACATGTTTTGTACTATTATTGTTGATGTTATTGAGGTTCTATTTCTGTCGAAACCTAATGAGATGAGGGTATTCCATCTCATTCATCATATAGTAACTTGTTAGAAATCACATGTAATGCATTCTTTCCATGCCATTTGTGGTGCATTAGCGATTTCATGTTATTGTAATAGGTGTTGTGTAGAATATGCATGTTGTTGTGATAGATGCCGTGATATAATATCTGCTTTTTTAGTGCATTTATTATGTAAGATTTTTCTTGAATGAATGTCAAACTTTGGTTCATGAGGTGTTATGGGCCCTCATGGACCGGAATTTGGTGGATCATTGCAGTTTTATCCTTTTTTATAACATGTATAAGATGAGAATATTTGATTCTTGGGGAGTATGGTCCCTCATGGATTAGAATTTTTCACTGAAGGGATCGTTTCAGTGTTATTCTAGGCTCCAGAGTAGTTTCTAAGGCTTACTGTCTAGAAAAACTCAGAATACACGATGTGTAGTTTTGACTACATGCCATGTGTTCTTCTGTTCAGGAAGAAATTTTTTTTCTTAAGTACACGTTGTGTACCGTATGTACACGTCGTGTAGTCTCTAACCGTGTCATAGGTCGTGTGGGCAGAGACACGGGATAGGGAAATTCTCATGGGAACATACCGTGTACCGGATGTACACGCCGTGTGTGTAGAACCTGTGTTCACCCATTTGACTAACGACACGGAGGGATAGAATCTTAGGTTTTACATGCCATTTCAGTCTTTCACACATTGTGTAGTGTGATCCTAGAGTCCGGTCGTGTAATTAACAACATGGTTCGGTGAAATCCTCTAGTACACGCTGTGTTCCGAAAAAAAAACACGTTGTGTAGTCTTGTTCTAGGAGAAACTGTGTGGTTTAGCCTTGTAAGGGAACTCGAGCAGGGAAAAAGGATTCAAGTACACACCGTGTAGTGGACATACATGTCATGTATCCATGTTCAGTAAAAATTGAAGGCTTTTTTTCTCTTGTTCCCTTATTGTTATTCTAACTTTTAGTCCTTGATAATCTTGTTCTAAGGTGTACGCTTGACCATGCAGCGTCATGCCACTGAGGCATCCTCTGATTGTATGCAATTTTCCAGGTGGTGATCAGACACCAGACATGGCTAATAAGGGACTTCTAGAGGATCCTCCAGTTTTTCTAGCCTTGGCACCAGCCGTTGTACATGACACATGTACTGATGCACAGTTCAGAGAGGGTTTCATGAGGATGATGCAGACCTTTCAGGGAGTGTTGTCTCCTACCCTGTTGATGGCAGAATTGACGTGGGTCTTTCAGTAGTAGCATCCTACCACTTTCTCAGGTGATGGAGGACCTTAGGCTGCAGAGTCTTAGCTAGAAGCCATGCTGACAATCTTCAAGAATTTGGAGATATCTCTAGAGAGGAGGGTGAAGCTCACTATGTACATGCTTCGAGAATCTTCCAAGAGGTGGTGGGATGTGGTATCATGGGTGGGACACCAACAGAATATGGCTTGGGATGAGTTCCAGTGTATCTTCTATGATTACTTCTATCCGGAGACCTTCAGGGTCGATTGAGCCCAAGAGTTCATGAGTCTGGAGCAGGGTACTCTTTCTGTTATGGATTATTCCTCTCCCTTCACCGAGATTCAGTGATTTACACCATTTCAAGATGGATATGACTTATGCCTTGCACAGAAGTTTGAGGAGAGTCTTAGGAAGGATGTCTAATCCCAGATGAACATCTTTAGGTTGACTTCGATATCCTCAATCGTCAACCAGGCTCTGATTACAGAGTGTAACTTGAGGGATTCTGGAGCTGTGATCCAGGGAAATTTTGCATCCAGAGTTAGTATTCCTCTTATTGATAGCAGGAAGCACCACTGGGAGACTACACGTAGAGATTAGAATAGGTAGGATGCATCATCTGGTATCCAGGGGGTGTGTTACCATTGCGGGAAGAGTGGGAATACAAGGCCACATTGCCCGAGAGACCCAGTGGAGTGTCGATCTTGTGGCAAGATGGATCACCTTCAGCGTTTCTGTTAGACCTTCTCACCAACAGATGGTGGTAGGGAATCTTTGATGACTCCTCATTCAAGAGCAGTGCCACCATTTTCTCACCAGTTTGGGAACTGGAGTTCTTTCGATTGTTCTGGTTGAGGTGGAGGTGGTGTCTATGGCACTTGGCTACTAGTCTTTCAGCAACAGCAGGGTGGATCAGCTCAGAGTGGTTAGCTAGGGTCACAGGGCCACGGTGCAGACCAAACTTTTGTAGTGGATCAGAACCAGCAGAAGAAGGATCCCGGACCCTCTATAGTTTGAGGAACGATCTTAGTAGCCTCAGTTTTGGCCTCTTCTCTTTTTGATATAGGGGATTCTCATAGCTTTATATCTGTTTCTGTTGTGGAGATCATTTCTCTCTGTATCTTTTCTCCTACTGATATCTTGACGCTAGACACTTCGTTGGGGATGATAACGGCTAGTGTACATCAGTGCAAGGAGTGACCTCTAGAGGTTGGTGGGTGTCACTTTTTATGGGACCTCTATGTCCTAGAGATTACAGGATATGATGTCATTCTAGGGGTGGACTGGTTAGTTCCCTTCTAGGCAGTCATCGACTGTTATCACTGCAGGGTGAGTTTCACATCACCAGAGGGTAGATCATTTCTTCATAGGGGCGAGTGGGATGTCCACGCGAGCAAAGTAGGACCCGAGCATCATGGGATGGGAGGAGTTACAGCCCAGATTGCTAGTCTATACCTGAATGACCAGGGGACTTCACAGTTAGACTTTCCTCCAATGGTGGATCATTTCAGGGACGTCTTCCTAGAGGAATTTTCATGTTTGTATCTGAAGTGAGAGGTAGAATTTTCTATTGAGCTTGTTCTAGGAGTGGCACCAGTATCCATTAATTTTTATAGGATGGATACACCAGAGCTACAGGAGCTCAAGAAGAAGTTGGAGGCGTTGCAGGAAATGGGTTTCATCTGACCCAGTACTTCTCCTTAGGGATCCCCTGTCCTGTTTGTGAAGAAGGCAGACGGTAACCTCAGGCTTTGTGTGGACTATCGAAAGTTTAACTAGTTGACGGTCAAGAACCGATATCCCTTTACTAGGATTTATGAACTATTTGATCAGCTTCGAGGAGACTGGGAGTTCTCGAAGATTGTCTTGAGATCCGGTTACCATCAGTTGTACGTTAGACCATCTGATATGCCTCTCACAGCCTTTCAGAGTAGTTATGGTCTATATGAGTATATGGTTATGCCGTTCGGTCTTACGAACGCACTGGAAGTTTTCATGGCACTAATGAACCGATTGCTCCATCCGTACTTGGATTATTTTGTGGTGGTCTTCGTTGATGATATCTTGGTATACTCTCACACTCGACACGACCATGCTACCCATATTGAGATTGTTTTGAGTACACTAAGAGAGAATCAGTTATATTCTAAGCTCTCAAAATTCCACTTCTGGATGGATCAGATTCACTTCTTGGGTCATGTTTTCTCAAAGATTGGAGTATCAGAAGACCCAGAGAAAGTGAGAGAAGTGGTTTCTTGGGAGCATCCGAAGAACTTCTTTTAGTTGTAGAGTTTCTTAAGTATGGCTGGATACTATAGATGCTTCATACAATACATTTCATGAATAGTATCACCACTCATGGGTTTGACTAAGAAGGGTGAAAAGTTATTGTGGTCAAATTCTTGTGAGTCAGCCTTTCAGCAGCTGAAATGGAGATTGAATTCAGCACTGATACTAGTCTTGACAGAGCTGGGAAAGTGCTATACTATTTATTGTGATGCATTCAGTATTGGGCTAAGAGTTTTACTTATGTAGGGAGAAGGAGTCATTCCGTGCGGGTCTCGGCAGTTGAGGCCACATGAGAGGAATTACCCAACGCACGATCTCGAGTTGGCAGCAGTTGTTCATGCTTTACGATGTTGGAGAAATTATCTATTAGGAGAGAATCTTGTGGTTTTCACCAACCAAAAAAGTCTCAAGTACATATTCACTCATCATGAATTGAATTTTAGACAGCAAAGGTGGGTTGAGTACCTTCAGTCTTTTGACTTTGAGCTTGCCTATATGACGGGGAAGGGCAACGCAGTGGCTGATGCGCTGACTAGAAAGACCCAGATACAACCAGTCTAGGAGGCCAGTAGTGAGTGGAAGCTTATGGATCTGTTCACTGAGATTCATTTGGAGGTGCATGATAGACAGGGGCAGACGTTTCTTTCTTCTATAGTTGTCACCTCTACTCTTATTGATCGGGTTCGAATGAGGTAGCTATCAGATTATGAAGGCCTAGTCCTATGGGAGAGCATGTCAGGAGAGGACCCTATTCCTGGATAGACCATAGTCGATGATGAGATCTTATGTTTCCAAGGGTGTTTATGGGTTCCATCAGACATACTCGAGGAGCTAATGTGGGACTTTCATTCCTTAGTTTGGACAGTTCATCCTGGTGTCACCAAAATGTATCTTGATCTACACTATCAGTATTGGTTTCTAGGTATGAAGAGACATGTTGCTGGTTTTTTTATGAAGTGTTCCACCTGTCAGTAGGTGAAGGCATAGCATCAGCAACCAGTTGGGATTTCGCAGTAGTTACCCATTCCCGAGTGGAAGTGGAACAATGTCACGATGGATTTCGTGATAGGTTTGTCGAGGTTGCCTCGAGGGAATGATGTAGTTTGGGTTGTCATTGACAAACTCACGAAGTTTTACCACCTCTTACCAATCAAAGGGACCTTCAGTGTTGATGAGCTGGTACGGCTGTACATCCATGAGATTGTACGTCTTCATGGAGTTTCAAACTCCATTGTTTCATATAGGGATGCCCGTTTTACTTCTCAAGTCTGGAAGGGGCTTCAGAAGGCTTTGGTTACATAGGTACTTTTGAGCACAACTTACCACCCCCAGACAGATGGCCTGTCTGAGTGTACGATTCAGGTGCTTGAGGACATGCTCTGAGCATGCATCCTGGATTTTGGAGGTTCTTGGGAGAAGCACATACCTCTTGTGGAGTTTTCCTACAACGATATTTTTCAAGAAACTATTCAAATGGAACCTTATGAGGCTTTGTACGATATACCATTCTGATCACCCTTATGTTGGCTAGAAGTAGAAGAGGCAGCTTTATTGGGACCTCGTCTTGTTCAAGAGACCACATAACAGATATAGTTGATTCGGAATAGGATGGATACTACACAGACTCGACAGAAGTCTTATGCTAATTAGTGTAGATGGCCTCTGGAGTTCGAGGATGGGGATTAGGTTTTCCTATGTGTCACACCGAGGTTGGGGCACAGAAGAATTAGGAGACGAGGTAAGCTTTCACCTAGGTACGTTGGTCTGTTTGAGGTTGTAGAGAGAGTTGGTCCGGTAGCCTATAGGTTGAATTTACCCAAGAGGTATCGGGATATGCATGATGTTTTTCATGTTTCTCAGCTTCGACGTTACATTTCAGACCCATCTCATGTTTTTTAACTTCAGGTGGTTGAACTAGAAGTGGATGCATTGTTTGAGGAGCATCCTATCCGGATTTTTGATCGTAGTACGAAGGTTCTCTGGGGCCGGTCTGTTCCTCTGGTACGGGTGTTGTGGTAGCACGGGCAAGTATAGGATGAGACTTAGGAGATGGAGGTCGATGTTCAAGCACAGTGGCTAGAGCTGTTTGGGGTTTCTTCTTCTACGTCGTGCTAGGGAAATTCAGGGACAAATTTCTTTAAGGGGGGAAGTTTGTAAGAACCCGGACCTTCTTTTCAGGTATGTTTTCCTTTTCTGGTCATTTTTCAGAAAAAGGGTAATTTCTTGAAATTTCCAAAGTACACGTTGTGTACTTTATGAGTATATTTCGTGTACTCGGTTACCATAGGTAGTCATGTGCTAGCCGTATAGTGGCCATACACACGGCCGTGTGGGGGTGACTTAGATCCCACCTAAAGCGGAGTATGAAAATGGAAATTACACACTGTATACTTCAAAATTATATGCCGTGTATTTTCTTTTTTTCATTAAATGGACAGGCATCATGTCTAATCGATAGAACACCCTTCTTCTAGGTCATGTTTGTTCGAGAGAACCCGTACGGCCCTGATCCTTATCTAATCCCCTGAGCCTCCATCCGATCTCCGATTCGACCACCGTTGATTGCGTTGGGATCACCTCAGTAAGCTCTTACTTCTTCAAGAGCATCATTTTATGGTTCCTTCTCTTTCTCAAGTTATCCTCTGTTGAAAATTTTAGAAATTTTCATAGATATTCGGAATTATAAGGTGATTCAAGCCCCAAGACTCAAGCATAGTGATCTCCCAATGCATAAGTAGGTGGTTTTTACCTTTCCGTTGAATGTATTTGAGTAATATGTGCAATTTTACCCAATACCCTTGAACGGGGTATTGCAGATTTTCTATTTACCCTTGTTAATTGCCTACCATGCTTGTATGCTTGCGTAGAGGTTTATTGGATATGAGTAGGGTTGATTTCTTTGTCTCGGATTAGTTTTCCCATGATTTGTTCTATGTACGACCATTGGTCATGTTTAGCTTGTTAGGCTGCCTTGCCAGGATTTTCCATTCTGAGTTGTAGGATGATACAATTATTGTTATCTGACATGCTTGATTTGATATAGACTATTTAGCCAAGTAGTTCAGGAGGTTTACTTTTGCTGTATTGCACTACTATGATTGTTTGACTTACACAGGGCCGTGGGAACCTGGTATAGTAGACTATAAGGGGAATTGATCGTGTGATCTTCCTCAGAGATTCTTTGATTACATTAGACTATAAGGGTAATTGACTATGTGAGCTTCCTTATAGAGTCTTTAAACCACTTTTGGCTATAAAGGAAATTGACCATGTGTGCTTCCTCATAGAGTCGTTGACCACACTTGGCTATAAGGGTAATTGACTGCATGAGCTTCCTCAAAGAGTCATTTATCACTTTAGAATATAAGGGGAATTGACTGTGAGTGCTTCCTCAGAGAGTCTTTATATATTCTTATGACTGAACAAGAGGGGATAGGATGTGTGTACATCCTAGAGGGTTACTTTGCTTGAGTAGCTGCTTATTAGATATGTGGAATTTTTTATTGCTGAGTAATTTCTTGTTATTGCATCTTTGATTATTACCTGCCATATATATTCACTGACTGTTAGGCACAGATCTTTGGGTGGTTGCTTACTAGGATTTAGTCTCACACCCTGTTTAATTGGGTCTTGCTTTTGGGCCCAAACATATTTTATTGCTGCAGGTATATATAATGGCAAGCGCCCTTCTAATTCAGGTTCTTGATTGACTATAGAGCTGGAGAGCATGGGACCAAGCTATGGCTTGTGATGCTGGGGAGTTGTTTACTTTCTTTCTTTGTATTTTGTTTTTTACTGTTGTATTCCAACATTGTGATTTTTTTGGCTGCTTTCCTAGACATATGTATCATGCATCATTAATATATATATTTTTGTGCTATGGTTTATTATTTTCCAGTCTCCCACTATTTATTTTTGTATGGATCATCACTGTTTTAGCTATTTCTATTGTTTTTCTTCCACTGTGTACTCTGCCAATGAGGGCATAGTTTCCCCACTATCACACCCAAGGCCCTCGCTGCTAGTTGGTAGCCTTAGGTATTCGGAAAAATGCGCTTGAGGCCATGTGACCAACCGGGTACGGGGCGCCTCAGGGTGGCTTCCGGAACTGGGACATTACAATATACACCTCATGAAAGAATATAGGTGCATAACATAATGTATGTCTCAAAGAAGGAAATTAGAGACAAAATCCCTTAATGATTTTTTAACTTTTGAACTGTAAAACCCATGAAAGAGAGATAATAAAATGGTTGTGTAATTACCCATAATTTTTAGTATAATGATCATAAAATATAATCATGGTCAGTATATACACAATATAGAAGGAATAAGTTGTGAATATATCATGTGGCTCATAAAGTAAAAAAGTGAGATGGGAATCACTTACCTTAAGTCTTGACTCTCTTCATAGTCATTCAAATTTCCTGTATAATAAATATAAGTTTTTTAAAAAAGTATTATAGAACCATATTCATATATCTAATACAATATAATAGTTTCTTATGGCCTTTTACTACCTGTTTATTTACAATTCCATGTTAAAATTATGTTTCTGGTAATAACTGCTTTTTTTTGTATATGTTTTGATTTGTAATATTTCTAGTCCTATTAGTTTGGTCATGGTTTCATAATATCAATAATTTAAAAAATTATTTAAATATCATATATATTCAGTATATATATATTTATAGTAATCCATAATATTTATAGAAACAAAATGCATTGTTAATAAAGATGATAGGTCATACGTACACATCAACATCATTTCCATTTTCTTATTGGATTAAAATAAATAAAAGTAAATAATATATATATTATTATTCCAAAATATTTTTCAAATAATATATATCACATATTTTTATTAAATTCATCTTTAATATATTTCAAGTAAAGCGTGAGCGAATCACATCACTTCGGGAGGTGGTGGTTTGTCGTACACACGAGCTACGTTATCGTATTCCCCCAAAATGTAGAGTATGAAGGTATGTGTGATATAATAATTTTATAATCATAATAAAACCATAAATATCATATATAAACAATAAAACCATCATTATTAATAGCCATGATAGGTGGTAATGAAAAAATGAATGACATCGGTTCACGAGGGGATAGTCTGTCGTACACACGAACAATGATTTCATAACCCATTTGATGAAATTGGAGATGGTTATAGGTCATTAAATTAGGATAAAAAATATAATTATATTTAATATACTTATTTTATTATATAATCATGATATATAATAATTTAAGAATTTGGAGAAAGAAATAAAATAAAGATACTTGATGAAGAATGTTACCTCTTCTTCAGGTATTCTCCTTAGCTTTGCGCTAAAGTCTTACAAGGTTGGATTTATACACAAAATAAGGAATCTAGGATTAGTGGAGGGAATTTTAGGAGTGTTTTGGTTAGGTATTGGATGAAAAAAATAAGTTTAAATGTGTGAATAAGGGAGGATAGTGAGTTCCCTTTTATAGTTGAGGAGGAAAGGTATTTTTATAAATACCCAAAAGTATTCACTATTGGGAGGTCAGTCCTTCAGCAAGTGGATCCAAAATTTATTATTAATAGGGTGGAGGGATTATTTGGTCAATAAAAACCTACAAAACAAAATAAATGTAATGCCCTGACCCCAGTTACCCAGAGTCGGTGCATTATTTTAATACATTGGCATGATTACAAGGAATCAAGTCCCGAAGGACCGATCGGTTTAGTAGTCTTGGAAAATAGATTACATACATGAATGTTACATTACACTTTATAACGTACAAAACAACATAAATAATACTTTATTAACATCATTATTCCCTTGGCTTAACACTGCATATCAATCACAATACACTTCTTGGAATCCTAGGAAAATAAAACATAGAAAGGGGTGAACTCAAACGCTCAGTAAGGGTAAGCAATACAGCGGAAACTTTCGTAAATAAGCATAAACATTTAAGGCAATGTATAAGACTAAAACAAAAGCCTTTTAAACTTGAACTTCATAATAATATGGAATAAAAAAATGAAATAATTCCATTTACTTATTCACATGGATATTCTACTAATTGAATAATCACATGCAATATCAATAACCACTTTCATAATTATGGAATTCATAATGTCAGACTATCATAACCACGTAGCCAAGGCCTCGTGCCAAGACTACAAATAAGTTTTTTTCAAGGACTTGTGCCAAGACACTAGTTTATCTCATGAGACCTACCATTTCAACGAGGAGCTATAGCGGGCTCCACCCGTCACTTACTAAGTCCAATGCATTCCTCATATGAAAAGGTCTAAACATAACATAAACATTCATATTAAAAATAGCATACGAAATGTCAATACTTTACCCATAAACCATGAATGGTATAAAAATAACACATCCACAATAAAACATATCACAAAACCTTCAACACAATATGGAAGATTTGTATCATGATAAATCAACTTCAAAACAAGTTTAAAATCCATTAAAGGATTTTGACGTTGACGAAAATGATTTGTAAAACTCTTTGAGAGAAATACTCCCTTTTCATGAAAACATTTAAAAGTCACACAATTTGGAAAATAAGTCATCTATAGACATTTTTTAATCAAAGTGTCCCATAACACTTTGAAACTTTTTAAAGGAATTAAAATTTTAAAAACACTCATTTCCATATAAATAAATCCTTAAAAACCATTTTGAAGACATGAACATTAATGAGAAAGATTTAGAAGAACAAATATTTAAAACATTTGAAATGATGTTTTAGTAAAAAGTCCCTTAAAATAATCCCTTTGAAAAATATTTCATAAAACATGTAAATGGATAATAAACATGTCCCAGTAGATACTTACGTAAAAACAACCTCGGATAATAAAGAGATTGTGAAATTAACCCTTACCAATTTGGTAACTTATGAAACATACACCCCATGAAAGAGGTATCATATAAAGAATATGTAAATACAATTAAATTAAATTTTATTAAATAAAGAATACAATAATGGGAAGTACATACACAACACAAAAGGTAATAGTGGCAATATGGCATGAATCTCACGGGAATAAGGAGTGAGATGAAAACCCCTTACCTTGCACTTTCCTTTAGTAGAGGGTATTTTTAGCCTCCTGTATGAATACTATAGTATGTTATTAAATTATACCAGAACCATATTAATATTTATGATATCATACATTATTCCTTTATGACTTTATACTACCCATTTAATAATAATTTCCATGTTATATTAATATTTTGGATAATAATCACTTTCTTTATCATACGTGTTTTAACTTGTTACTCTTGATTGTATCACTTAGATCATGATTTAAATACTTACAGAATATAAAACATGATTTATTTATCATATATATTTAGAATATCAAAATTTATAATAGACGTATATATGAAATGGAAAACACCTTTTATGGAGACGGTAGTCCGTACGTACGCATAAATGTTGTTTCCGTTTTCATATATTATTGAACAGAAGTAAGTGAATAAGATATATGTAAGTAAATAAATACTTATATATATAAATATATATATCTCTAGTAGCATTATTATTTCATATATTATATACTTATTAGTAATATATATTTTTATAATCGTCGATGAAGGGTGAACTTGGAAATGAATCTCATTGCGTCGTGGAGACGGTAATCTGTACGTACGCACGAGCGAAAATATCATTCTTTTGATATTAATATAATATATAATTGGATGTTATATAATATATATAGAATAATTATCATGTTATATTTATTATTTACCTCAAATACACATCATTATTATACCCATCCAAATAATAATGTATTGAATAACAATTACACCACAACGTGGAGACGGTAAGCCGTACGTACGCACGTATGGTGACATGTCATTCAAAGGGTGGATAGAATAATGAATTTGGTTGTACCATAATTATAATAACATCACAGTATATAGGATATACTGGAGTTATTATTTTATAATGGAAATAATAAAGAAAGAATAATTTGAAGAAGAAAGGAACTTGAAAGAGTGTGGTGAAAACATTACCTCTTCTTCGGGTTCGTCCTTTTGATTTGATCAAAAGGGATCTTTAGGTTGGCTTTATGATAAAACTAAGGCCTCTAGGTTGAAGTGAGGGAAGTTGAGATAGTATTTGGGCAGGGGTTGGTTTAACCAAAAGTATTTGAAGGTGTGAATAATTGGTTAGAAGTTGGTTCCTTTTATAAGGGGGTGGAGGGGCTCTTTAGGAAAAACTTAAAGTATTAATTTATAATAAATTTATATTAGGTTTCTAGTGGCTCCAAAGTGAATTATTGAAAGCCTAAGGTAGGGATAGGTTGAAATATTTTCAACCAATATATTTTAGACATGTTTGGGTCATTATATTAACCTTATCTTTTAGTTTTAACTCTTAGTTAATTAGTTTGACACTTACCATGTCACTTTGTATTTTTATATTATATAGTTAATAAACTTAATATATACATATAAGAGACCCCATGTGGTTCAATAATGATACACCTATCATGATACAAGTCCTTTGGCTGAACCTTAGATTTTTAAGAATTGAATATCAATTAATAATATAATATCTGTTTTAAAAACTCTTTTATATCAATTTTGACACTATTTCGTATTTGATTTTTGTGAAAATCATAAAAGAATTATTACTTCGAACAATAATAATTAAATCAATACTAACATGTCATAGTAACCTATAAAATTCGTGGAATTCATTAAAAGTATCAAATTATATTTATTTGGATATTTATAATATCAATTATTTTAATATTTCACTAATAAGGTAATTATTGGATCATCATTATGTCATAAATAAATTAAAATATTTAATTTATAAAAATTATAAATAAAATACCATTATGTGTGAACTCTTTTTATATTTCTAATGAATATTTACAATTGAATTTATCTTATGTATAACCCTATATTAAAAATGTTTTAGTAATTAAACTTTGATTTTAACTCTTTTAACTCTTCTTTGAATTAAATAATAATAAATGTCCTAATCTAATACAAGTGGACCTAAATGATAATATTTTATTCCTAAGGTTGTTTTTGGTCGAGATACACTTGTCCAATAGAATTAGGACTTGTGTTAGGTTAATATTAATATCATTTTTACCCTTAATTACCCTATTTACTTTTAACCGTGGAAAAGTAAAAATTTACTATTCACCAAAAATTATTTTTATCTCATTGAACCACATTTTACTCCTTTATATTAACTGTGTCTCTCGGATTTTCAAAATTCAGCTCACAGAAGCGGTAAAATTTAGTTTTATGTGAATTTGCAAAAGATCCTAGGAGGTGGGTAAAAGACGGTGAAAAGTTCAATAAAATTTTTATATATCTAAAATTATTATAAACCGACTCCAATGAATTAAATTGAACTTATATAGGTATTATGTAACTAATTTTACATTAAATAATTTAAATAAAATAATAATTATTTAAATAAAAATTCGTTTTTAAACTATAACTCAGTGTTTTTCACTATTCATCAAAAATTAAAAGTTTTTAGAAAAATACCAAAAAAATTCCCTAAGCTAATTTTGATATTACAAATTCAATAATGAAGTCTATTTTACCAAATTAAAAACATAGAAGTTTCATTTATTAAATTAAAATTAATTCCCGCTATCAAAACAAAAAAAGCGTGTTTTTAAGAAACAATAACTATCAAAAGATTGACACTTGTTTATGTCTGGTTTAAATGTGAAATTATGTCCAATGACCAAAATTGGATTAAATTGTAAAAATATATTCTAAATATAATTTTAAACCACTCAAATTCATAATTTATCACTATTAATTATTTCGATTAAAAAAGTTGTTTTTAATTAAAATTTAGTAATCTTCACTATTCATTAAAATATGAAAGTTATCAGAAAAGTACCAAAAATTCACCCTAAGCTAATTTAGATATTCCGAATCCAAAAATTAAGCCCATTTTGAAAGATAAGATGTATAAAATTTCAAAAAGTGGGTATTACTATTCATAACGGCTAGTTTGATTGGTTGTGGTGTGTGTTAGAACTCGAAGTTGCGTACAACGCACGCTACTGTATTATACAAAGAAAAACATACCATGGAAGATTGGGGTGTTACATTCTCCCCTCCTTCAATAAATTGCATACTCTCAATTTATGCTCGGTATTGGAAACTTGGGGTAAACGTTTCAAAATATCTTAGTTGAAATCCCACATCGAAAAATGAATTAATGAGGCCTCTATTTAAAATAAAGAGTGGTAAGTATGAAGATTACCGAAAATAACATATACTAGGGTTACATGTAGGAAAATATGGATATGGAAGAGAAATATAATTGTCAATATCTGATGGAGAGTGGTAGATAACATGTCTATGAGAAGGCCAACAATCCCAAAGCCATAAATTAGTGATGATCTAAGGTACCATCTAGGAAAACATTTTTGTTCTAAGTTCATTTTCTTAATGTTGAGGAATTTATTTATGATATTGGCTAAGATCATAAGGAGATATATTTACTTTATAATTAGAGTTTTATCCATTAATAAATTTCTACCACAAACTCATTTTTCACCCCAAAACATAATACAACTAAAAAATTATCTATTTATCCTAATCGTATAGGGTTCCAAATATAATGAATTTATAATTCACATATCAGACCCTTTATGAAAATAAACTACATTATACCATCTAGGAACTTCATGTAATACAATGGTAGGTGATAAATCCCAATTGCACTATGGTTGTGGGTTCGATTCCCGCAGCTTTGTCCGACACGACGGGTCGTCACATGGTCTGTGTGTTCTCTTTTTATAAAAATCCAAAAATATCCTTTCAAACTTAATCCCTTACAACATTTATACTTATCCAAAGTAATTATCTAAACTCTCATTCCAAAATTTATATGAAAGGTAAACATAATGTAGATCCTTTTTACCCCGTAATAGCATGTGAATACCTTCATCATGTATTCTTTTAAAACACTTAAACATCCTGAATTACCATAAAATCTTATTTATTACATTCATGCTCCGTTAATCCTTATAGAATATTTCATATACTTCATCCATCCAAAAATGTTGTAAACTCCAAAAATGATGGAATATATAAATCATTAATCAGTTTCAAAGCAGTCAAGAATATTCAATATAATTTACCCAAATCAACCATATATTATTCCAAAAACAGTACCTCAATATTAGGACCATATTAAGGTTTATCTTTTCTTCAACCATGTAATTTCCAAAAAGTTTAACTCATTTTAGAGTCACTTTTCTTAGTACCATAAAATCTCAAATCCTCAATGAAATAGTACTGCAGTACAATCCTTATTTATTTCATGTACATCATTGATACAACACTTCAATGAAATAATTCCAAAATAACAATATAAGAACACTAGTCATTCCTCTTCATCTGTAGTAGTATCATAACATGACTATTATCCAATAGCATCATTTGGGGAATAGTCTGATAACTGGTACATTGGTTCACGTAGTGTCCAAACTCCTTGCAGATAAAGCATTGTACATTTAAAACCTTTTTCTTACCCTTGTAGTCACGTACTTTGTGTCCTTTTTCTCCACACTTATAACATACTCCAATTCCATTAAATAATTTTCCAAGCTGATTCTTTCCACAGTTATCACATATGGGAAAATACTTCTTTACCTTATTCCCTTTATCTGTCCTTCTCTCTATCATCCTTTCCTTCTCTGGCTTCCCTTCAAATCCATAGGACTCCAAGAATTATTTACTTATCTTATCAACACATGATACTATATCTTCATATGATGATAATACGTGGGAGACTATTTTCCTTCTAAATTATGGATTAAGACCATGAAATATATGATCTTTCTTACTCTTTGGATCATGCGTATTGTTAGAGTTCTCATTCCTTCTAATGGGAGCTATTTCTAAACAATGGCATACACTAGATTAGTTTATGGATAGAAATACCTAATCCCAAACTTGTAAAACACTTAACATAAATTAAACAGTTTATGGATATAATCTATAATCATAAAAATGTCTTCTTTGAGGAAGTATATACTCATAAACCATTCATAATGGTTTGTAAAGAAAATGAGAATTATCCTAAGCATATCCCCTGGGAGTGTCGTAACCAAGAGTGCAGCAAGGCCCGTTTTCATGCACCAGTTCTCGTTCGAGTCTAGCTCAAAGTGGTGTTTTCGGGTTTTACCCCTAGGTACATCTATGCCAGAGCCGCCCCTACCTGCTCATATCCAGACAGGGATTTATTTATCAGAAAACTCACAAAATATCTACAATATCAAAATTCTAGGAAGTTCTTCTCTTCAAATCCTCAAATTATTTCTTAGGACTATGTTCTCTAATCAGAGTTTATCAAAATCTAGCTTCCAAGGTTATTGATAAACTTCCTCTGATACCAACTATAACACCCCAACCCCATTTAACCAGAGTCGGTGCATTATTTTAATACATTGGCATGATTACAAGGAATCAAGTCCCGAAGGACCGATTGGTTTAGCAGTCTTTGAAAATAGATTACATACATGAATGTTACATTACACTTTATAACATAAAAAACATAAATAATCCTTTATGAACACCATTATTCCCTTGTCTTAACCCTGCATATCAATCATAATACACTTCTTGGAATCCTGGGAAAATAAAACATAGAAAGGGGTGAGCTCAAATGCTCATTAAGGGTAAGCAATACAGCAAAAACTTTTGTAAATAAGCATAAACATTTAAGGAAATGCATAAAACTAAAACAAAATCATTTAAACTTGAACTTCAGCATAATATGGCATAAATAAAATGAAATAATTCCATTTACTTATTCACATGGATATTATACTAATCGAATAATCACATGCAATATCAATAACCACTTTCATAACGATGGAATGCATAATGCCAGACTATCATAACCACGTAGCCAAGGCCTCATGCCAAGACTACAAATAAGATTTTGTCAAGACCTCATGCCAAGACACTAGTTTGTCTCATGAAAAGGTCTAAACATAACATAAACATTCGTATTAAAACTAGCATACGAAATGTCAATACTTTACCCATAAACCATGAATGGTATAAAAATAAATCATCCACAGTCAAACATATCACAAAACCTTCTACACAATATGGAAGATTTGTATCATGATAAATCAACTTCAAAACAAGTTTAAAATCCATTAAAGGATTTTGACGTTGATGAAAATGATTTGTAAAACTATTTGAGAAAAATAACCCCTTTTCATGAAAACATTTAAAAGTCACACAATTGGGAAAAGAAGTCATTTAAAGACATTTTTGAATCAAAGTGTCCCATACCACTTTGAAACTTTTGAAAGGAATTAACATTTTAAAAACATTCATGTCCATATAAATAACTCCTTAAAAACCATTTTTAAGACATGGACATTAATGAGAAATATTTAGAAGAATAAATATTTAAAACATTTTAAATGATATTTTAGTAAAAAGTACCTTAAAAGAATCCCTTTGGAAACTATTTCATAAAACATGGACATGGATAATAAACATGTCCCAGTAGATACTTACGTAAAAACAACCTCGGATAATAAAGAGATTGTGAAATTAACCCTTACCAATTTGGTAACTTATGAAACATACACCCCGTGAAAGAGGTATCATAAAAATAATATGTAAATACAATTAAATTATATTTTAATACATAAAAAATACAATAATGGGCAGTAAATACACCACACAGAAGGTAATAGTGGCAATATGGCATAAATCTCACGGGAATAAGGAGTGAGATGAAAACTCATTACCTCGCACTTTCCTTTAGTCGAGGGTACGTTTAGCCTCCTATATGAAGACTATAGTATGTTATTGAATTATACCAGAACCATATTAATATTTATGATATCATACATTATTCATTTATTACTTTATACTACCCATTTAATAATAATTTCCATGTTATATTAATATTTCGGGTAATAATCGCTTTCTTTATCGTACGTGTTTTAACTTGTTACTCTTGATTGAATCACTTAAATAATGATTTAAATACTTCCAGAATATAAAACATGATTTATTTATCATATATATTTAGAATATAAAAATTTATAATAAACGTATATATGAAATGGAAAACACCGTTTATGGAGACGGTAGTCAGTACGTACGCATAAACGTTGTTTCCGTTTTCATATAGTATTGAACGGAAGTAAGTGAATAAGATATATGTAAGTACATAAATACTTATCTATATAAATATATATATAAATATATATATCTCCAGTAGCATTATTATTTTATATATTACATACTTATTAGTAATATATATTTTTATAATCATCGATGAAGGGTGAACTTGGAAATGAATCTCATCGCGTCGTGGAGACAGTAATCCATACGTACGCACGCGTGAAAATATCATTCTTTTGATATTAATATAACATATAATTGGATGGTATATAATATATACAGAATCCTTATCATGTTATATTTATTATTTACATCAAATACACATCATTATTATACCCATCCAAATAATAATGTATTGAATAACAATTACACCACAATGTGGAGACGGTAAGTCGTACGTACGCACGTATGGTGACATGTCATTCAAAGGGTGGATAGAATAATGAATTTGGTTGTAACATAATTATAATAACATCACAGTATATATTAGATACTGGGTTTATTATTTTAGAATAGAAATAATAAAGAAATAAGAAGTTGAAGAAGAAAGGAACTTGAAAGAGAGTGGTGAAAACATTACCTCTTCTTCGGGTTCTTCCTTTTGATTGGATCAAAAGGGCTCCGTAGGTTGGCTTTCTGATCAAACTAATGCCTCTAGGTTGAAGTGAGGGAAGTTGAGAGAGTATTTGGGCAGGTTTTTGACGAACCAAAAGGCTTTGAAGGTGTGAAGAATTGGTTAGAAGTTGGGTCTTTTTATAAGGGGGAGGAGGGGATCTTTAGGAAAAACTTAAAGTATTAATTTATATTAAATTGATATTCGGTTTCTAATGGCTCCAAAGTGGATTATTCAAAGTATATGGTGGTAATGGGTTTAAATATTTTTAACCAATATATTTTAGATAGGTTTGGGTCATTATATTAACCTTATATTTTAGTTTTAACTCTTAGTTAATTAGTTTGACACTTACCATGTCACTTTGTATTTTTATATTATATAGTTAATAATCTTACTATATACATCCAAGAGACCCCAAGTAGACCATTAATGATACACCTATCATGATACAATTTCTTTGGCTGAACCTTAGATTTTTATGAATTGAATATCAATTAATAATATAATATTTTTTTTAAACTCTTTTATGTCAATTTTGACACTATTTGGTATTTGATTTTTGTGAAAATCATAACAGAATTATTACTTCGAACAAACATAATTATATCAATACTAACATGTCATAGTAACCTATAAAATTCTTTAAATTCATTAAAATGATCAAATTATATTTATTTGTATATTTATAATATCAATTGTTTTAATATTTCACTTATAAGGTAATTATTGCATCATCATTGTGTCATAAATAAATTAAAATATTTAATGTCTAAAAATTATAAATAAAATACCATTATGTAGGAACTCTTTTTTTCTTTATAATGAATATTTACAATCGAATTTATCTTATGTATAACCCTTTATTAAAAATGTTTTAGTAATTAAACTTTGATTTTAACTCTTTTAACTCTTCTTTGAATTAAATAATAATAAATGTCCTAATCTAATCCAAGTGGACCTAAATGATAATATTTTATTTCTAAGGTTGTTTTTTGTTGAGATACACTTGTCTAATAGAATTATGACATGTGTTAGTTTAATATTAATATCATTTTTACCCTTCATTACCCTATTTACTTTTAACCGTGGTAAATGAAAGTAAAAAGTTACTATTCACCAAAAATTATTTTTATCTCATTGAACCACGTTTTACTCCTTGATATTAACCATGTCTCTCGGATTTTCGAAATTCAACTCACAGAAGCGGTAAAATTAAGTTTTATGTGAATTTGCAAAAGCTCCTAGGAGGTGGGTAAAAGACGGTGAAAAGTTCAATAAAATTTTTATATATCTAAAATTATTATAAATTGACTCCAATTAATTACATTGAACTTATAAAGTTATTATGTATCTATTTTTACATTAAATAATTTAAATAAAATAAATAATTATTTAAATAAAAATTCGGTTTTAAACTATAACTCAGTGTTTTTCACTATTCATCAAAAATTAAAAGTTTACAGAAAAATACCAATAATTTACCCAAAGCTAATTTTGATATTCCAAATTCAATAATGAAGTATATTTTACCAAATTCAAAACATAGAAGTT
This sequence comes from Viscum album, assembly GCA_963277665.1. Lineage (NCBI taxonomy): Eukaryota > Viridiplantae > Streptophyta > Magnoliopsida > Santalales > Viscaceae > Viscum > Viscum album. The sequence continues at coordinate 1,122,964,560 of OY728141.1, forward strand.
GAATTTATTAATTTGAAATTAATTTCTGCTGTCAAAACAAAAAGCGTGTTTTTAAGAAACAGTAACTGTCAAAAGATTGACACTTGTTTATGTCTGGTTTAAATGTGAAATTATGTCTAATGACCAACATTTGATTAAATAGTAAAAATATATTCTAAATATAATTTTAAACCACTCAAATTCTTAATTTATCACTATTAATTATTTCGATTAAAAAAGTTGTTTTTAATTAAAATTTAGAAATCTTCATTATTCATCAAAATATTAAAGTTATCAGAAAAGTACCAAAAATTCACCCTAAGCTAATTTTGATATTATGAATCCAAAAATGAAGTCCATTTTGAAATATAAGATGTATATTATTTAAAAAAGTGGGTATTACTATTCATAATGGCAAGTTTGATTGGTTGTGGTGTGTGTTAGAACTCGAAGTTGCGTACAACGCACGCTACTGTATTATTCAAAGAAAAACGTATCATGGAAGCTTGGGGTGTTACAATAAAACACCTGTTTGAAACATTTTGTTCCTTAACTTCTATGTTTCCTTATTTTTACCATTTTGTTTTTTGACTATGGTATCTAGTCTTCTTAACCTAGATAATTTAACCTTTAAGAATAAATTAAAATGATCCTTATTAGATAATTCTAACCCACTTATTATCAATATTAAATCTAATTTATCAAATTAAAATTATTTGTATTTTGAAAATTAATTTTTACACAAGGGCGTATAACATTCAAAAACACTATTTTAACCTTAACCGTGCTAATAAAGTTTTTTACTATTTAGTGATCAATGTAGTCGTTATAAATGAAAAATTAGGTCATTAATATAAAATATTTGATATTTATTATCATTTACAAATCACTTGGGAGAATATAATATTTTTTATAATTTTAAATCATTTAATAAGATATCATTTATTATAATATATAATTAATGTCAATTTTGATATTATTCATTTAATTTTAATTAAAAAATCATTAAAATGATGAAATTCAAATATATCATGTTAACACCCATGTAACATGATATAATAATATAAAAATTAATGGAACATAATAATTCACTCAGTTTACTTCACTTATAATATTTCTAAAATCATTTATTTTATTTAATTATTAATTAAATAATTCATGTGTTGGAATTTCATAAACAGTTAGAGTAATTATTTCATATCCAAAAAATTAATATAAATTATCATAATAAAAAAACACATTTATATTTCAAAATAATATTTATAACCAAACATATGATGTTTTCCCTATCCCAACGTTTTATGGATATTAAAAGTATGGAAGGTTCCTTACCTTTTTTTACTTAACTTATTATATAGGTCACTTTCATAGAAAAGTGTCCCATAAAAGTAAAAAAGCAGGTTTTTTAAAAGCAAAAATGATCAAAATTTTACAAAGTTTTAATATCCAATTTCAATATAAAATTGCTTACAATGAAATAAATTGGATTAATATATGTATAATTTAACTAATTATGCTTTAAATCCAATTTAAAATATAATTTATCTTTACAAATAAATTAAAGGAAGACATTGTTTTCAATTAAAAGTTAGTATTTTCACTATTCATCAAAAAACCTTTTCAAAAAAAACCTGAAAATTCACCCTAAGATAATTTTGATATTTTGAATTCAAAAATGATTTTTATTTCATCAAATTAATTTTATAAAGGTGTAATAAATTAATTTTATTATTGATTACAAAACGATATTAAAAACATTTTTTTTAAATGGTATTTTTTAAACATATAAATACTTTACCAAAAAATTTGTATTTTATTATCAATATGTTTTATTTATATAAAAACAATAAATAATATTTAAAAATAGTTAATGCTATTCATATCACTAATTTTAAGGGCTATTTTATAATGGTCGTGTTAATAATATATCATGGTTTTGTTAAAACTAGGTGTTTTGTGTAGAACAAAATTAACTTGGTTTTCCATGTAATGAAAGGCATGAAAGAAATTTAAATTATTCAAAAATAAATTATGAAAACTCAAGGTGTTTCATTCTAGACCCCTTAAAATTAATTTCACCCTCAAAATTCATCTCAGTCATCAAAAGTTTAATACTTGAATGTACCTTTTATAGAAAGCCACAATGTAAAAAGGGTTAATAAAACATCATCTTAAAAAAGAGAAATTTATATGTAAAGGTCATATAGAATAATACCTACTAGGTTTTCAAATAGGAGAACATAGGTGGGAAGTGAAAACATGGACATATAGAAGAAAAAAACTCCCAAATACTGATAGGGATTGATAGAAAACATGGTAAGGGGAAAGTTAACTATCAAAAATATATAAACCAAGGAGTCTTGAAAAATTCCATTAAGATCCTAAAAAATGATGATAACAAAACAAAATTTTATTTAAAGACCCTTTTCTGAAAGTTGAATAATTTTCATGTGAATATGTACCTACTTGATTTCATTCAATTTTATAAGAAAAATTTCACCCTATGGTTGTGCCTTGATCAATTTCCACTTCATATATTACTCCAAGAAATGAAGGTGAATTTTTTATTCCTAAATCACTAATGGATCATAAGCTCCATAGACCGAATTATTAATTCATTATGTCTATATTTAGTTATTATCAAAACAAAATGGTTAGAACAGGTTATCCAATATTCATAAATCTTCATATGGTGAAATAATACATTAATCACTAAAACATCATCAAAATTTCATCATAAACCATTTCATAAATGTTTAATATTTTTACCCCTATAAAGATAAAAATATAAAACTTTAGATACAATTTCACTAAATTTCTAATAATCTGCATAACATTGATCTTTAATATATAATAAAATAGTTATTGAGTGTCACATACCAAACATATGAATACCTTAATCATGTATTCTATTGAAACATGGTAATAACCTAAATTAATATAAAATAATATTGAAAAAAAATTATTCATTTTCACTCCTTACATATAAAATAGATCATTGGATATATTCCTTAAATCCAAAAATGTTGTAAAATCCATCCATGATTTCATAAAAAAACTTTTTCAAAATATCATTAATTTTTTCTAAGGTAATCAGTACTATCCAATTTACTTTATTCTCATCTAACATATATTTATCCAAAAACATAATTTTCTCAATATCAGAAACATATCATGTGATTTCCAAAAAATATAACATTTTCATTAAATCAATTTTATTGGTTATCAGCATCATTCAATATATTCCTTAAAATATTTAACAAAACAATATACTAAATAATCCTTATATATATCAAAATTATTGAATCATAATATAAAAATAATTCAACCATATCAATTCCTTATCAACAAATTTAATAGGATTCATTATCTTATTCCTTAACATATCTTTCCTTTCATATCCCATATTTAGTCTCTTCATTATCAGCAATATAACCATTAATTGTACAACCTTGTTGATTTTATTCATGAGATTTCCCCTTTGGACATTGATTTGCAAAATTCCTATACTTTCTTCAATTAAATAATTCAACAATCGAGGATATCTTAGGGATACCAATATTACCATCCATTTCATTAAATAAATGTTTCATTTTCCCTTTAAAGTTTCTTTCTTTGTGTCCTTATTTTCTGTAGTCAAAAACTCTTCTCATTACTCACAGAAATTCACTTTGGTGTTTCTTCCCTCATTATTAACACATAGGAAACTGAATCTTCTTACCTTTAGGTTCTTCACTACCCTAACTCTTAATGAACTATTTCATTCCCGTCTTTGGTGAGTGTGATAGTTCGTTAATGCATACATTGTTAATCATGTTCCATGAAAATTGATTAGGTATAATCACAATGTCCTTAAATCTAGTCATCATCCCATTTTACTTCTCATCATAAAATTGTCCATCACACTCAGCATTAACATAATTTATTCAATTTCTATCCATAAACTAAAACCAAAATCATAGTGTGAGAAACACTAATAATAATGGGAAACCATATAATCATTAAAAAATCACTTATAGGAATCCTAAATCATAAGACCTTATTTAATCTATGATTTCTTTGTTCATTCATAGTCATCATATATTAAAATCCTTTATAATGTTTCATAAATAGTTTTTTAATTTTCAAATCATATCCCCTGAGAGTTCCAAATCAGGTGTCCAATAAGTCCCAATGCCAGGCACTATTTTCCGATCAAGTCTAGCTCAATATGGTGTTTTTGGGGTTGTTATCACTAATTAGATCTATACTAGATTCACATCCGCTTTTAGTATATATACAATGATATAATTTATTCGAAATCACTCACCCTATCCTTTAGAAAAATTCCAAGACATTTTCTTATACTATAGCTTATCCTTAGTCTTATCTTAAGAGATACCCTAGACATATCCTAAGAAATATCCCTAGGGATCTCACTAATATTTTCTCATCCTAGTTTCAAAAGTTTAACTAAAAATTTCCTTTGATAAAAACTATAGAAACCCATGATTATCATACATGGATATTACATAATTTTAGATGAATATTCATTACATTTCACAAACACATTCCTAAGGACCATAATATTTTAGTGCCTTTGGAAACATAGAACGCAATATTATTAATTCATGGTTTATCTTCAATATCTCCCATAAATATCTTACCCTTTTGTACTCTTACTTAAATACCTTTATTCATAATTTGGGGAAAGGAAACATAAAAAAAAAAGGTGATCTAAAATTCTCAATAAGGTAAAATAAGGGATATGCATAATCATAACATGAACATAAGGGTATGGAAACATGATCATAACATTTTAAAACCTTACCCTACACATTAAAGATCATAAACTTGAGTCATTGAATAATGATTGGCAGTTTATAAGACAAAAATATTAAGTGAATCAAATAGCATGAGCCATTGGAGAATAACATTCATATAATAAATGGAATTTTTGGCATACACGTAATCATAGAATATAATTTCTATGTTATTAGAGGCACAATTCCAAGACAATCATAGTGGAAAAATTCCTTTACTGAACCAGATTCACTCACTGTTCTAGACATGTCTTATTGAATTAGGTCTACTCTATATTCTAGCCATATCTTACTGAACCAGGTTCAATCACCATTCCATACCTATATTAATGAATCAGGTTCACTCCATGTTCTAGCGTTGTCTTACTAAATTGGGTTTAATCCCCATTCTAGCCCTATTTTACAGAATCGGGTTCACTCCCAATTCCAACCCTTCCTTACAAAACTAGGTTCAATCTCTATTCAAATCTTATCTATCCCACGAGATATAAATCTTTACCCAATGAATTTTAGAGAAATATAGGTCTCACCTCTATTTTTTTCAATGTGATCACCTTCCTTGGTTATAATTTAACCACCGTTACATAATGAAAATCGTACATATGTGTGCCACAAGATCATAAAACATTCATCATATCAGAACCCATGAAATGAAATGGGTTTCATAAAAGTTTCATCATAACATAACCTATGAAAAATAAATAGGTTTTATAATCATTTCATCTTTTTATTAAAGCATATCCCATGGAAAAAGGATCAAGTTTCATAATCATTTTATCACGGTATAAGAAATGGAAGAGAAACAGGTTTCATAAACATCTTATCATCATAAACATAGACCATTTAGAGAAAGAATAAGAATAGATTTATTTGATTGCATAAATAATAAAAACATAACTAGCCTAAAATCATTTCATATTAGATTTAAAATGGTTTTTGAAGACTACTTGTGGCATTTCTTGAGGAAATAGCTTTTCTTTGAAAATTAATTTTTAAAACATAAAAAATTATAAAAATACTTTTCTTTGAAAATAACCTTGAAATTTTATAAGGGAGTATTTTAAAAAACATTAAAACATTTCTTGATATAAATATCCTTTCATATTTGAAAAAAAAAATTAGAATATTTTTGAAAACGTTTTTAGAAAACATATTTTTATAAGAAAATGGATTTATGATTGAAGAGAGAAATAAAGTCAAATTTTATTAAAAACATTTTATTAATTATTTTAAGTACCAAAGAGTGGTAAAATGGTAATATTAATTGTAAGTATAATTAATGATTATATAATAATAAAATAGATGTAAATCATGATATTTCAACATTCAATACTTAATCATAAACAATTCCGATAAATGATGAGATTGTAACATAAAATCATTACAACTTTGGTAACATTGAATCATAATCCCCAAGAAGTAATAACATAAAATGATACATGAAATATAATTATGATGAATATATTAATGATATTACATGTAAAATGTTGTTTATATACACCTCTTGAAATAATATAGGTTCATAACATAATGTATGTCTCAAAGACGGAAAATTGAGACAACAATTCCTTGCCGCTTTGTTAACTTTTGAGCCATAAACCCCATGAAATAGAGATACTAAAATGGATATGTAATACCCCATAATTTTGATGATAATCATAAAAAAAAATTAATGGGAAATATAGACACTAATTATAAGGAATATGTGGTGGATATAGTATGTGTCTTAAAAAATTAAAAAGTGAGACGAAAATCCCTTGCCTTAAGTTTTGACTCCCATCGTACTCGTTAAAACTTCTTATATAATAATTATAAGTTTTTTATAAATATTTGTTATAACCATAATCATATATAGTATAACATATATTATTTTAGTATGACCTTTTATTAACTATTTATTAACAATCCCTTGTTAAAGTTACATTTCGGGTAATTACTGCTTTGTTTTTTGTATATGTTTTGATATGTTATATTTTTTTTCCAATTAATTTGATCATGATTTAAAAATATATAAAATTAAAACCATGATATAAATATCATACATATTCATTATATATGTATTTATAGTAATCCAAAATAATTAAATATATAAAATGAAATGCACCATTTATTGAGATAGAGCCCGTACGTACTCAAGAACGTTGTTTCCATTTTCTTGTTGGATTGACATAAAGAAAAGTCAATAGTGTATATATTATCATTATAGAATCATTTTTATGTAATATTTATTACATATTTTTATTAAACCCATCCTTAATACATTCCATGTAAATAATAATGGAACATATAACTTTGCGAGGTAGTGGTCAGTTATATACATGAGCGACGATATCATATTCCCAAAAAATGGAGAGTATGAAGAAATATGTAACATAATAATTATATAATCATAATAAATATAATAAATATAATATATAAATATTAAATCCATAATTATTTCCAGACTTTATATGTATTAATATAAAAATTAATGACATCGATTCGCGAGGTGGTAGTCTTTTGAACACACAAACGATGATTTCATAACCCATTTGATGGAATTGGAGATGGTTTTAGGTAATTAACTTAACATAACAACATATAATTTTATAAAATATAATTATTTTATTATTTAATCCTAATATAATAATAATTTAATATGGTGGAGAAAGAAATAAAATAAATATACTAATTGAAGAATGTTATCTCTTCTTCATGTATTCTCCATAGTTTTGCACTAAATCCTTCCTAGGATGGATTTTTACCCAAACTAAAGGTTTTAGGATAAGGGGAGTTATGTTTTAGAGTTATTTTATCAGGTATTGTCTGAAAAAAGAGGTTTGAATGTGTTAATAAGGGAGGAGAGTGAGTTCCCTTTTATTGCCGAGGAGGAGTGACATTTTTGTAAATACTCAAAATTATTCACTATTGGGAGGTCAATCTTATCTCAAGTGGATAAAAAATTGATTATTAATTAGTTGGAGGTATTTTTTGTCTGATCCACACATCCACCCTAAAATAAAACACATTTTAAAAAAAATATTAACTTCAAAGTTTCCTTATTTTTACCATTTTGGTTTTTCACTATGGTAACTAGCCTTTTAACCTAGATAATTTTCCATTTAAGACTAAATTTAATTGAGACTTATTAGATAATTTTTACCCACTGATTCTAAATATTAAATCAAATTTTTCAAATAAAAATACAAGGTTTTTTTTTAAATTAATTTTAACACAAGTGCATGTAACATGCAAAAACGATGTTTTAACTTTAAGTGTGCTAACATAGTTTTTACTATTTAGTAGTAAATATATTCATTATAAAAGAACAATTGGTATATTAATGAAACCTATTTCATATTTATTATAATTTAAAAATAACTTGGAATAATATATTATTTTAAGTAATTTTAAATAATTTAACAAAATATCATTTATAATAATATAACACTAATGTCAATTTTGACATTATTCATTTAATTTGAATTTTAAAAAAACACTGAAAATGATGGAATTAAAATATATCATGTTAGCTCCTATATAAAGTTATATAATCATATAAAAAATTAATTGAACACAATAATTCATTCAATTTACTTCACTTTTAATATTTTAAGTATCATTTATTTTATTTAATTAATAATTAATAATTATTACATTGGCGTTTCTTAAGAATTTGAAGTAATTATTTCATCTATAAAAATTTTAAATAAATTATCCTAATAAAAACTCATTTATATTTAAAAATAATATTTATAAATTAATATATGATGTTTTTCCCTATCCCAAGGCTTTATAGATATTAAAAGAAAAAAAGGTTCCTTTTTTATCCTTTTCTTTACCTAAGTTATTATATTGGTCACTTCCATAGAAAAGTATCTCATAGCTCATAAATGTATAACCTAAGGTCATAAGGGTAAAAAACTTTCCACAAAATGGTTGTTGGAAAAACAATTTAGGTCATTTTAACCCCTTATCATCTTAGTGTAACCCCTAGTAAACCCATTTTTACCTTAACCGTAGTAATTAATTTTTATTATTTTTATTATTTTTACTAGTTATTTTTGGTAAAAAAATTAAGTTGGCACTATTATACATTATAAATTATTTATTATTTCAAATATTTAATTAATTATTTTAAATTTACTTCACATAATTGGAAAATATTAATTTAAAATTAATCCTACAAATGTGATGTGAAAGAGTGTTTTTAAAGCGAAAATGATCAAACATTTACAAAGTTTTTATATCCAATTTCAATATTAAATTGATTAAAATGACATAAATTGGATTAATATATGTATATTTGAACTAATTATACTTTAAAAACAATTTAAAATGTAATTTAACTTAATAAATAAATTAAACGAAAAGGCAGTTTTCAAATAAGATTCAGTATTTTTCACTATTCATTTAAAAATGAAACTTTTCTGAAAAATCCCAAAAATTCACCCTAATAAATTTTTGAAATTATTAGTTAAAAAATTAAGCTTATTTTATCAAATTCATTTTCTAAAATTTTAAAAAATAAATTCTATTATTGTTCACAAAAATTCATAAAAACATTTTGTTGAAAATATTATTTTTTGACACATATAAAGACTTCACTGAAAATTATATATTTTATTATAAATATGTTTTCTTTATATAAAACCACTATAAATAATAATTAAGAATTATTTATTACTGTTCATATCTCTAAGTTTAATGGCTCGGTTATAACGGATGTGTTCATAATATATCATAGTTTTTTCAAAACTCAGTATTGCGTATAACACAAGTTAATCCAGTGTTGCATGTTGTGAAAGATTAAATTGGTGTTGGTTTTAATGAAATTAATCAAATAAATTTAATATATTTAAAAAAATCATGAAAACATAGGGTGATATAATCTCACTAAATTTTCCTCAGCCTAGTTTCCAAGGGTTAACTAAACCTATCCTCTGATACCAACTGTGATGGTATGGAATTATTTTAAGTGGAATAAAATTGACACCCATAAAGACACGTCATGGGTGGATACACCTTCTATGTGGTACATACCACCATCCCTAGTGGAAGACCTTTCTACATGAATCCCTTGGGCATAGATCCATGCTTCATCCAATGCTCACACATGAGAGTTCCCAAAGATTATATTCCTTCCTCTACTTCTAATTCCAACTATAGTAACCCAGAATTTTTATATATAGATATTAAATATTTTTTTATGACCATTAATTATATTACAAAAACACACACTTGATAATCATAAAGGTATAGTTACTTTGGAAACTCAGAAACATAAACAATTGATTAATTAAAGGTCTACATTGTCTCTCACTTAGTTCATCATAACTAGTAACCTAATTAGACCTATCACACATAATACATATCATCATAACCTGGGGAAAAGTAACATAATGGTGATATTATATGTTAAATATGGGTAAACAAGGGAAATATGTAAATATAATGTGAGTATAAGGGTATGATAACATCATCATAATATATGAAACCCATACCCTTCATATCAAAGATCAAAATATTGAGTCGTGAAATAAATATTAGCCGTTCATAAGAATGAAGCATAATGAAATCAATGAACATGAGCCATGAGATTATAACATTATCATGATACATGAAATTATAGAATACACATAAGAATATAAAATCATTTCCATAGTAATAAATGCTTATTTCCAAGGATATTATAGTGGAATGGGTTCACTCCATGAACTATCATATTAGTCAAGGTTTTCTCCCAAGACTATCATAGTGGAAAAATTATCTTACTTAATTGGCTTCACTCCCCATTCCATCATGTTTATCTCATTATATGTCAATCTTTACCCAATTCATTAGAGTAATATATAGGTTCCCCACATCATGTATTGAAAATCATACATATGCATTCCAAAAGATCATAAAACATTCATTGTATCAAAACCCATGAAAATAAATGGGATTATTAAAATATTTATCACATCAAAACCCATAAAAATAAATGGTTTTTATAAACATTTAATTATATCATAACATGTATAAAAGTTAAAAGAATCGTAATCATTTCATCATTTCATCATAACCCATAGAAAAAGAAGTGGGTTTTATAATTATTTGATCATGGTATAATCCATGGAATAGAAACAAGTTTCATAAAAATCATATCACCATAAATAAAAACCATTCATAGAAATAATAAGAATTGTTTCCTTGGACCATATCCCAGTAAATAAATCTTTTAAGATCATTTAAAACATTTCTTAAGGAAAATATCCTTTTCACTTTGAAAAAATAAAATTAAAACATAAAACATTTTAAAAATACTTTTCTTTTAAAATTTTCTTTGAAACTTATAATATAATATTTAAAAATAATTTAAAACATTTCTTGAGGAAAATATACTTCCCATTTTGAAAAACATTTTTTAAAACATAAAACATTTTAAAAAAATCTTCTGGTATCTTTAATCCTTTAAGAGATGAAAATGAATGGAAAACAATTATTATCATGACATAACCATAGTAGAATTAAATTCATGAGTTTCTTGAAATATGGGTCACCATATTTAATCATTATAATCATAAACATAAAAAATCTCAAAAAATGATGAGATTGTATCATAAAACCCTTAGTTCTTTAGTAATTTTGAATCATTTTCCCCATGAAATAATAAAATTAAATTAAACTAAAAATAAAATCAGAATAAATAAATTCATGATATTACATGTGAAAATGGTTGTATATACACATCATACAATAAGATTGGTTCATAACATAACATATGTCAAAAAGAAGGAAACTTCAGACAAAAATCCCTTACCTTAAGTCTCAAATTCCTTCATATGCATTTGAAAATACTATATAATAAAAATAATTTCATTATAAATCTGTTATATAAAGATGATTATATATATCATACCATATATTATTTTCTTATGCCTTTTGATTACCTGTTTATTAACAATTCCTTGTTAAAATCACATTTCGGGTAATAGTCGCTCTGTTTTTTATGTATGTTTTTATTTTTATTTTTGATAATTTTAATTTTATCATGGTTAAATCAAATAAAAAAATGTTAAAAATGATACAAATATTGAATATATTCAATATATATGTATTTAAAGTAATCCATAAAAGTTAAAGATATAAAATTAAATACATCGTTCATAGAGACAGTAAGTCGTATATACGCATGAAAGTTGTTTCGATTTTTTAACAGATGGAAAAAGGTAAATAATAATTAACCTTTATAAAAAAATTATTATGAAATATATATTACATATATTTATTAAATTTACCTTTATTACCTTCCATGTAAAGCGTTAGTGAAAAATTAATCACATCACTTCGTGAAACAGTCGTTCAACTTACACATGAGCAATGTTATAAGGTCCCCTATGAAATAGAAATTAAGAAGGTTTATGTGATATGATAATTACATAACTATAATTATGTTACAAATATAATTTAATATATCCCTATTACCATTAGTTCACAAGGTAGTTTTCCATCACACACGCAAGTGACGTTATTTTTTTCCAACGGGTTCGAAGGTAAGATGATAGTTGTGATAAAATAATCAAAAAGTATAAAAAATATCATAGATATCTCATATAAATATTAAATATATCACTATATCTATCCATGATAAATGGTTATGGAAAATTAATAACATCAGTTCGTGAGGCAGTAGTCCACCATACACACGAATGATAATTTCATATCCCATTTTGATAGAAGTGGAGATAGATATAGGTTATTACATCGACCTAATAAAATATTATTATATATTATATACTATTGTTATTATTTTATCAAATTTTTAAGATATTTTAAGTAGTTATAATATTTAAAATAAAAACTCATAGTTAGAAACTTTACATCTTCTTCAGATAATATATTTAGGTCTAACCTAAATCCTTTCTAGATTAACTTTCTAATATCAACAAGGAATAATTTATGTCTGGAGGTAAGTAAGGAATATATTTGGTTATGTATTTTAAAAACCAAAGTGTTTTTGAAGTATGAAAAGGATAGGATAAGTGGTGTCCTTTTACAAGTGAGGTGAGTGGTACACTTGTAATTTTTTGAAAAGAAAAAGGTGTACCCATATTTTTTTCATGACACAAGGATCCAAAGTGGTCCATTATAAAACCTTATAAGTGATAAGGTTGAAATATTTCCATAAAATGTGTTTTGAAAAAGTTTCTAGTTCATTTTACCCCTTAACGTTTTAGTTTAACCCCTTGGTAAACCCATTTTAACCTTAACCGCAGTAATTAATTTTTATTGGTTTTACTAATCATTATGGTAAAAAATTAAGTTAAACTTATTATATAATTAAAATTATTATTAATATAAATATTTATTCCATTTTTATAAATTAAATTCACATAATTGGAAAATTATATTTTAAAATTAATCTCATTGACACGACCAAAAAAATGGTTTTCCAAATATAAAAGTTAAAAAAATTAAATTATGATTCAATATGAAATTGATTCCAATTACCTAAATTAGATTAATAGATATATAATTGAAAAAAAATTGCTTTTAAAACAATATTAAAATAAAATTTATATCATAAATTCTTTGATTGAAAAGACAGTTTTTAATAAAAACCAGTATTAATCACTATTCATTGAAAAATTAATCTTTTTGGAAAAATCCCAAAAATTCACCCTAATATTATTTTTTCATGTAGATTTAAAAACATAAGTTTATTTTTTCAAATAAATTTTCTAAAACTTTCAAAAATTAATTTTATAATTTGTTGACAAAAATAAATAAAATCATTTTTTTAGAAAATAGTATTTTCGAAACATCTAAAGAATTGACCAAAAATTAAGCTAATTTTTCTATCAATATGCTTTCTTTATATAAAAACATTATAATTAATATTTAACATTTTTTTATTTCTATTAATTACACCAAGTTTAATGGATAAATAATAGTAGTTTTGTTTAAATAATAATATTAATAGTTTTTTGTGGTTCCTTAAATCTCTGGGCTCCATGTAACACAACTTATCGAAGAAATTAAATTTATTTATAAAAAAATATTTCATAAAATCGTGGGGTGTTACAATGATATAAATATCATGAGTATGTAAATATAAATTTACATGCATGGGTGTGTTCATATGTGTGTGTGGAAACATGAGAATTGGTGTTCCAAATAAAGATAAATGGTTTTGATACTTTTTTTATTGCTTTCCATGGAATTGCTTATGGTTTTGATATAAAATATTTTATATAAAATGTGCTAACCGGTTATTTTCTAGTAACATGACTTGGGAAGTCTTTGTGTAATTACAATTGTGTTTATACTCACCCCATTGTTAGGAACTTTAGTGTGTTTACTGATGTCATCAATCGGGACATGAGAAATGGAAAGGTATTTTATTTCTATAGAGATGAATCTTGGTACCTTAGGAAAGGAAGGTGGAGTTAGAGCTTGTATTTAGTTACGGGTTTTCTTATAAGGATACTACATGTGTGTCTTTGGTTTTTTTCCATATTTTAGTTTTATTAGTTGATGTTCCATTGCCACTCTGATATTATTATTTTTTTGTATTATTATTTGGTCTATATTATTTTTACTTATATATCATATAGTTTATTTCGATATTTATTGACTAGTGTTATAAAATTATTTTATATTAAAATGGAAACCCACCCCCAACATTTTCCTAATGACTTGGAATTTATTTTCAGCCTCTAGTGTCTTGGGGATGTCACTTAAGATCAATAAAACCACCTTCAGTTCTCAATTTAATGAGGAGGGTTGTGATATCATATACATGATATAAATTTATAGTATTATTTAATTAGGTGGTCAAACTGACCCAAACATGAACCTACCATGATTAATGGATGATTATGAGGTATTTTAGTTGTAATATAATTAAAACAGATGCATAATGATCTTATTTAGTGTTTATTAGTGTGATATATCAGAATTATAAAATATTATAAAGATAATCTAATTAATATAAAGTTATTACTTAAAAAGAAGAGATCATTTTTCTCATAATATGATTGTTTTAAATGAATGAATTATCAATGATTGTTTATTGATCATATATTTATTAGGTTATCCAATTTTTTCATACCATAAACTTAATTATATCTTAAACATCATATTTATCCATTAAACCCATTCCCATGACTATCCATTTAAGGAATTCATGAAAATAAAAATGAAAATCAATTCTTCTATGGAGGTGGATGTCTGCATGCACACATGGATGGTGACTTCATTTTCATATAATGAGAGGTAGGAGTAATATAATTAATTATTTTATAATCACAAAAATGATATAAAAATGATAATTATTTATTAAATTGACCTTTTATATTATCCTTTTAAGGTGGTGAAGGAAAATAAAACATGTTGTATTGTGGGGGTTGTAGTCCACACAATGCATGAATAAAAATTTCATTTTTATTAATTAAAAAGGTAAAAGGTGATTAATTATTATTACCATTGAATAATAACATTCAGTATTTAAAAAATAATGATTTCATTACATATAGATTTAAAAATTATAACTATAATCTAAAAATAAAAAAAAAATAAGATAAGTAAAAAAGATTAATCACATTTATCACTCTCATATTTCATTTTAAGATACCTTTAAAATGAATATTATAGGTTAATATCCTATGATAGGAATCTCAAAATAGAGAAATAAAATTCTAGGGGAAGGAAAACTGGTAGGATTTCAATATGAAATCAAATTATTATAATTATATTTATGAGGTAGTGAGAGGCCCCATTTATAAGTGGTGAGAATGGAACTTTAGTAAATGTTTCAATTTAATATAAAGGGAGCACATGTTAAACATTCCAAGTGTAAAAAATAGAAAATAGTTGAGTTTATGATTATATAAGGTCAATTATTTCTCAAAAAATAAATTAAAAACACATTTTTAACATGTTTCAAGCACTTCACCCATTGAATTGTTACTTTTCTCATTTAATATTTTACCTTGGCAACTAGTTTTTACCTATAGTAACATAATATTTATGCTTGGAAATAAAATGGAAATTATTAAATAATTTTAACCTATTGATTCAAAATTTTAAATAAATTTTATTTTATTATATTTATAAAAATGATAAAAAAATAATTTTAAAATACTAATTGTATAGCGTTTTAAAAACAATTTTTTGAAAAATATAAAATGTGGGTTTTTAAATTAAAAAAAATTAAAATTAGGAAGTCGCTTATAAAATAGATATGTGTTCTTAGAAAAATGGTTCATAAATTTCAAATTCATACTTATATACTAACACAATCATAAAATTCATGTTATTTGTAAAAATGATATTTTGCACTATTCAACTAAAAATAAATCATTTTAGAAAAATCTAAAAAAATAATCTTATAAAAATATTAATATAATGAATCCAAATATAGTTTTAATTTTTTCAAATTAAAATTCAAAAATTTAGAAATTTAACTTTTAAATAAAAATATGAGATATAATGAAAACTCGTTTTTATTAAAAATAGATTTTTTAGAATATTAACCATTCTCATTCATGTTTTATATCATTTATTAATTAAATTGGTATTAACCAGCTATTCAAATCAAAATTATTTTATCATCATTAATCATGAGTTTCTTTAAGTATAAATGCATATTATATAAAAGGTAAATTTAAGAAAAATGATTTTCGAAACAAAAAAAATGATCTTATTAGTCATTTTAGGTAAAAAATTTGAAATTAATTCATATTAAAAGTAGCCTTTATTTTGTTTATACATATATTTCATAAATAAATTAATACTATTCAATCCTATTAATTTAGTAACTTGATTTTAATGGTCATACTTAAATATTTATATTTTATCTAAATATATCATGGTTTCGATTAAGTTTAGTATTTTATTTAAAGAAAGCTATCAAACAAATTGACTTATTTAATGGTAATAATATATTAAAATCATGATCTATTATATTCTCCCCCCTTAAATAAATTTTATCCTTGTAATTTTAATTATCACTCATTTATGACAGTGGTTGAGGGTATTCTTAAGATATTTATCACTTGGGATATAACTTTTATGACATTTGATATACTCTCTTAGGATAGATTAAGTTACATATATTTCCTCAAAAAAATCCTTCATACAATCATATACTTAATTATGTATATACCCTAATCATATATTCTCTAAAATATACTTTTCCCAGAACCATCTGAATCTCTAAGACAATCAACCCTTAGTGAAACCATATATTCTTCCAAAAACTAACACTCCCTTTAACCATTAAATTATATTACCCACTAGTTCATAAGGTCACACACTAGTCAATATATATCATAGTCCCTAAAATAAAATAAAGTTCACTAAAAAAATATCATTGATCACTTTTTTATTATATCTATAATCAATTCTAAGGCTATAAATACTATCTAACTCATTTACTTTAAAATAAATCAACCCGTTATTACCTCAATATCAAGATAATTTTAAACCTAAGATTTTTTTATACATAAATCACGTGTTATCTAATATTTAACCCTAAAAATATAATATTTTAATAAAATCACATTTCATGGTTATTGATACCATTTAACATATGGTTCCAAACCTTTAAAGTGGAAATAATGAATAGTAATCCTTAAATATTTCACATAATCCTCACAACTTTTAGAATATACTATAATATCATTGATAAATATCAATCACTAATGAAAATAACTAAGATTATTAATATTTAATTTCATTTAGGATATCTACCACACTACCTTGTGTAATACGAAGAAACTCACATATCGTCTTATAATAGGAATATACTAAAATTCACAACCATTTAAGTATGCTCCCTTATTAAGTTATAATATGTATTTATTTCTCAATACATAACTTTATTTTATTCATTTTCATGATCTTATTTCAACCAAATACAAAACCCAAAATGGTTATGACAATATCCAAAAGAATTAGAGTATATGAATATGAAATCTCAATCCTAATATGTCTTATCCTATAACACCTTCATTTCAACCTATGATAATATGTCATACTCGGTTCATCCTATAACTCTCTTGGTTTAACCTAGGTTTATTTAATTTTTGTTCTATCATACTTCTTAATATAATCCCATAAAGTAATTAGGAAATAAATCCTTCATAATGGTTCATAAAAGTAATGTGATTAACCAAATCATATCCTCTAGGAGTGTCAAACTAGGTGTGTAGTTGGGCCTCTTTTTAGTGCACCAAGAAACGATTGAGTTAATACCCATCATAACCTTTTCAGTGTTATTATCCCTAGGTATATCTATTCTAAATATTTCATTCACTTATACTATCCAAATAGTGATTTCATTTCTAGGGAAACCACATATTCAAAACATTCCAAAATTTTATGATGTTATCCTATAGTTAGACTTATCCCTATGGTTTTCACTAAATATATCTTTTCTTAATACCCAAATAAAATGGTCATTATTACCTTAAAATTAAATCATATTCTATCCTAAATACTTTTCTACAAATTTTAAATTTTGATCAACCTTAACTTATCAACCATTAAATTATGCTCAACAAACCTCAAAATATCTAAAGTTATCTAAATCCTTCTCTAATAAAAACTATGATTCCCATGAGCTGCACTCCCAGAACTGATTCCATAAAAACATACATCACATACTGGATTTAATACTGAATATAGATTCTCATACTCAACCATCTACTTATTAAATTAATTAAATAAAATATTTCATTACATACGTTACCAAGACTATTTAAGTTTAAATATTCAGGGAACTATGAAAAAATAATAACTAAAAAAGTACATGTTCTTTGTATAAAATGAAATTTTTTCCCATTATATATGAAACTAATTAATACATAATGAGTCTTAAACATCTTTTTAAAATTTAGTTACATGTTTTATCCTTCTAAACATGTCACATATATTTATTTTATTCATAACTTAGGAGATATAAACATGAGAAATGGGTGAGCACAAATGCTCAATAAGAGAAAAATATAACTGAAGTTATCTACAAACATAAGAATGTTATACATAATATAGAAATAATAAATATTATAAATAATTCCATAATAAATTTAAACTGATAGAATGTTACATCTATGACAATAAATAGAAACATGGATATAAATAATATTGATCACATATTAATGGAATGTATAGTACCAAAAATAAAAAAATGTTGTCAAAACATTTTCCCAATATATTATACTAATATGGGGATAGGTATAAACCAAAAACCAATAATTTTTTATTATGAGACTTATCAATACATAGAGGGGATATATAATGTCAGGCTCCACCTATCACTTGATTTAGTCCAATTCATTCACCATAAGAGTTGATAGGACATTTCATATCATTCCCTAGGGAACCTCTGACTGAATAAAACATGGTTATCTATATAATGAAAAATATATAATGTAAATACATAATAAATATGTTTCAGTAATCAATAGTCAACAAGAATTTCAATACTTCCCTAGAAAATAAATAAACATTCTTTCTAGGTGAACATCCTTCAATCTAAATTTTCTAAAATGAGTTGTTCCCACTATATAGGGTAATGAGTATAAATTTAAGTCATTGTGGGAATAATATGATCATAATTCATACATAGAAATGGGTGGATTTTTGAAAAAATATAAATCCCCAATTAAACAAAGGAAACATATAAGGGTGCAGACATAAATTAAAAACACCCTCGTAAAAAGAACGCTTCGAATGGTATAAAAAAGGATCAAGAATCGAGTTGTTTTATACAACAAGTCCAATTCTCTAATTGATAAATATAACTATTAAAGGATAAATCATGAAACATAAACCCCATTAGGGTCAATAAATTTTAAAATTATAAGAGAAAAGGAAGTCAAAACTTAAAATATATTTTAGAAAATATTTTTAATATTGACTTAAAATAAAAATTTACATGTCACTTTCAATATTAACTTTGAAAAGGTGTCATAAAATATTTTAAAAAATATTAATTTTAGAATTAATATATAAAAATATATAATTTAAAATTCATAAACTTTATCTTATATAAATTATTGTTGGAAGAAAATATATATGAAAGGGAAAGGAAAATCCATTTTTATAATTTTAAAAATAACTTTGTTCAAAACTCAAATTGTAAGAAGAGCAAAAAAAAATTAATTTATATCAAAAAAAATATCATTTCCCCAATATAGTTATATAAATTATGATATAATAAAATATTAGGGTGGAATAATATAACTTCATGATGAAATAATATAACTCAAAAAAATGGGACTTGAGTTTTCAGTATCTCATACAGAAAACATACGCCTTAAAGTAACAAATATTATAGAAAGGGGTATTATATGGTAAAATATAAATAAATAAACTACCAAGTAATATTATAATAGGGTAAAATGTACCCAATTTATATAAAATAAGTATAATATAAGTGATTATAACTCAAATATATAAAATTGAGTTACAAAAAATTATTACAATTGGGGTAATAATTGAGTCAAAATCCATTTAATGAAAATGAACTAATTTAAATTATTATTTCCCATGAATAAAAAAATTATGATAAGGATATATCCATGCGTATTGAATACACTATTCAAATGAAGATATGGATTATAGCATAAACATGTATCAAGGAGTTGAAGTTTGAGACAAAGAACCCTTGCGGCTTGAGTGATATTTCAATCAAAATCCCTTGAAAGAGATGGATTATAGTTGAAATTAAAATACCAAGATTAAAATATAATTCATTATATTATATATAAAATAGGTAATATATATAATACATAAATAAAATTAGGTTCATAATTCCAAAACATAGGTTAAAGAGATAAATTTGATATGAAAACCCTTACCTCGGTCATGATTTATTAAAAATTTGAACCAAATGTCTAGAATAATTAACTGAAGTTTATTGAATAAATATACAATAATTTTATTCATAACTATAACCATTTACACCAGTAATTTATAATCATTCTATATATATATATATATTAGTTAGTTTTTACCTATTTCCAACATCGGGTGTAAGTAATATTTATCACTTTGAATTAGTTTCATGAAAGTGTTGTTGGTATCAATTATTTTTCCAAATTTCATAAATCCTATATCATTTAAGGTACTATGATATATGTTCTAATATAGTTTATAAATCTATAATTTCATTTCATGTTAGTTTTGATTACAATCCATGAGGACGACATCAGTGACAAGCCTATTTCTGTGACTCTTAATGAACGAAGGGTGATTTCTTAATTAAGGAGTTAAATTTTGAAAAAACATTACCAAAAAAATTATTTAAATATTTATATCATATTATTACAATAAATAATTTCCCATATTCATCCATGATATAAATTCATAGAATTATTTAAGTGGGTGGTTAAACCAACTCAAACATGAACCTATGATGATTAATCGGTGATTATGAGGTGGTTTATTTGTAATATAATTATAGAAAAATCATAATAATATAATTTAGTGTTTATTAGAATGATTTATCATAGTTTTAAATAATTATAAAGATAATATAATTTTTATAAATTCAATACTTAGAAAGAAGAGATCATTTTCCTCTTAGTATGAAAGTTTTAAATGATTGAATTAATGATGATTATTTGTCGATCATACCATTAATAGTTTCTATAATTTTTCATACCAAAGCCTTAATGATATCATAAAAATCATATTTATCCATTAAATTCATTATCATGACCATCTATTTAAGGATATGATGAAACAAAAAATGAAAATCAATTGTTCCATATAGATGGTAATCCGTAAGTACACATGGATGATGATTTCATTTTTATAGAATGGTAGGTAGGAGTAATATGGATTATTATTTAAGAATCATAAAAATGATATAAATATAATAATAATTTATTAAATTTAAATTTTATAACATCATTTTAAGGTGGTGAAAGAAAATGAAACATGTTGATTCGTGGAGGCGTTAGTCCTCCCAATACGCAAATGACCATTTTTTATTGATAAAAAGATAAAAGGTTATTGATGATTATTACCGTAGAATAATAAAATTAACTATATAAAAAATACTGATGTAATTACATATGGATTTGAAAATTATAATTTTGAATGAAATATATTAAAGAAAGAAGTTAAGTAAAAAATGATTACTCATGTTGAGCGTATTGAGTTTTCCTTGGAAGATACCTTGTAAATGGATAGCATAGGATAATATCTTGTGAAAAAAGATAAAAATATTGAAATGTGAAAATATTTGAATGAAATGGGGTATGTTTTCAGGAGGAAACCAAAATTTTATAGTTGTACTTAAGGGGTGGTGATAGGCCCCTTTTATAAATGGTGATAATGGTATTTTTTGTAAATATTTTCACTTAATATAAAGGGACCATATGTTAAACAACACAAGTGTCTCTAAAAATATAAAATAATTTATTTTAGGGTGATATAAGGTTGATCATATCTCAAAAAATCAATTAAAACATGTTTTTAACATGTTTAAAGCCATTTACCCCTTTCTTTTACTTTTTCATTTAAGCTTTTATTGTGGTAACTAGTTTTTAACTAGGGTAACTTAATCTTTATGATTAAAGATAAAATGGTTGTTATTATATATTTTAGACCTACTGATTCCAAATTTAAAATCCATTTTATTTTATTCATTTTCTAAAATTTATAAAAAAACAATTTTTAAATATTAAATGTATAATGTATTAAAACAATTTTTTAAAAAATAAAACTTAAGTTCTAAAATGAAAAATATGGGTAGTTAATTAAAAAAATTAAAATTATAGAGTCACTTAAAAATACATATTTTCTCTTTGAAATAGTTTTCATGAATTTTAAATTCATACTTATATATTAATAATTTCATAAAAGTTATTTTATTTATAAATATGATATTTTGTACTATTATCCTAAAAATCAATCTTTTTTGGAAAAATACAAAAAATAAACTTGAGAAAATATTAATATGATTAATCCAAAAAAAGTTCATTTTTTCAAATTGTAATTCTAATATTTATAAATGTAACTTTTAAATAAAAATATAATATATAATGAAAAAATTTAGGAAAATCTCCTTTTTAGAATATTAATCATTCTCATTCATATTTTTTATCATTTACTAATTAAATTTTTATTAACCAATTGTTAATATTGAATATATTTTATAATTATTAATGACAAGTTTCTTAAAGTATAAATTTGTATCGTATGAAAAGGAAATTTTTATAAAAATACAGTTCTAAACAAAAAATGATTTTATTATTCATTTTAAGTAAACTAATTTAATTTAATTCATATTAAGAGTCACCTTTATTTTATTTATAAATATATTTCAGAAATAATTTTCTCATATTCATTCCCAATAATTCAATGAATAGTTTTTTATGATAACACATAAATATTTATATTTTATCTAAATATATCATTGTTTCGATTAAGTTCAATGTTGCATGTAGATCAAGCTATTGAACACATTTAATTATGTAAAGGCAATCATATATTACAATATCATGGTGTTACATTACATGAACCTCATCCAAATAGAAAATAACATCATATGTACTCTCTACATGTGGTTTCACACTCCCTATTCTATCTCAATTGAGGTACCAAATGTCATACTCACTATACATGAGGAAAAATCCTATCTAGGTTGAGCTCCAACTGACGATGTGATCAGAAACACACCCCACCATCCCATGATTAAATAAGAATCAAGGATATCATAATAATGTTATCAAAGTATAAATTTTCTTAGGTTAATAATCTCAACAACCTTAGATAATGGGGACTCTATGTATGATACTCACACCCTTAGTAAAAGATATAGTGTATAACACTCCATGTGGTATACTTTATGGGTCATCTAGTGCACAAAAGAAATTTTTTTGGATCATAAACATATTTCATATCTCAATACAATAATCCTACTCATAGTAACCTTTAAATTTATTCATAAAATATAATACTCTATGAAGAACATCGGTTATAGATAACTCAATTTCATATTTGGAGAGGTTGGTTATCATTTCACTTTATGAAATGTATATCAATATATACATTTATACAACTAATAGAAAAAAAATGATAAAGTGGATATGTCCTTTCATATGATATATTTTATACTCCTAACACTCTTTCAATAAAAATTAACAAGACACTACAAAATAATCTATCTATAATATCATATATGGTAGACTACTAGATCATCCTTATGTTTGCAGTATTTTTCAAGGTTTTGTTAACACATTTTAATTATATGTAATTCCCACCACATCTCTATTTGACAACTTGATAAAACCCTCCCACTATACTCTTTAGTGATTAACCTCTATGAAGAATGTAAATTTTAATAATAGTGAGATTTAGGAATCATATTCATAATGTTCAAATACTTAAACATATTCAAAATTCTTAACTCACAATATCAAATGTTATGATGTTAAATTCTATTGTTTACATCGAACTATTTTTAAGTTTAAAATCCTCCCTAAAACCTTTTCCATAAAAAGTTTCCTTGAAATATTTTCATTAATAATCTAACTATTTAAATTATTACTTACTAGTATATCCTAAACTCATTTAAGATAAAGTAGAATTTATTTTATTATAGTAGAAAAAATCTTAACATTTTTATTTAACAACATACACTAAATTTATTTTAGGAAATAAATTTAAATTTACATTGTTATTTAACTTGAATAATCCTTTAATAAATAGTGATATTCAATTTATTATAGTAACTAAATGTAACTTTAAAATTTTTATTTACCATCCCATATCCTATACACTTTATAATATTAAGTAATAAATCACATTAATTTTATACTTTTATAATATTTTATTTGTTAACTTTTTACTTCTTAAGTCTAAACATTCTTCCATTATCTTATTAGAAACTATATTCTCTTAATAATATCATATATGGTATTCTATGTGTTTGGATAATTTTCCTATAAAAATAAGACTATATTCATTTAAATATACCACTTATAGATGGTGGGAACATCTTACATCATATTTTAATAAATATATGGACCAAAACTTTATCCTGGATAAAACATTTTTGTCCTTGTATCCTTTTTAAAACATATTATAGAATATTATGACTCATAAACCATGTGTATTGAATTCATTATCTCATATTTTTTATAAGAACACTTTGTTAACAAATAATTCATCTTATAAAATCAAAGAGATGATATAACTATACACATATTTTATTTAGATCTATATGAGCTTGATAAAATCCTCTACATTTAAATATTTATTGTAGAAACTCTTTTCATTATCACTTGAATGAAAACTATAAGCTATATCAATTATTCCCCTAATTTTTAACTTCGTTATATTTAAAAAATTTGTGAAGTATGATTTTGGTATCACATATCCTTAAAAATTAAAGGATTGATTACTATAACTCTGATACCTAACATGGACATTCCATGAATTTTCAAAAACCATTTTAGATATCCTAAATAATTCTATATTATAGAATCCTTATTCATTATTCCTAATTTTACATTAAGGATTGAATGACTTTGACTATCTACTCGAGGAAAAAAAATAGGACTTTTTAACCAACTTTTCTTCTTATAATTTTAACTTTTACCCACTTGAACTTCCTATACAACACCAGAAACTATATGTTATACTCTCAGTTCATATATCCTTATCAATTTGATAATATCTAGTAAATTATTCTTGAATTCGTTAATATTTTTGGAAAATTTCCATCAATGAAACTATAATGAATTCTATAACAAAATTAAGAATTATATAAAATATCAAGTCTCTCTAAGTCATTAGAATACTCAATAATATTGACTATCACTGAAATAACCAATCATATTGAGTATATGAGACTAAAAATTCTTAGGTAATTTAGCATATAATTCTTTTTAAACCCAAAAATTAATCATCTTATGCTTTTTATAAACATCTAGACTAAACTTTTGAACAACTTCAATAGTTTTTTATCTAGGAGAGGTTTCTCTAACACATAGATTTTTATTTTACATAGTAACTTTTTCTTAAGATACCAGTATCAAGAGTTTCTTATATTAAGCCTCTCATTTAATGGGTTGATTTCAAAATTGAGTTTGATTATTGTGATTTTTTTTCTATAATAGAATCTTTTATCAGATGAGTATCGTGTTTTATTGCCATTTAATAAGGAATTTTATTGAATGGACTATGCCTAAAATTATTTATCCTTTTTAAATTTACCAAACCCATTAGTTTTTTAGGATCTATATTTCACTGATCAATGATTTTACTTCATTTTTCATCTCACCACATAGTTATATAGTTAGGGAATAATCCCAATCATATCATATATAACCCTTGGATAGTTTAATAGACAACTCTTTGTACAATCCATCATATGGATAAACCTAACTCTATTACTATGGTATCCAAACCATTTGGGTTTCATAGATAAAATTAACCCAAATAAAACATTGTGAATAGGTATCCAAATTTGGAATAAAACTACCCATTCTTGTTTATCTTACAAAATATAATCCATTGTCTCCAAGATTTGGCATGAAACTACCTGATTGGATAATCTAGATCTTGAAAAGTTTCTATTTGGAAGGAATATCAGACTTAGTATTTTAAATTGGATTTAATATCATCATATGTTATTCACTTTATATATGCATTATTCTATTTATTTAGTTTGAAAACATTTTCCTTACACTAAATCAATATCTTCAAACCATATTGATGTGTAACTCTTTACACTACACATAGTTTGTGTAACTCACCAAAAATTAGAATCCAAATATATTTACACATATAAAAATATATCTTATGTATAAGATATATAAAATTTTCAGGTCAAGGATTAGAATTATATTAAATTTAAAATATTCATATGAGTAAGCCAAGATCCATAAATAGTGGACCTGCACCTTTCTAGAACAAGGAATAATCCTTTGGGCTAGTGAGAAGTCTGGTGTAAAGTCCATCTACCCAGGGATACATTACTCAAGATATATTCCAATTTATCATAACTATAATACCAAATATTTATAAACTATATTCAATAACCAAATTAAATAAAATAACATTAATTATAAACCAATTTCATGGAATATGGAAACTAAATCCATTTCATACGTGGAATGTAACTCCATAGATGCATGAGTGATAATTCCTAAAATCAGTTTAATAATTTAAATTAAAGCACACAAATATTCATAATATAAAAAAAATTATATTCATGAATAATAAAAAAGGTAATAACATTTAAATAAATAAAAAATTCATAAATTTAAACATGAGATAAATATTTTTTGAATAATTCATAAAAAAAACTAATTATATGCTTTTTATAATTTAGATAAACATTGTGTGCATTCCATAATCTTGAATATAAACACTTCGTTTTCATTTAATAATGTTATATCCTTCATATTATTAATTATACGGTATTTTAGTTTAAATATATGATATTTCATGAATTATAAACATTTTATATTCTAATTTATATTATTTAAAAAAATTATATAATATTAATATCATATTATTAAAATTATTTAAACATTAATCAAATCAATCATAAAAACTCCTTTTGATGTGGTTTAAATAATATCTTAAATAGGCCCTTGATTTGAACAATTAAACTTCAATATTTTAGAAATTTAATAAAGTTTAAATATAAACTCTTAATATTTTTCTTTATTTTGTAATTTATAAAGACTTTATAAATTACCCTTATTATTTCTAAATAAACAATTTATTTTTAATTAATAAGGTATGTTATATAATTTGGTAAAAATTATTTTTTAATATTAACATTTAATATTTAATAGTATTTAATAATAAATATTTCATACCCATTTATTAATTAATTATAAACTATTTATAAATAATTAATTTATAAAAAGTGTATAAATTAATAAATTTCCCAAAAATACATTTTATCATTATTTACAATCAAATATAACTCAAGTTGTAATTGAATTTTAAGAAAAATAAATTTTCTTAATGAATCATATTTTGCGATCCGTGACTAATCATAAAATATGATACTTGTCCTATATTGTGATCTAGGGGTAATTGTAGGATACAATGGATAGGAAAATATTTCTCACTATAAATCCTATTCTATGAATTCTAATTTCATCATCGTCTATGATATCACATACCATATTTTACGATCCATAAAGATATCATATAAGAAATACGATACTCTATTTTTGTGAAAAAGGAATGACATTATTTTTTAATATGATTAGTCAATGTTGTATTCTATGAGATGTATAAAATAAAAGGTTTTATATTGAATCATATTCTACAACAAGGATTACAATAGACAACACGATATTGATAAGCTTCATTTTAAGCATTACTTCAGGAATCTAAACATAGGGTAGGCTCTGATACCAATTTTTGATTTTGAATAGATCTAATAACACTTTTTAGACACAACAAAAATAATTATAGAAACCTAATCTAAAATCTACATGCAAGATAAATGAAACCACTTATACATTGGAAATTAATAAATTATAAACTAATGTACCTTTCATTAAATCTTCCATTGATCCACCTTCAACCATATATATATGAATTTGTTGAAGATAGTATATGTGATATCCAAATTATATCTCATCTCAAAATATATCTTTGGGTTATTGAATAACCTGATGTTCAGGAGGAATCCATCATCTCACCATAGTGTGCTGGTGCAATGCTAAGTAAATTTGGATGATAAATAGATCTATGGGCTTGAGAGAGCTTCAACCGTGAATGGACAAGTAGGAATACTACCATCGGATGGTAGTGGGACCTTTATATTCTCTCAAGGAATCTCCTCAATAACTCACTTATTTACTCTCACATTATAATGAATGAGTAAATTATTTTTCCATTTCATAAAACCCCTTGAATGGATTCATCTTATTTTTTGAATTACATCTTATGCAATGGATATTTATTAATAATATACAAAGTGGGAATGAATATATTTAATGTTAACACTTAACATTTAGTTTCCACTTTAATTGTACATAGTATGAGTATATCATACTTTATAATTATACTCAAACTATTCTATATGATATGATTTAATTATACAAGATGATTTTGAAGGTAGTATTAAGGTATCTATTAACCATGTCTTATGATATACATATATAATCACTTATGATGTGGCCAAATTTCATCGTATGCACTTTGGATTTAGGGCATATCACTTTAACTATCAACTTTGTGACTTCACTTAGATCAAGTGGATGATTAAGTTTTTTTGTATCAGTTATTGGCTTTTTCTTCATTGGTGTAGTAGCTACTTGAGTATTATTACAAAGATCTTGAGACAAAAAAATTTCATGATAATCTTTTTCAAGGATATGTACCTGATGTTTGTCCCAAAGGTTAAGAAGGGTAGGTTATATTTTTAGGGAATCTTTTTTTACTATTCATTATACACAATAAGAAAAATTATTTACTATGACATAATAATTATGATAAAATAAATATCTATCAAAAATATTTAAGGATAGCTTATAGTGACAAAAAAGAAATTTTTCACAAAAAATAGTGATATCAATGATTTATTATGATGAATAATAAATCATTTACTAATATTTTTAGTGTCATTGTGCATGCTAAGATGAAACAGAGTTATTTACAATAGTATTTACCACAGTCATCATAATAGTTTAATAATTTTGATAAATAGGATAATTCATTATAATTAATTAATAAATGTTAAACATAAATAATGTTGTGACTTGTTTGTTTCAGTCACGTCCATCGTAATTACTTTTCAAAAAAATCTAATAATTTAAAAATAGAGTAGGTGTTTGAAAATCATTGGATATTTATCGAAAATTCTCATCCTAAGAAAACAGTTTTATCATAAATTTTAATCACAAATAAGGTTTCTAAATATATATGCATTAAATGTGTTGTGTTAATAGCCATGTAATTCCCTCTATTTTTTGTTTTTTATAAAAATAACTATTATATATAGTCATGCACACAACTCTCATTTATCATAATTTCAATTTTATTTTCTATTTTTTTACCAGTAAATGAGTTGGGGATTTAGATATAAAGTTTTTCATCCAAATCTAACCAATTTTTACTCATCTATAAGGTATTTTTATAAATATATATTTTAAAGGGTTAATTGTTAGTTATTTTTGTTTATTGTATTATGAACTATTTTTTATAATTATTTATTTGTTTATTTGTTTTTCTTTTATTAGATTCATTTTTTTATTTTTAATATTTTTTAATATTTTATTTATACATATTTTTTTGTTTTTTTATAGTAATAGAAAAAATAAAATTATTATAAAATAATAAATAGAAAAATAGAAAATGACTAACTATAATTACAAAAAAAAAATAGAAAAATTATAAATTATTAAAAATTACTAAATTATTAAAAATTATTTAAAAATTATGGTATTGTAGTGATATCGTCATCGAGAAATGTGTGGTGATTAGTAATGGTCCATGATCGATGTTAACCAATTATTTTGTTATAACATCAATGTCATTACCATCTACCTCAAAAGGAACTCATGTGGGATCATCATCCTTTTTAGTTGCGTTATATGAGAAGATCTTAAGAGCTTAGGATGAGACTATATAGAGTATGAATAAAGAGAAAGAATAGTAGATATGGGGTCAACTATAGCAAACTGAGTAGATTGTATAGTACATGTGATGACTCGTAAATGGTTTAAGTATAGAGTTTGCTTCACCTTCATAAAATCTTCCCACGGTTAATCCACCTCCTCTAAAGTGGCTCATTTATTGTTATTTTCCCTAATAAACATAGTATGGATTAAATTCATTTAATTAAATTTATTAATGTTTTTTTATTTTTTACTTTTTTTATGATTTTATTATATTTTTTTATTTTTTATTTTAAATTTATGTTTACGACGGATTACATTATTGATAATATTTTTAAAAAAATATTTTTATTAATATATTATTCTATCACTAATTATTTTGAAAACATTTGATGGATATTCAGTTTTCATCGCTATTAATAACACTATATACACTATTTATGATATATATCATCTTTACTTCTAATAATTTACTATTGAATATTTCTTATGATAGATTTTTATTTATATCACAAAATGATATTTTGATGCATATCATTTGTGATGTTTTTATTAAATAAGGTGAATTGCAATAGTGCTTTGAGTAACTATTTATTTTTAATGGAAGTCCATCACAAATACATATTATTATTAAAAAATCATATTTTTATAGAATATTTCGATCATAAATAACCTAAAATTTCATTATGGTATGCATGAGGTAGTGTTTCAAGTATTTCATGGTTCAGTTTTATTTGTGCATCAAGTATTAGTGAAGATATATTATGATTTGAGGTGGTAGTTTTGTAGAATGGTTTGAAGTGTTTTGTAGTTTATTTTGTTTTAAAATGTATTACTTTTCGGCAGGTGAATATTAAGTATTTGGTTTCTATATGATTATTATAGTCTTTATTTATTCCACAGTGTAAGTGGGAGTATATATCTATGGATTTTTTGATTGGTTTTCCTCATTCACCTAGATTTTATAAAGATATATTAGTAGTGTATTATTAGTTGATAAGGTCTGTGAATTTCATACCCATTATAGAATAGTTATTTGTGGATTTATTATCATGGTTTTATGTGTATTAGGTGGTGATATTACATAGAATTTTCCATTTTATTCTTCATTATTGTGATGCATATATTTTATCTAGTATGGGAAGAGGATTCTAGTATGCTTTTGAAACTCATTTTTGTCTAATCGCTTCATTTTTTTCTATAGTAAAATGTCCAAACCAAGAGGATGGTCTAGCCTTTAGAAGATATGTTAAAGGCATGCTTAATATATTTTAGTGAATCATGGTTCAAGCACCTATATTTAGTGGAGCTCACTCCATTTTTATACTATTATTATACTATATGAGACATTATATGGTAACCTTTATAGATCATCATTGTACTGGGTGGATGGTGGAGAGATATCGATGATTTGTTCTGATTTATAATAGAGGGTTTATAAGTATGTTCAATGAATTCAAGATAGGATAAAGATATCTCATTATAGATATAAGTATTATATTGATAAGATATATTGGTCATTAGAGTTTAAGGTTAGAGATTATGTTTTTTTGTGAGTTTACATATGGAATTGGAAATATATATTTATCCTAGGTATTAATTTATCTTTGAGTTTTATTGAGCCTTTTAAAGGTTTTCAAGGAGTTAGTGACGTTTCATATACATTGACACTTCTTCCTTGGTTGAAAGAGAGTATATGATAGTTTCATGTATTAAATTTTAGGAAGTATATACATAATCCTTATCATATGATTGATTATAGAGAGTTTTAACGTGATGTGGATATGAAAAATTTAAAGTATCTAGTCCAAATTCAAGATCATTAGGAGAAGTTTTTTAATGGGTATTTGATTCCTTTAGGGTTTTTTATTTGGAGGAATGTTTTATTTTAAGAGTACCTAATAGTTTAATTCCAAGGTGAAATTATTTTTTCTAGGGTTGTTTTAGTTTTTTTTTCTTCTATATTTTTTTAATTGGTTGTGATGTAATGATGATGATGGTGTAATGGATGAGATAGGTGTTTTATTTTTTTTACTTAATGGAAATATGGAAATGTTTTAGAGGTTGTGTAATTTTTTTAACAATTTTTATAATTTTTTACCTCAAGGAAAATATAGTAAATTTTATCTACTTGGATGATCTCATATTCATATTCTCAATGATTTTGTAGCATTAAAAATGGGGTAATAACCCATGGATATTATTTTCATTATTATCAGATGGTTTTGATATTGTACTTTATATCAGGAATTAGATAGTTTTTTTTAGATAGTATGGGGACCCATGCCAATGAATATGTCTTTGGGGGATTATTTTTGAACATCATCTCTCTATCCCTACCTCCCTCCCTTTCCCACTCTCTCCCTCTCCCTATATATCCCCTTCCCTATAATCTCTCTCTATCTATCTATCTATCTCTCTATCTCCCTCCCTCTCCCTGTCATGAACCAACCCAAATTCATTATTACATAGGTACACAATCTTTCTCTAACATGATCCAAAGGGTGTTCTTGATCCCCAAAGGCTAGCGATTAGTGCTTGGTAATCAAAAAATAGTCATAGGGAACAACTTATCCATGAGAAAAAATAATAAATATAGAATTGTGGAAGATAAACCAAATAATAATCAGTATTTCAGACACTCCTTAATGATAAAAACACCATAAGCATCCAGATATATATCAAAATGGTATAACATCTAATGAACAACATAATATTCATCAAGATAGAATCCTAAAATCTCCATGTGATGAGTGGATAATAGCTTCACCAGTGACTGAAATCACCCAAGGTCCTATTAGTAAAGAACACCTACCACTTACAAGTGGTTATTTCCCTTTCTATAGACCTTTCATAAAATAATCTACAAATTATTGATGGAAAATTTAGGGTGTAAGAGAAAATATCCCATTAGAATTTGACCAAATGTTATATAAGTATTTCCATAACAAATAAGCCATTTATTCTTCAATTTAAATAAAAACAATGCATGGAAGTTCATTTTCAATTTTTTAGTAAAAAAATATTTAAATAAACTAGATGAAAATTATATCAAAAATGGGTTTAAGTTAACAGTTTCATAAAAATAGTATGGAATGAAATAATCATTTCAATAAACACATGAATGTAATAATAAAATAAAAAAGGCACCATGGTCAT
Source organism: Viscum album (assembly GCA_963277665.1). NCBI lineage: Eukaryota > Viridiplantae > Streptophyta > Magnoliopsida > Santalales > Viscaceae > Viscum > Viscum album. The sequence continues at coordinate 1,122,998,080 of OY728141.1, forward strand.
AAGCCTTGAGCTTCATTACTTCATGGATGTAGGTTACTCATAATACTTAGTCATCCAATCATGGATCAAGGTGGGAGAATATCTCTAAGGCTCGGGCTATCAGGATAGAATCAATCAACACCTCATCGGGGAAAATCACACTGAGTTTATTTTAGTTAGAGTTGTCATCATTTGTTCTATTGTTGATGGGTTAGAGTCCTAACATGATTTTCATATTCACCCACTCACATGTTATTCCAGTCAGTCAATCAATAAATAATGGGAAAATCATTCTTTTCAATTCAATTCATCATTCATAGTTCAAATTTTGAATTTAAAATTCAAAAATTCCATTTCAATTTCAAAGTAAAATAATAGGTTTTTATCAAGTTCATACCTTAAAAAATAATATTTTAATTATATCCATATTTTTTCAAGAATAAACATCACATCATTTTATCAAACCAATTTTCATTTCAATCAATCTTTTCCAAAAAACACCCAATATTTGCAAGGCTTTGGTAAAGGGTTTTATTTCAAAATTCCATGCCCCTTAAAAATAATCATTCAAATATTCAAAAATCAAGGTTTATAAATCAATTAAAAATTCAATTTAATTCAATCAAAAAATTATAGTTTCAAGTGTAGTGAAAATTCATTAAGAACCACCTAACTTTGTTAACATGATCAATCAATCACTCTAATTAGGAACCATCATCAGAGAGATGAAGGTGAGGAAGATCAAGGAAAATCCCTAAAATTATAATCGATCAAATAAAGGTTTTAATCCATCGATAATAAGAGAATTAAATACTCAAAAATAATGTGATAGAGAAGGAAATGAGAATTACCAATCAAGGAGTCTACACTTACCAAATAGGGATCAATCGCACACACCAGCACTTCAATTTGAGAAGAAAAGAGGATAAAAGAAACAAAATTTCCTCTTGAGAGCCTCTAAAATCACGGGGGTTGAATTAGTTTCTATTAAGAGGATATTAGTATTTATAACGGGGGTTTCAAGACTTGAATTAAAAAAATAGGATTAAAATCTCATCACATGGTTTCCAGTGTTAGGCTACATGGTCAGAACAAATCATGTACCTACATGTTTGCCCTTATAGGGCTTATAGAGAGGTCTCATAGCTTGGTCACACAATTTGAAAAAACATGTGTCAGCCATAATCTCCCTATTAGGATACTGTAAAAAGGATACATGGTTTGGCCACATGGTTTGACAACCATAAACTCCCCATTGTCCCATGTCACACAGTTTTAGGGGAAAGATACATGACTTGAACCGATCATGACTACCCCCCTAGAAATCCAACATTAGGTACATAGTTTCCTAGGTTGACCTACACAGTTTTCCCTCACTGTGTGAAAACTACACACTTTCACAAAAACTTCAAAAAATCCAAAATTCTCAAAAAATGACATGAAATAAGATCCAAATAAAGGATGGTCAAAAAATGGTTAGAAGTACATGAAATCTAGAAATGGATTGTTATAATATCCCCACCATAAATTATTTTTCACCCATATGTCCTATCAATAATACTCCATATCAAATATATGAGTCCACCACTCTCTCATTAGTATCTCATGATCCCAAGTCTCATGTGAATTAAAACCATGCTTCCAAATCACTAGAACTAGGGGTATGGACTTCCCATGAGGTATCTTCTTCTTATAATCAAAAATATGAACTGGTTGCTCAATCATGGATAAATAAGGTTCCACATCAAGGTCTTCCTAGCTCAATACATGAGATGGGTCATACAGATACCTTTTTAGTTGTGATACATGGAAAAAATTATGAATTGGAATCAACTAAGGTGCCAAAGCTAAATGGTAAGACACCTTTAATACTAGATATTTTCATGGTTATCCATACAAGTCCTCAAAAGGTTCTATATTGATGGATGATTGGTAACTATTTTTATAAGAAAATTCAACCAGTACCAAGTGTTTATCCCAATATCAACAAAATTAAAGAATCCAACCATTAATCATGTCTTCCAAGATATTTATAGCTCATTTTATTTATTCATCCATCTGTAGGTAAAATTCCATGATGAACCTAAAATAGGATCCCATCAACTCCTAAAGTTATCTTTAAAAATAATAATAGAATCAAGGGTTCCTATAAAAAACTATATCAGATAGATATATACGAAAACTAATGATCTTCTACACATACAGACTCTCTGATTCCTCAACATTGGTTGTATAATGAATGGGGAAAAATGTGTTGATTTGGTCAGTCGATCAATCAACAACCATATCTCATTATTCCTTCAATGGGTATATGGAAACCAAACCATGAAATCCATCAAAATATCATCCAACTTTCAAGTCATCACGTGAAGGGGATAAATAAAACATGAAGGTTTATTGTGCTTAGCCTTAACTAGACGAAAGGTATAGCAATGAGAAACAAAATCAGTCATATCTCATATCATACCCAACCACCAGAATCATCATTTCATATAATAAAATATCTATATGGTTCCATATTGTACCACCCACTAGGAATTATGGGAATCCCCCATTATAGTTTTTCTCATATGAAAATGTACAACATACCAGATCCATAAGCATAGGATACCCTTAGAAGACAAATAACACTCATATATAGTCTCCCCACCATAAATAGAGTCCCTAATTCCATATAACTCATCATCGTGCTGCTATCCTAGAATAATTATCTAAAAAAGAGATGATGTCTATAGAGACCATGTTTTTTTATAATAATTTTAAATATTTATAAATATATTTTCAGATCCAAGCACTGAGACAGCGTGTGATTCTGAGGCCTGGTGTGCCTGAAATTAATTTAAAAAATATATTAAATATATATTATATTAAGCATTCATGGTTTCTTAAAGGAAATGGGAAAACTCTTAAATGGAATCGTATATCATAAATTTGAGACCCCATTTGAGTATGGAATGTGAGTTTTTCCCTAGGCATGACCTAAAATAGTTCATCATGGTTCATTCGAATAAAATGGAAGTTGGTGGTATATTCGTGGATTAATTAATTAATTGATTAATCTGACATAAAATAATTAATTTATTAATGGACCAATGTGGCATAATCACTAAGTTTAGCCGTATAATCTTGGGATCATTGAGAGGAATTATTCCACCCTATCATTATAGAATAAGAATTAGATTATGATGAAACTCCATATCCAGATAGATTAAGGCATAGGGAATGAAAAAAAATCATCTTCTTCATTGGTGAGCATGTTCCTTATCATAAAATGATGTGATTTGAGTTAGTAATCATCAATTTTTGGATACCACCTCAATTAATTAAACTTTTTTAGCATAATCATATTGTTTCTCTGATCTATGTTCTAATTGAGCCTTTACATGAGCCTATGAATTGGATTTAATTGATTATTATATTTATTCAACTATTTATCACCCTGAACATCCACAACTATATTTTTTTCCAATAAAACTTGGATGATTGTTTTTGCACAATTTTTTCCTAGGGTTGTCCCCCTTAATTCTACGCATTATTCATCTATTATCCTATAGGCTCTCGTTTCGACATTATCATGCAGTACTAAGACCAATCAGACTCTTAGGTTTACAATAGATTCACATGTGATAAGCGGATCAGTGATAAAAGGACATACTAGGATGTTTTGTAGAATATGGGTGATTGTTTCTTGGATCTGGGATCTAAAATAATGAAATCGGGTGATGGAAACACATGTGAGGGTGTAAAGTCATTGAAAAAACCATTGGGACCCAATTTATGACCACCAAATGGATAGAAATGATGACTGGATGATGATTCCTCCATTTTTTGGGGGTTAAACAATGAATTTGAAGGTAGAGGGGCCAAATATAGAATGTAGATATCATATCTAAGTTTCTATGAAAAACCTGACTACATGCCATATAGTTTGAAGAACACATGTTGTGTAGTTTAGTTTCTTTGGTGGCTAAAATTTCACTTGGATTTAAATATGATACTCCATTTTAATGGACCAAACACCATGTAACATTAGCCTACCATTTCAGCATGTACATAAGATATATGAAAAGGAGGCCATGTGGCCTTGTACATCATGTGTGGAGAGAGGAATTCCATGTACTTTGAATATTACATGAGCCTGAGTAGGTGACACGTATTGAGGGACATATTGGACCTTACATACCATGTATCATGGTATAAAAATACAAGAAATCTTATATGGGAACATCCAAGAGCACGGTAAGAACCCCAGGTAGTTGAGGCACACTATTTAGTCCACCTAAACACCATGCAGTGTTACATGATCAGTGAGTCGTGTACCGGCTAGGACATGGACAAGAATCAAAGAAGGACCATATGCCATGTGTGTCCCTTACACTCCATGTACCCCTCCTTCCTTTCTAAGGAAACTTCAACCTCTTTTATCTCCTTTATTTGGACTTGTATGTTGGAATGTGAGTAGCCTATCCTGAGTGTTTTTCTATATAGAACATGATGGTATCCCTCTTGGTGGATTTCAAGATATAATGTGAGGTATTCTGAGTGTGAATCTTATTTAGGTAGTTCTAGGTGATGGTAATGATTGGGTAGGATCATTAGAGTAGTACCCCTCCCCCATCGAACATGGTGTGGGTCCTCTATCTACTGAGTGATACCCTCCCATCAGACGGTGCATGGTTCCTCTATCTATTGAGTGGTACCCCTGTCGAATAGGGTGTTGTTCTTATATCTACTAAGGGGTACCCCCTATCGGATAGGGTGTGATTCCTCTATCTGCTGAGTGGTGCCCCCCCCCCCCTCGTGGAATTAGGGTGTGGGTACTCTATCTACTGAGTGGTACTCCCCTATAGAATTAGGGTGTGGGTACTCTATCTAGTGAGTGGTCCCCCCACCCCTATTTTGTTAGGGCGCAAGTCCTCTATCTGCCAAGTTATACCCCCCCCCCCACCCCCACCCCCATCGAATAGGGAAAGGGTCCTCTTTACACTAATTGGAACCCCCCTAACGCACTAGGGTGTGTGTCCTATACTTACTGATTGTTCACCCTTAACTGTATAGAATAGTGGTGAGGCATGGGCCCTCCACACAGTTACTTATAAGGATATACATGGGAGATGTTGGGAATCATTTATGGACTTCTAGAATTGATGACACTATTTTCCTAAGATAGACTGTGATATGGAGATCCCCTTTATCTCTTGTTTGGGATTCTTAGGTTTTAGCATATATATATGCATGTGTCCATGTTGTTTAATGTTATTACTATATTTATTTGGGTTAATATAGCTACTTTATTTTCCTATAATGTCTCTTACTAACCCCCCTTCAGCTTTCAGGCATCCTACTCGGTATGTATATACTCCCCCCTATATGTTCTTTTCCCACACATGTCATTTCTTATACAGACAATGTAAAATTCAACGACAATTACTAAGGATTATAGGGTACCTAGAGAAATTGATAGCATACAGTGGTCAAAGTTTGGATATTCGGAGTTAGGATCTCTAAACATTTAATTTTTCAGTTTTTTTAGGTTGGGACATCTTTTTGGTTGGGTGTGTATTTTTTCCCTTTGCTTTTTAGTTTACGCTATCATATTATTGTACATCCTAGATGTTTTTCATGCATGGATTATATTTTAGTTGTTGGATATTTTTCTTTTATTATGCCTCTACACTTCTATATTAAGATGGTTGGTTGTGTGCATATAGGTGCTTTAGGAAAAGTCCTCCCATATTAGTTATGCCCTTCAGCACTTGTCACTACCCCTAGCCTATGGAGGTGGGCTTGGGGTATTTTCATCTCGATCGCTATTGGGTTGATTCATGTTATATTGGTATTAGAGTAGTTCATTCCTTAGGATGGTTTTCGTAGTAGTCCCCTTATAAGGATTCTGGTTGGGATTTAGGGAAATGGTGTCAAAGAATATCAAGTACATCTTTTAGTCCATGTAACCTAGTGTTGGTGCGACGACCGACATATCCATTCACCAGGATCTTGACTACCTTATTGTTGACTCTGCATACCTAGAAATCAGTTGTGTGGATTAATGGTACGTGCATTATATAGTATTGAGTATTTTAACTTTCCTTCTTGAGTTATCTACCTATTTTATATATATGATCATCTAACTATGTATGTATTGATTAAATTTTTAGTATGCCTTCATTATGATTTCCATCCATGTTACCAATTCTGAATTGTGACACCAATAAAATGGGTGATGAGGCCTCAATTTAGGGTCCATTCTATGAGATTATTCCTCTGAGTGGATAGGTAATAGCACCCCCACTTATTGAGAAGCAGATCATACCAGAAGAGAAGGTTGAGGATGTGCATAGGCTTAATACACTCTGTGAGTCCCAATATCAGAAACCATAGAGGTTCCACATCAAGACAGATCCCCAGGAAATGGAGGATTACCTAGAGTTTATTATCCATGTTTTCAAGATTATCTAGACACTGATTGGTCAGTGGGTTGTTCTGGAATCTATACTTTTCCACAGAGAATTTGGGAACTAATGGAGTCTTGTTACATAGATTCATGATGAGTTGGAACTCTCATGGACTGACTTCTAGTAGTTATTCCATGAGTAATACCCCTCCTTCTAGTTCTTAGTTTTGATTTAGGATATTTTGAAGTTTCATTAGGGAGGGATGATAGTGGATGAGTACACCACGAGGTTTATATACCTTATATAGTACTCCCTTGATATGATCCGTGATTTCTACTTAAAAGCATAGATGTTTGAGAAGGGTCTTTGTATAGATATCCATGATAGTGTAACACTCTTGTTCATTCCCACCTGTGTTGGGGTGTTGGAATGAGCACTGGTGACAGAGATATTTCTATCAGAGAGGTGTTAGGTAGCTAGAGCTAGAAGTGGCCATTTTAGTGTTGATTCATCTATAATTGCTAGCAAGCATCATTCGACAGAATCTTGATGTAGGAGACCACCCCATCATTAGAATCAGGTATGTAGTCATGCAGTACAGGGGAAACATAAAGGACTAGGGAAGCCTGAATATGGTATATGTTATGCATATGATAGAAGAGGTCACATGGTGCATGATTTCTCAACCAAACATGGTGAGAAGGGAAAGTATATAATGGATAGACCGCCATAGCAGAGGTAGTGTCGTGATCACGGATCTCCCAAGTAAGGGAAAGGTGGCCCCTAGGGAGGATCGGCTATCAAATCAGTAGGTAGAGCTCCAGGAGGATGAGATTTGGGTGGTTGGAGATTCTATGAGATCCTTCCACCAACACCACTAGGCGGCCCACATCAGGTTCAGTTATATTGCATTCAGGGCCACAGACAATTGTAAGCGATGGATGTGTATGATCCAATGGTGCATGAGATGATTAGAGATACAATAGTTGTTTATTCTACTCATTCATTAGTATTAGTAGACACATGTATGATTCATTCCTTCATCTCTTTACTCCTTATGCAATATCTGGAGCACCAAGTTGAGGCATTATCCTAACAGCTTTGTCTTGAGTTTCCTATAGGGAATGCTTCTTCTATATCTTTTATCTCTCGGCATTATGAGTTATCACTTGGTAGGGAGAGGTTATCATGGTACTTTTTGGTATTCATGATGGAACCCTATGACATCATCTAGGGTGTGGATTGGTTTTCCATGGTATGATCCCAAATTAACTGTCATCATAGATAAGTCAGATGCATTCATAGTGATAGTACTATATTATCTTTTGTGGATGAGAGTGGTCTCATGGTGGGATGAGTGGATTTTTAAAGAAAGAGGATGAATCCCATTACCCATCAGTTGGAGAGTGTATCCATTTTATAGTATGATCTTTAAGGAATTTGTACTCCTTCATTCATGGAGGATTATATGGACGTCTTCCCCAAGTACATTCTGGGACTACCTTTGAGGTGGGAGATAGAGTTCTGCATCGACTTGCACCCTGGTACTACTCTGATATCTTTTGTGTCATATTAGATATAACTTAATAAGCTTTTAGAGTAACATTTTCTATTGTATAACCTTTAGAAGAATGGTCTTATTAGGCCCAATATGCCCCTTAGGCATCTCTAGTGTTTTTCATGAAAATGTGGATGGGATATTATGGAATTTTATATATTATCATCTCCTATACCAGGGCACTATAAAGAACAAGTACCCCCCATTGAGGATTGATGATCTCTTTAATTAGTTATGAGGTGAGAGATGGTTCTCTAAGATCAATCTTAGGTCTAACTACCACCAGTTTATAGTTTGCAAGGATGATATTCCAAAGTTGGCATTCTGATGTCTCTATGGACACTATGAGTTTCTGGTGATGTCTTACAGTGTGATGAATTCCCCTCTGTGTTTATAGATTTTATGAACCAAAAGTTACAACTATAATTGTAATAGTTTTTGTTTGTATTCATTGATGATATACTCATATACTCTATTTTGAAGGAGAAGCATGTATAGATCTTTAGGATGGTCCTAGATTTAATTTAGGATCACCAACTTTATAGTAAACTCTCTATGTTTTAGTTCTGAATTCATGAGGTTTACTTCCTAGGGTAATTCATTTATAAGCATGGATTAGTTGAGGACCTAGTGAATATCAATTCAATGCTTTATTTTGATCCACTCAAGATCATGTTAGAAGTTTCGAGTTTTATTAACTTGTAAGGGTACTATACGAGGTTTTTGGAAGAATTATCTAGGATTATAGACACTTTGACTACCCTGGAATAGAAATGGAATCCATTTACCTGGATTGATCAGTGTTAAAGGGCCTTTGAGGATTTAAGGCTGAGGCTGACGAGATCTCATATTTTGAGACTACCATAGGAGGGAATGGAGTATGTAGTGTATTGTGATGCCTCAAGATCTAGGCTTGGTTGTGATAATCTATAGTGGTAGACAGTTATTTCATATGGGTCAAGGTATTTGTAACCTAATGAGAAGAACTATGCGACTCATGACCTAGAGTTAGTAGTGGTAGTATTTTCTCTAAGGATGTGGAGGAACTATCTTCTGGGAGAGTGATTTGTTGTTTACTCTGATCATCAGAGTCTCTAGTATGTATTCATATAGAGAGGCTTGAACCTAAGATAGATGTGGTGGTTATATTTCCTAAAGGGATATGACTTTGAGATACTACATAATTATGGGAAGGGAAATGTTGTGGCAGATGCCCTTAGTAGGAAGTCCTAGGCTCGTTAGGTGCAGGAGTAATATGAGCAATTGGATTCCTGGTAGATTACCCTAGTTGAGAAAGAGGGTAAAAATTTTATTCATTTGATGGTATTGACTCCTCCTCTCCTTCAGAGTTTGAGAGATTCCCAATTAGGAGACATTGAATGTGAGGTCTTACAAGACCAGATATATTTAGAAGATTCACCTCATGGATTTTCTGATGGAGAAAATCATGTCATCTTTTTCTAGAGATGGAAAATGGACCCAATAACGATGTGGGAGGAGGTAATGAGAGAGTTTCACACTTATCATTTCCCTATACATCCTTTTGTGAGAATTATTTATAGAGACCTTCATTGGTAGTTTTGGTAGGCTAGTATGAGACAAAGCGTGGCTGAGTTTGTCACTCAATGCCTCACTTGTAAATAAGTGAATGTTGAGCACTATGTTACATTAGGTTTTTTATATACCCTTGATATCCCTGAGTGGAAATTGGATGGAATATATAGAGAATTAATTATAGGATTTCCATTGATAGAGAGAGTTCATGATTACATATGGATGATATTTGACCAGCTAACGAATTTGGTGCACTTCCTTTCTATCAAGGAGAAGAGTTTGGTGGAGAGTCTGGGAATTAATATATGTGGGATATTGTCTGTCTTAATAGGGTTCCCTCAGCTATTTTATCCAGCCATGATGTGCGGTTCACATCATAGTTGTGTAGAGGTCTACATGAGGCATTCAGGACCCAGATGAGGTTGAGTAAAACCTTTCCCCCCTAGAAATATGGGTAGACTGAGTTCACTATCAAATTGTTGGATGACATGTTGAGGGATTGTTTGTTAGACTTCATCTAGAATTGGGAGGATCACCAAAAATTGGTTGAGTTTATGTAAAATAATAGTTACTACTCTATTATTGGCATGTCACCTTTTGAGGACCTATATGGTAAACCCTATAGGTCACCACTGTGTTGGATAGATATCGGTGAGGTGTCTATTGTGGGTCTAGAGATCATGTAAGAAATTATGAAGAAGGTACGGGACATCTATGATTGGATAAGAATAACCTAGAGTAGGCATAAATATTATGCAGATTGATTTCATAGGCCCTTAGAGTTTGAGTAAGGAGACCATATTTTCCTGATAGTCTCCCCATGATGAGGATTATAGAGATTCAGCTAGGGGGAAATCTATCCTTGAGGTTCATTGGTCCATTCATGATCTTTTATAGGGTTTGTAAGGTTTCTCACTATGTCACCCAACCCCCATAGTTGGAGAGGGTTCATGACATCTTCGACCAATCATTGTTGAGGAGATACATGCATGAACCTATGCATGTTATTAACTAGGGAGAACTGGACATAGAGGATAGAAACACTTTTGGGGAGTACCTGGTGGAGATCAAGGATCTGTAAAAGAGGACACTACATGGGTAGACTATCCTCTTGGTTTGTGTGTTGTGAAAACATAGGAGAAATAATAAGATACCCTATGAGTGGGAGATCTAGATGTGGGATCAGTATCTTGAGATATTTCTTTATTTTTTATTTTCAGGGATGAAAATATTCAAGGAGGGAATGATGCAGAGACATTGTTTTTTACATGTAATAATATTAAATATTTCAAGATATATTTTTGATCTAGGTGCGTAGACGGTGTGCTATTCTGAGACCCAATGTGCCCAGAATTAATTTTATAAAAATATTAAATATATTTTATATTAATTCATATGGTTTCTTAAAGAAAATGGGATAACTATTAAAAAAATATCAAATCAGAAATATGAGACTATGATTGAGTCTATAAAGTGAGGTTTACCCTATGCGTCACATAAAATAGTTCAGCATAGGGAATTTAGATAAAACTGTCTATGGTGATATGATTACTGGATTAATTAATTAATTAAATTAATTGATTGATTAATCTAACCTGAAGATAATACATCGATTAATAGATCAGTATGGAAGGATCTCCAGGGTTAGTCATATAACCCTGGGATCATTGAGAGGCGTTCTTCCACCCTCTTGGTGTCTAATAAAAATCAAACAGCGATCAAACTATGGATCCAAGAAGATTGAGGCGTAAGGAATGAAACAAATCCTATTCTTTGTTGGAGAGAAAATTATTCATCTTCAAATGATCCTACATGAGGTAAGACTCATCAATTTTTGGATTCCACCTCAATTGATTAAACTATCTGAGGATGATCATATTTTTTCTTTTATCTTCATTCTAATTGAGACATTTCATGATCCTATGAATAATATTTAATTGATTATTTATTTTATTCAATTGTTTCTCACCATGTACATCTCTAATTATATTCATTGGTTAAGAATACTTTGCCAATGATTGTTGCGCAGATGTTACCAATCTTTTTCCCCTCCATTCATCACGTTCTTTTATGATTGGTCTATGGGGTATCGATTTAACATTTTCATGTGGGACCAAGCCTGATCAGACCTCTGGATTCAATAAAAATTGCATGTGGAAAATGCATTAGTGATTGGAGGATTGATCAGGATGTGTTTCAGAATATGGGTGATCATTTCATGGATATGGGATCTGAAACAAGGAAATCGGGTGATAGAAATGTGTTCTAAGGAATTAAAGGACATAAAGAACCATCGAGATCTAATTTACGGCCATCAGATGGCTGAAAAAGAAGGTTGGCGGAATATTCCACAATTTTTGGGTGGTTAAAAGACGGATTCAGAGGTGGAGTGGTTGAATATGGAACGCAGAGATCTGATCTCAATTTCTATGAAAACCCAAACTACACACTATGAAGTTTGGTTTTTGTAGAGGCTAGTGTTTCTCTTGTAGTTAAATATCACTCTTCGTATATAGGGACCACATGTTGTATAACCCTAGATGAATGGATTGGTTTTTATAGAGAATACACTCCAAGGAGTACATATGGCCTTGTATGTCGTGTATGGAGGGAGGCACATCGTGTACTTCGAAGAGTACATGGGATTGAGTATGTGGCACATGTCGAGTTCCATCTTGGACCTTTCACATCATGTACCATAGTACCTATAGATGGGAAATCTTACACAAACACGACCAAGAGCATGGGCAGGACACTGGGTGGTTGAGGCATGCTGTGTAGTCCAACTACATATCGAGTAATGCTAAATGATTAGTAATCCATGAACTATTAGGGAAACATCCACGTAGTAGAGAGGGACCACACACCATGTGGGTCCCTTACACATTGTGTACCCCTTCTTCCTTTCTAAGGAAACTTCAAACTCTAGTATCTACTTTATTTGGACTCAGATATTGGCTCGTGAGTAGACTATCCTAAGTGTTTTTAAGCATAGAATACGATGTTGGAATTTTTGGTGGATTTTGAGATATGATGTGAGGTTTTCCAAGTGTAAAGATTCTTTAGGTAGTCATTGATAATGGTAGTGATCAGGTAGAATCATTTGAGTGGTACCCTCTATCAGATAGGGTATGGTTCCTCTATCTACTGAGTGGTACCCCCTTTTGGGCAGGGCGTAAGCCATTTATCTACTGAGTGGTACCCCCTATAGAATACGTTGTAGGTCCTCTATCTATAGAGTGGTACCCCCATTCGAGCAGGGAATGGGTCCTCAATTACTGAGTGGTTCTCTCTATTAGATAGGGCGTGGGTCCTCTATCTACTGATTGTCGCCCCCTATCATACAGGGAACAATTCATCTATCTACTGAGTGGTACCCCCACTATGAAATTAGGGTACGAGTCCTCTATCTACTGACTGGTACCCCCCCCCCCCCATGGCATTAGGTCAGGAATCCTCTATCAATCGAGTTGTTCCCCCTAACAGATAGGTAATGGTTCCTCCTTATATTGAGTGGAAACCCCCTGAAACAATATGGTCTGGGTCCTCTACTTGGATATTGTTCCCCATCAACTTTACAGCATATTGGAAAGGTGTGGTCCCTCCACACAGTTACTTGTATGGATTGACATGTGATATTTTGGGCATCGTCGATGGACTTCTAGAACTGATGGAACTTTTTCCTAGGCTAGGTTGTGATATGAAGATCCCCTTTCTCTCTCGTTTGGGATTATTTGGTTTGATTATATATATACTTGTATCCATGTTGTTGGATTTTTTTACTCTCTTTATTTGTGTTGATTTGTATACTATCTTTTCATATCATGTATCTTACTGTTCCAACTCCATCTTTCGGGGTATCCTACTAGGTATGTATATACTCACCCCTACATGGGATTTTCCTGCACATGTCATGTCTTATAAAGATGATGGAAATATCAAATGTGATTACAAAGAATCATAGGTATACTTGGTTCATTTTACCATGTATGGTGGTCGAAGTTTGGTGATTCAGATCTGGGATCTTTCAGCATTTACTTTTCTAGTTTTTTCAAGTTGGGACATCATTTTTGTTGGGCGTGTATTTTTTCCCCTTTACTTTTCAGTTTGCACTATTTTACTCTTGTATATTCTAGAGTTTTTTTATTCAAGGATTATATTCTATTTGGTGCATATTTTTTTTATTTCTATGTACTTATTCATTGATATGGTTAGGTGTGTGCATACAGGTACATTAGGCAAAGGCATCCCATATTAGTTATGAATTTTGGAACTAGTCATTTACCTTGGCCTATATAGGCGTCCTTGGGGTAGTTTTGGCTTTATTCCCATTGGGTTGGGTCATGAAAACATCAATTATACACTTTTTGGAATAATCTTGGTCTCATCCTCCTGAACTCCCAAATGCATATGAGTAAAGAGATCCATAAAATTCGACTCTTTTGATGATTCCATTACAAACTGGGTCAGAAGTTTCCTACTCAAAGCATCATAAATGAAATTTACCTTTCAAGGGGTGTAGAAATTTTCAAAATAAAAAATTTATAGGTATTCCTACAATAATCTCTAGTATAGATTCAAATATTTTTGTGAGAACCTATAGCTCATGATTTTATGATTAGAATAGTTGGTAATCCTTTCTCTTAAAAGGTAATGTCTCCTACACTTAAGTGAATGAATCATAGTTGTGAGTTTTAGATCATGAGTAGGATTGTTATTATCATATGGATTGAGATTTTTCGAACCATAGTCCACCACATGATCACCTTTTATGAGAATATATCTCAAATCCAAACTGGATACATCACAAAAGACCATATAGACCTACCCATCCTCTAGAAAATTTAACACTCTGATAGAAGTTAAAAGGAACATAAATTCATCAAAATATTTTTAACATTTTGAATCCCATAAGAACTTTACTCCTTTTAGAGTGAGAGTGGTCATTAGAGAATCCAAATTTGATAAATCTTTAATGAACTCAGTATAATATACCACTAATCCTAAGAATACACAAATCTCAAAAACATTGTGTGGTTGTTCTCATATCATAACAGACTTCTCCTAATTAGGATTAACTAAAATACCATGTTTTGAGGCCATGTGTCCTAATAACTTCAATTCAAAAATCTAGAAATTACATATTGATAGCTTGGAAAAAATTCAGTGATCTCTCGATATTTCTAAAACTACTCTCATATGGAATTCATGATCTTCCTTAGTTTCAGAGTAAACCAATATGTCATCCAAAAACGCTAGCATAAATGACTTAATATACATGTGGAATATCTTATTCATCAGTGCCATAAAATTATAGGATCATTTTTCAGAACAAAAGAAATAATAAGGTACTCATAAAGACTATACATACTCTGAAAGGCGGTCTTCATGATATCATTCTCTTTGATCATAAGTTGATTATAACCAGACTGAAGATCAATCTTGGAGAAATAATTCACCTCTTTTTACTGATAAAAAAACAATTCGAGTTAACATATACTTATTCATTACTGTGAATCGATTGAGTTCTCGGTAATCAATACAGAGGTGAAGGGTTTCATTAGATTTATTCACAAAAATAATAGGCACCACCATAGGTCACACACTCAAGTGAATAAATAATTTATTAAAAAATAATCCAAATGGGTCTTTAACTCATTTAATTTAGCTGGTTCTATACAATAGGTGTAAATAGAGATAGGTTGGGTACCTAGTACCAAGTCAATAAAAAACTCTGCCTCCCTAACCAATGGTAAACCAGAGAGGTCGGAAGTAAACATGTTGGGAAACTTGATGACTATTAGAGAAAGATCACCACTCAAATATTCCTTATCCAAGTCAAAATAAAACATGCATATTATCCTACTCAAATCTATAATAGGTGGGCAAGATCTACTGGACCTCGGGTCCCATTCTCTCTAGAAAACAATGTACACCCCATCTGTGGTAGTAAAGGATACCCACCAAAGATAAAATTCAATATTGGCCTTATGGGTAATTAGCCAATCCATCCTAAGAATAACATCTAGAGGTTTCATATTAAGAACTAGATAACCCTAGATGAGATAAATCTCTAATAAAGTGGTATAAGAGGGTAATTGTAAACCCTACTCTCTCTTTATTTTGAGGGGAATATAAATGTCAATCACAAAATCCATAATCTCCATATGATGTTTCATCAAATTCAAAATGTGAGTCGATATGAAAAAATGAGATGCACTAGTATCAAATAGAGTAGTCACTAAAGATGAATCTATAATGATGGTACATATCACTATCATTAGACCAGCATTAGATTCCATTGGGTACTCATCCAGTATGTGAATAATCTTTATTATAGATTCCTATGGCTAGAACCCCTTAGTTTTTGAAGCATATTACTTTACCATAGTACCTTTTTATGTTGATGGTATCATTCCACTATGTGGGGAATAAAATACATAACATAACTTCTAAATTTTTTCTGAGAAACCGCATGAACTATAAATATTTGGTGCCTCCATACAAACCCAATTCAAATTCTTGATCTTGCTACATTGAAAAAAAAAGTCAATGGGATTTTTCTAGATGCTATATAATATTTGAACGATGTCTGATATTGATATTTTATATGAGAATAATCCCAATTTTTTTTTCTTTAAAGAGACTATTAGAAACACCACTAGGAGTAGGAGGAGATCCTGGCAACCCTAACTTGCCATCCAGTTCAAGCTCAGCAATTAAATATATATCTATAACATCTCTATAAGAGTTGATATTTAGCATTAAAACCTATGATTGGATATTAGATCGAATAACCATTTTGCATATTTTGGCCTTCAACTTCACATAAAATTTTACCTTAAGGTAAAATTGAATAAGTTCAGTAAAGAAGGTTTTATACTTGATCACACTTCTCTTTCCTTCTTAGAATCTATGAAATTCTATATACTTCTCCAAAACCATTGATTCTGGAAAGAACTACTGCATAAAAATAGATTTATATTCTTTCCACTCTAAGACTTCACGTTTATTCATTATAACCATTGAATCCCTCCACCTCCTATTAGGACTTTAAAGCTTGATGGTAGAATAGTTCACCTTTATTGGATCTGGAGTTTCCATGAACTCAAAAATTAGTTCAATATTTTTCAACTAATCCTATGCCTCATAAGGATTATTTGAGCCTTGGAAATCTGGTGGTTTCCTCCAAATAAACTCCTAATCAAAATCTCTAGTATCATCCCTTCAAGGTTACACTACTAGATCTTGAACAGTAACAAGTGTGTCTACCGATCCAAGATCTTATACCACATGTACCACTATATAAAAAATGTTATGATAAACTAGAGTTTCCACTTATCTTTGTCTATAGAAATTTCCCTCTTAAGGTATGTTCAAATATATTCTTGGGGTCGTGGTACAATACAACAATAACAGGCCACATGAAAACATATGCAAGGGTACTCAGATCCTCAACCCAATCAACAGATACAAGAATATCAATCCTATAAAATAGAATTCAAATTTATTTTTATTTTAGAATACTCAAATAAAGTTTGGAGAAATACTATGATCATATCGATTTACTCTTCAAATAAAATTTTCCCAACACCCATGGTGACTCATGGCTCACTACGATGAGAGATGTCTGTAACTCACTCTTAAACTACCACTTAAGTCCCAAATATCCTACCTACTATCTACTATGACATCCCAAACTACATACTGATAACAAGGAGAGACACACAACCAAAGAATTTGATACCATTTTTTCATGAACCTACCCAAATACCCTAATACACTGACACCGGGGATAGCACTGACGTCGCCTGAAGGGCGTTCTCAACCCCTATGGGCTAGTAACTAACACCTAGGAATCAAAAAAGAGTCCTAGGAAATGATTCCTTCAAAAGAAAAAATAATCAATATAGAACAGCATAAGATAAACCAAAGATTAATTGGTATTCCAAATAATCCTCAAGGAGAAAAAACCAAAAATCTTTAGATAGAGATTAAAATGGATCTTTATCCAATGAATGACACAATATCCATGAATACAAAATCCTAAAATCTCTATGTAGTGGGTGGATAATAGCTTAAACAATCACTTCCATCACCCATGGTCTCATTAGTCAAGAACACCCACCACCTCCAATTCATGCTTTCCCTTTTCTTGAACCTAGAATAAAATAATCTAAAAATTCCTGAAGTCAAAGGTAGGGTGTGAGAAAAAATATCCCAGTGGAATTTCACCAAATATTCCATAAGAACTTTCATAACAAATAAACTATTTATTCTTCAATTTATATAAAAACAAGACATGGAAGTTCATTTTCATGTTTTCAGTCAAACAAGCTTTCAAATCAAGTGGATAGAAAATATATAAAAAATATACCTAAATAAATATTTTAATATAAATATAAGGGAATTAAATAATCGATTTAACAAACACTAGAATGTAATTATCAAATAAAAACAAATCAGCATGGTTATAATCCATGAGTTTTTTTAGTTTATAGATCTAGGATCCCCACACTACTCTGTCAGTCAATCACAACTCAAGGTGTACACACACCCCTAGGGATTAGGCCTTCAGGATATAATCACTATTATATATTTAAATTTTAAAAGATAAAAAAGCAGGCTTAATCAATGATAAAAAAATTTTGATAATCTGAGATATGTTAAAAGATAAACTTTATGAGTTCTAAAAAAAGTAATGATAAAGGGTTCCTTTATCAAGCCTTTTTTAGAATTCATAAATGGGTCATTTATCATCTCTTTTTTAGAACAGATCAAGGGTGTGTTCACTGATTCTTTTTTAGCAATGATAAAGGAATCCTTTATCAATTCTTTTTCTAGCACTACTAAATTTTGATAAACAAATAATTTTTTCATATCCCCCCCCCCCCCCCCCCCGCACTCAGGATCCCCTTTATCAGTGTCATCCATCTCCCCGAACACCCCTCACACACTCTCATGAACCCTCACCCCCCTTTAATAGTGCCCCCCCCCCCCTCAGCACTAGAAATCTGCTCACCCACTCGTACATGCCTGGATTGGAACTTGTGACATGTCTTCTATAATGTGAACCCCTTTACCACTATCATACCTTGTTTTATTCTACATTTTACAATATTTCTATTTATTTATATATATTTACATAAATATTTTTTATTCATATATTTATATATATAATTATTTTTAAATACATTTATAAAATATATGTTTGTGTGTGTGATATATATATACTTAAATTTATTTAAACATTTTATATATTAATATTCATTTACATATATTAGAATATAAATATATATATATATATTTTTATTAATACGCACACAAATATATATAATCTTTATATATACATTTTTATAAGTATATATATATATATATTAATAATTTAGATTATGGTCAGATATTCTTTTAAGTAAAATAGATAATAATTAATTTTGTATGATTTATATAATTATTTTTAAACACATTTTTAAAATATGTCTTTATATTTTATATTTAGATATAAATTGTTTACATTATATATATATATGTTTATATATC
Source organism: Viscum album (assembly GCA_963277665.1). Lineage (NCBI taxonomy): Eukaryota > Viridiplantae > Streptophyta > Magnoliopsida > Santalales > Viscaceae > Viscum > Viscum album. The sequence goes on from OY728141.1 coordinate 1,123,017,106, forward strand.
TATATGTTTACATATATATTTATACATGTTTATATATAATTTTATATTAAGATATAAATTTTTTATAATGTATTTGTAAATATTTACTATAAATACATTTATATACTATATTTAATGATAATGATAAATTTATAAAATATACATTTATATATGATATATATACATAATACATACACACATATTTTCACACACACGTGAGCATTTATATTTCTCACATACATGCACAAATATTTAAATATATTACAATATACACAAAAATATATATTTTTTATTGACACACACATGTTTATATATAAACATTACTGAGGTATATATATATTAATGCATTTTTATATGGTAAATAAAATGGATAATTTTTTATTTTAAATAAAATGTATAATAAATATTTATTTCCATATGGTTTATATATTAAAAAATATATTTTTATGTAAATATGTTTAAATGTTTAATTATATAATTGATTTATTATATCAAAATATAAGAAAATATGAATTTTTAATTATAAATAAAACTACAATATGTAAAATGATAAAATTTCAAAACCATAAAATATATTTGAATATAATAATTGGGAATAAATTTAGTATCTCATGGAAAGGACAAAAGGACTCTTAAATGAAGTTGAAATGCCATCAAATATGAAAAATATTAGGGTACCCCAACAAAAAACTCAATTTTAGAGGCCTTATGGACCATTTTGGCATCGAAAAAATGGTTACCAAGGTCCCCTCACATTAACATGATATAGATCACTTTGCAGATTTCGATTTTATGAGTGTTAGAGCCCAAAGGGGCACCTGGATCAAAGGTTATGGTCATTTGAAGTCGAAGTCATGTTTTCAACTTATCTTAAAATTTTCATTAATTTATTTAATTTTTATTTTATTCAATTATTAATAAATGACTATTAATAAATAATAATTATAAAATTATTAATCAATGTTATTTTTTAATTATTTTATAATCCATTTTTCACTAAATATTTTATATATTATGTGTAAATGCATATTTAGCCTTATATAAATCATATTTAATAAAATATGTTATATTTATATCAATATAAATGTATTTATATATTAATAAATTATTTTTAATGATATATAACTTTTTATAAAATATATTTTTTATCAGTACTAGAAAAAAAAGTGATAAATTATGCACTTATTAGTGCCTTTTTAACATTGATTAAATCCCCTTTTATTAGTGATGCCAAAAAACATTGATAGAGGAGGAACTTTATCCGTGTTTTTTTCTAATGCTAATAAAGGTTAGTGTCATATTTTTTCTAATCTATAGTACTAAATCAATCAGTACCCTATCAAGGAAAATTATGTTAAATTTAGTTTAGTTAGAGTTCTCATCATCAATCTATTTCTAGGGGTCAGATTCCTAGTGTTCTTTTTCTATTCAACCACTAACTACCCAAGATCATGTTTGATTTAATTCAATCAATCAATAAATCATGGTAAAATAATTATTTTCAATTTAATTCATCATTTATAGTTTAAATTCTCAATTTCAACGTCCAACATGGCATTTAAATTTTAAATCCAAATCATAGGCTTTTATCAAGTTCACGCCTTTTAAAATCATATTTCATTTAAATTCCTTTTTTTCTCAAGAATCAATATTACATCATTACATCAAACCACTTTTCATTTCAATCCATATTTTCTCAAAACCCACCAAATATTTTCAATCCTTTGACAGAGGGTTTTATTTCAAAAATCCATGACTCCTAAAAAAATCATTCAAATCTTCTCAAATCAAGGTTTATAAATAAATTAAAAAATAACTTTAAATTAATATGGTAATTTTGGTTTAAATTTTAGGGAAAATATATACAAAATTACCAACCATTAGTCATATAACAATCAATCACATGAAATGGGAACCACCAATAGAGAGCTGAAGGTGGGGTAAATTAAGAAAAATCCTAGAATTTTAATCAATCAAATCAAGGTTTCAACCCTTTGAAAAAAATGATTCACCAATCTCAAATAATTTGAGAGATAAGTAAAGGATAATTCCCAGAAATGGGGGTTACACTTACCAGAGACGGATCAATTGCATCCATCAACACTTTGATCCAATAAAAAAAGAGGTTTAATGATCCAAACTTGCCTCTTAGTAGCCACAAAAATAATAAAGGTCAAATTAGGTTTTATTAGGAGGATATTTGTATTTATAATAAGTCTTTTAGGATATAAATTAAAATTTTCATAGGATAAAAACCTTAACACATGGTTTCATAAGTTAAGTTGCATAGTTAAAACAAATTTTTTTCCCAACCGTTCCCCCTTAGTGGGATTCTAGAGAGATTTGAACTATTTGGATACATGGATTAATAAGACTTTAATGAATCATGGGATCCCTTATGGGATACTATAAAAATTGTACATGGTTTGTCCATACAGTTAGACAACAGTGTGCCAACTATGTGTTCCCCACTGTCTAATGTCACGCGGTTTTAGGGGATGACCTCATGGTTTTAACTAACCATGTGGCGCCCTCTGGAACTCCAACATGAAGAACATGATTTCTTTGGTTGACCCATATGGTTTTCCCAAACCATGAACCAATAATTCACTAACCTATAAAATTCCAAAAATTTCTAAAAGACTCCAAAAATGACTAGAAAAAGATACAAACAAAGGATGATCAAAACAAATGATTAGAATTACCTGAAATATGGTCATGGTATTTTACACCCCCCCCCTCTCACCCTCTTCATTTCCTCCCCTTTTTAGGTGATCTTTTAGGTTTATATTGGTGTTTGAATTCTAACATTCCTATGTTTATAGGAAGGAAATGTTGGGGTAGGTATATCTGGAGTTTGTTTTTCTAGATTTTATTTTTATTTTTGATGTTAGTGATTTTGGATTTCTTATTTTATAGAATTTATGAATATAATATTACCTATATTTTATATTAAAATATATTTTATTATCTAGTGGTTAATTTTTTCATGTGATGGTTTTCCTTCGATTTAGTTTTTTTATTTTTGTTATATGTGGATGGTGTAGTGATGGATGTGTTGTGGAAAGAAGAGGAATGAATGAATGTTCTATGATTTAAAAGGAATAAATAATGGACTTCAGATATCCTAGATGATTTATAACATGATTTAATTCATTGCTTTATTAGTAGATTAATCAAACCATTGGGATTTCAGTCTCATTCCTAATGTGGGAACCACTAGAAATTTCTTTAAATTAGTTGGAGGAAGGTAGAGCCTTTGTTAGTGAAACTCTTTATAGTCTTGAGGTTTTTGGGATTTAAAAAATGTATTTAAATGGTGAATCTAGTATAGTTATTGGAATTTGGTGACTTCTATAACTTGATTTATAAATAGTGTTTAAAAATATAAATGATATGAAGGGTTGGGTTGAATTTATTAAATTTCTCATTTTTTCTTCCTATTTCAATATTTCTTTATAAGAAATTTTTTTGATGGTGTGGAGTGGATGGAAGTGTTCAGGCAGTCCTTGGAAATTTTATATTTTTGGTTGATATAACTTTGGACTGAGGGTCGATTCCTAGTAATCCAAAAAATAAAATCCTTTATATATATTTTCCTATATTCTTAGATCAACTTATATTAGAAATAGTTTATTTATAGGATTTGGTTCCCAAAGATCTGATGGTATTGATATGATATTTTAGTTATGGAATAATCTCAAAAGTTAGTGACCTAGCTTTCTTGCTCTAGAGGAGAGGCTTATGGCCCTATGATATGTTTTGAATAGTATAATATAGATGTAGCATACCAGATTTTTTATTCCATGGGGGGATATGTAGGCATGGATATTCAAAGGATATATTTTAGAAGGTATGTCTAGAATTTTAGTTTTAAATGCTTATCCTAAATAATATATTTCAAATAGAGAGGATCGATAGGTATAGCCTTTCCACTATCTTTTGACATAATTCCTTGTGATGGTTTTTCTTAGGATATATGATGTTATGTGACTTTATTTATAGTATTTTAGTTATTTCTAGGTTTGGGGTAGTGTTATGGTGGTTCAGTTAAGAAATTATTTCCTCCCTCATGCATAGAGGAAAATTTTGTAAGGTTTATGAAGGAACTCATGGCTTTAAGGAAGCATGAAAATGGTATTTTAAAATTTTTGGATTCGAATTTATATTGTAACATAAAATTTTGTATATACCTCCCCATATTTAACCATGGATCATGTTATATTTAATTTAATCACAATTAATAAAATTATAAAAATTAAATTGAAAAACAACCTCATCCAATTTCGATCAGAAATGAATTTTTTTCATCGTTAGTGATCATCGCTTGAAGGAGACAAACCTAAAACCCTCTAAATAATACACACACATTCCATAAGATTTATTAAATTTTATCCTATGAAATTCAGGTGCTGACATGGTTGATTAAAGTCTCTTTAGTTTTTTCATGATCATAGGAGATCAAAATATAGATCCTTGAACATGGATCAAACAATTCTTAATTTTCTATTCACTTTATCTCTCTAGGGATTGAGAGAGAAATGTAGAGGAGAGGAAATTATAGAAATCTCTTAACTCCATAATTTTGGGTCTTAAAAATATTTAAATTCTTAGGTTATAAGTTTGAAAATTTTCCTTTAGTTCTTTATGAAAGTTCGCCCTTGAAATAGACCCAAAAATGACACAAAAAATGATTAAAACTTGTCGAATATTTTATTTCTTGATTATAACAACTAAACTATGTTATTTGATAAAATATGAGTCATTGATTCAATTATATTACCCCAAAAATATTAAATGAAACTTGAATACTTAATATTTAATATTCATTCAAAAAATATTTTTCAACATATTCTTTAAATAACTTATGAATATAATAAGAAAATAGATTTAACACATATTATTATAAACATTAATAATATTGAATTAATTTATTTTCATTGTGATCATATAGACTCAAACATTATTCGGCCCCTACCATGGGGCCCATAATGTTTTAAACATCGATTCAGTAGAATTGGCCATGCTTCTGAATACGATTTGTGTGTGACCCTCTAGGACCTTATCTTGATAGCAGTAGGTAATACTTGCATATTTGGAGAAGAATATAAAAACACATCAAGGCCCATAAGGGGATAATTTTTTTCATAGTAACTACAACCTTCTACAGACAAAAACCATGTAATATAATCTCTTTGTCTCATGATATCTCATAAATAAGAATTAACACTTCAAGTCATAATCCATTTTTGCTTTATTTTTTCATAACCTTACTAGATCAAGTTACCTTTAATTACCATGTCCATGGATTTAATAAAGGTACTATTATGCTAGTCAATAGGTCCCAAGATATTTATTCTTTTAAAAATTGACAAAATATTTCTTTAATATTCAAACAATTTCATACCATCATTGACACAACCAACACAAGATACCACACCATAATATAAATATCATGGTTTTCATATTGAATAAAATTACATAATAAAATGGTATACAATGATAATGATATTAATTAGAGAGACCAATACACATTCTTTTAAATAGGAATAACCAATGAAACTTGAATCATGTCGTGTTCCTCTCAGCAAGTAACTCCTCATAATATCCTCTACCTGAGATTACAAAGTATGAACTTCATGAGAATAAATCCCAATGATAATGATCCCCCAACACCTCAAAGTCGTACATAATCTATGTCCAGTTAGTATAATGTTTATAAACCATATAAAAAATGTTTATATTAATTTTATGGTATCTCTAGGTTCTCATTATATCTTGTAATTGTTAAAACTTGTTGATATGGAATATAATCTAAGGACATTACCATATAAATAGTATACATGGGAGTTTCAACACTGTTGTGGTAAGTATACATCATGAATAACTCTTTTTAGACATTATTTATAAATCAAAAGGTATTTTTTAAGTTATCTCTATAGAATAACTTTTACAACACTCTAACTTGAACTAGATCCGACATACTAATGATAAACATGCTAGATATGATATGATAAGGTCATGTTTCTATTGAGTTATGACTTTAGTCATTAGGCCCTCTATATATTCCTAAATTTATACTCTAATATTTTAAATTTTACCACCTTGAGTAAAACTTCCCAGGATATGAAATCCCTGAGTGTAACCTTTTTTCCCTATGTCATAATATTGACATCTTGGTTAGCACCTTTGGTATGATTCCAAGAACTAGAACAGTCGTTTAGTATTTTATGCTTCCTTAGCTACATAAAAATATGAAATGTACTCTATATTTATAGATATAGTTACCACTAACTTTAATTACCTTCTCTTTCTCAATTCCTTATCAAAATTGAAATATTAGATCATATAGATCTTCCAAAAGACAAATGTTTCCCCTTGAAACAAGTGTTCCATTCTCTCCAATTACAAGGTAGATATCCCTTGTACTTTCTCAAGTAATTATTGGATATATCATCTAGTACATAGAATAATATATGTGATAATTAAATTATCAAATATTTTGGAGTTCTACTCATAATTTTAATCTCATAATATGTCTTATACATGTCTTCTTGGAGTGATTTATATCATGTAACATTATCAAAAAAATCTCTCTTGAATTGTTCCAAATTTCCAGTATATATACATTAGCTTGGTCCAAGTAACCCACTAAATATATCTCAATATATATTATTCCCTATAACTTAGGTTTCTTTTTTAATTCATTCTTTGTAAATTTACTTCCAACCCAGTCTTAACAAAATGTAAGACTACAATATATTTTTCATATGTTTTAACAATTTTTTTTTGGAAAAATGTGATGCTCCCACTAAAATCATGTAGATACCTGGAAAATATTCATTATAAATGATTATTATATGATAATTATTCTTTAATTAATCTATAAATGGATATTTATGACTTACATTCAATATTATAATTCATGAGCATGACCAACATTTCCCAGTTGCATCATATAGACACATTACAATAAAGGTGGTCTTTACTTTCAATGTTCAATATTATGATCATAAAAAGTTTCTATAAAAATTATAATTCTTATGGAATTAAGAATAAATACTTGGTGTAAACTAAAAATAATTATTGGTATAACACATGTACCTCCCATGTATTATTTCTCTGGAGTACCCATCAATGACTTTATATCATTTAGAGAAATCACCAAAATACTAAACTGGTTTTAGTCAATGGAATCCATTTTCTAAATTCATATGAACTTTTCAACCATATATTATTATCATTTACTACTTCCTTGTAGCATGAGAAAACATTATTATTATTGAATAAAATATCACCATGACTTGCTGATAATAAAACCATATTACTTTTGTTTTATCTTTCCTGTAAATTATGTGTCTCTCGAGAAATTCCTCTTCCATGAGCTCTTGTGTAACTTTTTAAAATGCCAATTATTTGTGAATCAAAAACGTAAAATTAGTCTAGGTCAATATAGATCTCATTATCTCATATATATATATATATATATATATATATCTGTGTGTGTGTGTGAATATTTTATATAAATATATTCTTTCACTTTACTATAATTTTTCTATCTTAGGGATTTATTTAATATCCTAAACATCCTTTAGGATAATTATATTATATGTACTTTGTTTTTTATGGTCCAAGTGAATTACTTAAGAGGGAGTGGCTGGAGTATTCAAAAATTTCCATGAGAAAATATTTTGAAAATATAAATTTAAAACACCATAAAAACAATAAAACCCAATTAACTAATAATATTGGTATAAAAAGTTTAAAGAATTAAAATAATTTATTAGAATTATGATAAAAACTCAGTTAAATATTTTTAAGAAAATTTAATTTTTGAAATTATCTTACTTGCAAAAAAATTATTATATCACAGTAAAAATCTAACTACCACATTCAAAAAAAAATTAAACACACAAAGGAATTAAAATAAGTCATTCAATTTTAAACGAGGACTTAATTTTCTTGAATTAATAGAGGTACATTGTCAAGTAGGTTTATTAGAACAAACACTATGATCTAAAACCTATATTAGGTATTACAAAAATAACTACACATAGGGAATCCCATGCTATAACCATAAAGTCTCCAACCCTAGAAGCCCAGAGTCAGTGGTTACTTTATTACATTGGAACTAGATACAAGTAATTACATCCCAAAGGACCTAATTTCTTATTAATATTGGAAAAATCGATACATATTTTAATATGATATTAAAATTTAAAAACAAAAATATAATATAGTATTTTATTTAATAAATCCATTATTCCCATAAGCACATCCCTATGTATCAGTCATAATATACTTCATGGAATCCTAAGGAAAGGGAACATAAGAAAATAGTGAGCTTAGATGCTCATTAAAGGTATGTGTACAATAGAATCTATAATGAATAAAAAATAAATGGTCAATATGTAAAGTTAAATATTTTAAAACACATTCCATTTAATTAATAACTTGAGCATGAAGAATACTATGGTAGGAATAAATGATGATCAAATAATTTCATTCAAATAATAATATAATCATGAAACTTATACGTGGATATCATAACTAATCACATAATCACATGGAAATCAATAAATAGTCTCATGATGAGGTAATAAATAATTTCGGACATCATAATCATACCATCAATGCCTTTTTATAAGACATACTATATAAATGGGTAAGGCCTCAACCAAAATATCCAAGCTAGTTTGTCTCATGTGACATGATGATGCATCAAGAGGTTATAGTAGGCCTCACTTGTCACTTGATAATTATAATTCATTCATCATATGAAAGGGTTGAAACATAATCAATTTAATCATTCATATTGAAAAACTTTAAAATTAAATGTTAATAATTTCCCCAATCAATAAACATAATCATAAACCATCCTGAGTAATATGATGAATGATATCAACATTATACATCCCTGATCAAACTAATCATGAAATATCTGGAGAAATAATAAGGATGGTATAATTATAACATATCCCCAATTAATCATAATAAAAATAAGGTTTATTTTAATTGATTAATAGAAATACCATTAAAATTTCATTAAAATATCTTGAGGAAATATCGTTTTTAATTCGAAAAAAACTTTTAAAATTTAAAAATTTATAGGATATTAGGAAAAAAATATTTGAAGATAACCTTGTAAACCAATAAATTAATCTTAAAAAAATTGGATGGTCTTGATGGTGGAAAATTATTTTTATGTCGTATATGTTAAAACAAAGATTACATTCATGTTTTTGTGAGAAAAGTAAAAAGTTCCACATTAAGAGAACAGCAAAAGGATTACTTTTAAACCATTTTGTAAAAGTTAAAACATAGGTAAAATTTATATTTAAAAATAATAAGATAATATTCAAAACATTTTTGAAAACATTTTTAGAAAACATGGAAATGGAAGAAAAAGGATTTTCAACTAAATAGAGAAATAAAGTCAACTTTTCTTAAAAACATTTTATAAATAATTTTTAGTTCCAAAGTGAGGGAAATGGTACTGTTATTTTACAATTTTATTAATAACTATAGGATAATAAAATATATTGGGTTTAATAAAAAATACCAAATAATTTCCCCAAGGGATACTTAAACATAAATAATCTAGAATAATGATGAGATTGTGAAATAAACCCTTACTGCTTTAGTAAATTTTGAATCATAAACCCTATGAAATAAATAACATAAAATGAAACTTTAAATATCATGAATATAAATTTATTCATTATATCACATATCAAATGGTTATTATATTCACTACATAAAATAAATAAGTGGTGAATATGGCATATGTCTCACATAAGTAAAAGTGGGATGAAAAAACCTTACTAGTTTGGTAACTTTTTAATCATAACCCCCATGAAAGAAATAACTTCACATGAAACATTAAATACCATGAATATAAAAATATTAATTATATAACATATCAATTTTCTAGTATATACACCTCGTAAAATAAGTAGGTTCATAATACAAAACATACCACAATGGAGTGGAAATTGAGAGAAAAGACCTTACAGAGATCATACCGTTAAAGTGAGGATTAATCAATAAATTGATTATGTGTATCAAATGAAAATAAACATATAAAATTTTTAAAATAAACATAGAATAATTAAAATTCATTACACATATAATCTTATTATATCAAAGATAATGAATAAGAAATATAAACCAATGAAAAGAAATTGAGTTATGAAACACTTACCACTGGGTAACATTCAAGTAAAATCCCCTTGGATGAAATAATAAGAATTTTAACATAAAATAAAAATAAGTATTAAGGATTAATGATATAACATATAAAAGGATCAGTTTATATATAATATAAAAGAAATTGGAGCAAAACATTAAAATATATCTCAATGAAAGGAAATTGGGACAGAATCTCTTACCTCGAGTCTAATTTCCTTTGAACCTATTTAAAAATACTATATAATAAATATAGACTTATTATACTAATATTATAAAAACATAATCATATATATAATACCATAAATTAATTACTTAAAACTTTTTATCACCCGTTTATTAATAATTCTTTGTTAAAATTACTATTATGGGTGATAACTGCTTTGTTTTCCATGTATGTTATGGTTCAGTAGTTTTGATATTTTTACTTTGATCATGGTTACATAATCTCAAAAATATTAACCCTAATATAAATATAATATATATTAATTATATAAGTATTTATAACAATCTATAAAATTATATATAAAAAAATGAGTTACACCGTTCACGGAGATGGTAGGTTGTACATATGCATGAACGTTGTCTTCATTTTTTTGATGGATGGAATGAAAGAAATGAAAGTAATAATTAAGCCTTGTAGAATAATTATTATATCACATATATTCATTAAATATATCCTTATTACCATACACATCAAAATAAAATGAAAAACATATCACATTGCTACATAGAGGCGGTATCACACACGTATGCATGAGCGACGTTATCATTTTCCAAAGGATTGTAATATAAGAAGTTATATTTAATACTATTATTTAAGATGTATAAATGTATCGTAAATATCATATATATATATATACATTAAATACATAATTATATCCATCTGTGAGAGGTGGCTATAGAAATGAATTACATTGGTTCGAGAGGCGGTAGTCTGTCGTACACACAATCGACGGTTTCGTATCCCATTTGATGGAAGAGGAGATAAATATAGGTTATTAAATTAATATAATAACATATAAATATATTTAATATGTTAGATTTATTAATTTATCGTACTTGAATAAGATTTAAATGGGGTGAAGGAATAAATAAAATGAAGATGCATGGTTATACTCTATACCTCTTATTGAGAATAGGTTTATACCTAAATCCTTACTAGAATGGTTTTATGATGAAATAATGGACTCTAGGTATTGGGTATGAATTAAAGGAAAGTATTTGGGTAGGTATTTTTTGAACAAAAATTCTTTGGAAGTGTTAATAAGAGAGGAGAGGTGTGTCATTTTATAAGTGGGGGAGAGGACACACTTGGAATTTTTTAAAAGAATAAACTATACCCATGTTTTCCACATTCCAAAATGATCAAAAATGTATCATTATCTAACCTTAGAGGATATAGGTCTAACTATATCCATAAAATAGTAATTTTATAATTTTTTAGGTCTTTTTAACCCTTATATTTTAGTTTAAGCCCCTGGTAAATATGTTTTAACCTTAACCACGATAATTAATTTTTTACTGTTTTTACTATTAATTATGAAAAAAAATTAAGTTTTACTTATTAAATATTACTAATTATTATTATTAAAAATATTTAATCTATTTTTTCAAATTCAATCCATATAATTAGTATAATTTAATTTAAAATTAAACTCACAGACGTGATGAAAAGGCAGTTTTCCGAAGAAAACTTTTCTTATGTATAAAAGGTTTTTATATAAAAAATCAACTTGAAATTAATTAAAATGATCCAAATTTGATTAATAATAATATAATTGAACTATAATTTTAAAAAATAATAATAACCAAAATTTAACTTTTTAAATATTTTTAATTAAATGGTGTTTGTTAATAAAAAATAATATTTTTCATTATTCATCAAAAAATTAACCTTTTTATAAAATTATCAAAAAATAACTCTAAGATAATTTTGACATGATGATTTAAAAAATTATTATAATTTATAAAATACATTTTACAAATTTGGTAAAAATTAATTTTAACATAAGTGTGCAAAATGTGATGAAACCGCTATTTAGAAAAAATACAGTTTTTCATAAAAAATATTTCTTTTCCTTTCAAAAGATTATTATTTTATTTTTAATAAATTGATAACCAATAAATTTATTTATACATGTGTAAACCATATAATTTTGAAAATTTATTTAGTATAATTAATACTCTCTAATTTAACAAATTGGTTATAATGGGAATATTTAAATAATATATTTCATGGGTTATTTAAGCTCAGTGTTGTGTGTCGTGTACACTATCAAACCTAATGTTCTTATTTTAAAATATCAGGTTGTTACATTCTCACCACATTCAATAAATTTCATCCTCACAATTTTAACTTGTGATCTAAAAACAAGGGTTCACTATCTAAAAATACCTTGGTTGAAATCCCACATCATAAAAATGGTTAATAAAACTTCCTCTTGATAAGAGAGAATGGGAAGTATTAATATCATCTATAATAACACATAACTAGGTTTAAGAATAGAAAAACATTAGTGTGAAGTGAAGATATAGACTTGAAACAAAATATTATTTCTTAATAATGTTGGAGATTGATAGAGATCAATGATCACAAGAAAGTGAATAGTCTTGAGAAAGTCAACAACTTCAAAACCATAAAATGATGAGGTGTGAAAAAGACCATTAATTTATCATAAATTAAGGTGATAGGGTAATATTTTTTGTTTAAAGATCATTTTCTTAGGTTTGAGTAATTTTTTTACCATCTAGATGAAGAACATAAGTAAATATACTTACTAAATAAGTATAATTTCATCCTTTAATCAATTTACATCACAATCTTATCTTTTGTTCCAAACAATGAATATTCATGTTTTTTTATTCATAAATCACTAAAATAGAATTATGACATATCAAATAATCCAAAAAGGAATAACAATATATTCTTTCTATCTTTTATAAAAACAAAATGGTTATCACATGTTATCCAGTATAATACATTAATCTCTAAAACCTCAATAGTGACACCCAAATTTAAACTTAATCCATTCTATAAGTATTTATCCACAAAACCCTTTATCTTAAATCTACAAAAACACAATATAATTCTTCCCAAATAATCATTTATGTTAAACCTAATAGTTAGTTATATATCTCAACCTAGTAAAACATCTCGTGAAATATCATTAATCACCTCAAAATTATAAAAATTCTAAAAATATTTGATCCTATAATATGTTTCCCAAAATAAAAAACATTAAAGTAAAAAAAAATTGCATACTAACTAGGACATCACGTAGTTCAATGGTAGTCATTTCACCCTTTTAACACTTCAATTTTCAATTCAATCCCTACGTCCTTACAAGATGAGATGGGTTTTCACATGTCATGTAGGTTATCCTTTTTCCAAAACTTTATTAATATAATTCATATAACATTCCAAAATTGTAATAACCCATAATTACCACAATATAAAATATAAGATAAACCTTAATTTTTTCTGATACCTTTACTCTTATGTCCATAAAATTTAATGGCATGTGTCTTTAAATAACTTTTTCACTAAAACATATTCTAAACTAATGGTATTTATTTCCATAAATGACTCTCAAAATATCCTAAATCATGATAAACTCCCATCACAAAAAACCTAAAAATGAGTGATTAAAACTTTGAACTTATGATAAAACTTGAACTCATAAACCCATAATGGTATCCATAACTCTTAAGTTAATCTTATATGGAGAGATATATGTTTCCAAAATTAACACAATCCTTAAATGTTTCATGACTCTAAAGACCAAAATAACATAGATAAAAATACTTATACAAAAAAATTATTGAATCCCAACACATAAATAGTTTAATCATTCCACTTAAACGATTAGAACAACATAAACCCTTCCTTGGTTTAGGAGTTAACCTTGATAATAGTTCATTGACTTATATAATGCTCAGGTTCCCCACATTTAATACAATTAACTATAAATGTATCCCTATGATGAAATTTATGTCCTTTCATAACACTATTTATTTTTCATTAGAAATTCACTAATTTATGCCCTTATTTTCCACACATAAAAAATTTTCATATTTCATTGAGACATTCTCCTGGGTGTATCTTTACACATTTTTGACATGAAAGAAATTTCCCCTTCTTTCCTATATGGTCTCTTCCACCTAGGCTCTCAATTAAATCTATCCTTATCTTATTTGGTGATTTCAAGAGTTGTTTAAGGTGTAGGTTGTTAATCATATATTATGATAAATAATTTGGCATAATCATGATATATTTCACTTCAATCATCATACCATTTAGTTGATCATAATCACTGCATTTTCCACCACTTTTAGTTTTAACATGATTCCTCCTGGTTCTATCTATTGACTAAAACCAAAAGTAATAGTATGAGCAAAAATAATCATAGTGGAAAACCAAATAATACTTTATAGGGTGTCTAAATAATGACACCTTCTTTTTATAATGTAAAACCTTAGGTTTAACCTAGGTTATTCATGGTCATCGTCTATTAAAATCCTTCATGATGGTTCATAAAGAAAATGTTAATTAAACCAAGAATATCCCATGGGAGTGTCACACTAGGTGTGTAGCAAGGCCTGATGTCATACACCATGTGGCAATCAATTCAAATCCCAATGTTCCCTTTTTATATTTATTTCCACAAGGTACAAATATACCAGATACACATTTGATTATAGTATTTAGACAAGGATGTATTTCTAGGAAAACCATATAATCTTTACCTTACCAAAACTTTAGAATGTTATCCTATACTTATACTTATCCTCAATGTCATTCATAGGGATATATTCCCTAATCCATGTTTTTAAAAATATAATTCCCAAGGTTTTTACTAATCTTTTTATAATACCAACTATAAAGGCCCCAACGCTAGTATCCTAGATTCGGTGGTTAATTTATTACATTTTCACTTGATACATGGAATCACATCCCAAAGGACTAAATTGTTTATTAGTCTGATAAAACTAGATTCATACTTGAATCTCACATTACAATTGAAAACTTAAAATAAAACATATTATTTTCCTTGAGAACATCATTATTCCCTTAAAAATATCCCAAAATATTAGTCATAATATACTTCCTATCATCCCAGGGAAAGGAAACATAAGAAATGGGTAGATCAAATGTTTAATAAGGTTATGCATAAAGTGTAAGCTATAATGAATAAATAATGTATAATAAATATGGAAAGGTAAATATCTAGAAAAAAATATATCTAATCAGTAACTTGATCATGAATAATAATATGGCAGGAATAAATGGTGATCAAATAATTTCATATAAATAATCAAATGAGGTTTAAACTTATCCATGGATATCATAAATAATCACATGGACATCAATAAATTGTATCATAATTACAGAATTCATGATTCTAGACATTGTGACCATACAGTTAAGGCCTCATGCCAATACATCTTACATAAATGGGTAAGGCCTCAGCCAAATACACAAGTTATTTTTTCACATGTGACCTATCAATTCATCTAGGAGCAATAGAGGGACCATAATTTCACTTATTATGTCAAATACATCCCCCATATAAAATGTGTTAAACATAATCAACATAAACATTTGTATTGAAAACTATCATACTAAATTTTAAGAATTTCCCTACTCAATAAACATAATCATAAACCATCTAGAGTAACATGTATAATGTTATCAAAATTTTATATCCCCAATAAAACTAATCATAAAAAATCAATATAAATAATAATGATGGTATCATTACAACATATCCCCAATGAATCATAATAAAAATAAGGATTTTTATCATTGATGGAATATAAATAGAATGAAAAATTCATTAAAAACATTCTTGAGGAAAATACCATTTCTACTTTGAAAATAACTTTTAAAACTAAAAATTTATAAAATATTAGGGAAAAAATATTTTAAAATAACATTTTAAAATTATAAAGTAAGCTTACAAAATTGGGTGGTCATGATGGAGGAAAATTATGTTCATTCCATATATGTTAAAACAAATATTCCTTTCACATTTTTGTAAGAAAATTCAAAAGCGTCTCTTTCTGAAAATAATGAGAAGATTCATTTTAAAAAATTATTTAATAATTAAAACATGGGTGAAATTAATTTTAACAATCATAATATAATTGTTAAAATATTTTTTAAAACATTTTTATAAAACATGGAAATGAAAGATAAAGGATTTTTTACCAAAGATATAAATAAAGTCGGATTTTCTTAAAAACATTTTCTAAAAAAATTTAAGTACCAAAGGGTGGAAAAAGGTAATGATATTTAGAAATTTCAGGAATAAATATAGGATAATAAAATATATTGGTTTTAATATATAAATACAAAATAATCCCACTAAGGGATACATAAATATAAACAATCTTAAATGATGATGAGATTGTGAAATAAACCCTTACAACATTGGGGACTTTTGAATAATAAACCCCATGAGAGAAATAACTTAAAATAAAACTTTAAATACCATGAATATAAATTTATCTATGATATTATATATAAAAGGTACATTATATACAACACATAAAATAAATAAGTAGTGAATATGACATATGTTACACAGAAGTAAAAGTGAAATGAGAAACCCTTACAGTTTTGGTAACTTTTGAATCAAAAACCCTGTGAAAGAAATAAATTAAAATGAAACATTAAATACCATGAATATAAATAGATTAATGATATAAAATATAAAATTAATAATATATACACCTCATAAAATAAGTAGTTTCATAATACAAAATATATCTCAATAGATTGGAAATTGAGACAAAATCACTTATAAAGATCATGCCGTTGAAGTGAGGATTAATCAATGAATTTATTATGTGAATAAAATTTAAATCCACATAAAACAATTTTAAATAAAATATAAAATAATAAAATTACATCACACACATAATCTTATGATATCAAATACAATGAATAGGTAATATAACTTAATGAAAAGAAATTGAGTTATAAAAAACTTAGCACTTGGTAACTTTAAAGTCAAATCCACTTGGATGAAATAATAAAAATTGAAACTTAAAATACCATGAAGTATGAAATATTCATGATATAACATATAAAAGGAGAAATTTATACAACATATAAAATAAATTGGTGTCTAACATTAAAATATACCTCAATGAAATGAAATTGAGAAATAATCTCCTGCCTAAGGTTTGATTTTCTTATTACATGTTATAAACTCCTATATAATAAATATAGACTTATTATGAATATATTAAAAATAAAATATTCATATATATCATACCATATATTATTTACTTATAACTTTTTATCACCCATTTATGAATAATTCCATGTTAAAATTACAATTCTGGGTGACAGTTGCTTCATTTTTATGTATGTTCCGGTTCAGTAGTTTTGGTATTTGTACTAGGATAATTGTTACATAATGTATATAATGTTAAAAATAATATAAAAATCATATATATTCGTTATATAATTATTTAGGATAGTCTATAAAATTTAGGGATAGAAAAATGATTTACATCATTCATGGAGATGGGTTTTCATTTTTTTGATGAATGGAATGAAAGAAGGGTAAGTAATAATTCACCTTTATAGAATAATTATTATACCATATATAGTCATTAAATATTTACTTATTACCATTAATTTCAAAATAAAATGAAAATGTATCACATCGTTGTGCGGAGGAGGTGGTCTACATGTACGCACGAGCAACGTTGTAATTTTTCAATGGATTGGAAGGTAAGAAGGTAAAAGGGATACTATAATTTAGGAAGTATAATTGTTTCATAAATATAATATTTATATATACATATTAAATCCATAATTATATCCATATATGATAGGTGTTTATGGAAACAAATTACATCAGTTTGCAAGGCGGTAGTCTACTGTACACACGATTGACGGTTTTGTTTCCCATTTGATTGAATATGAGATGGATATAGGTTATTCCATTAAAAAAATAACATAAAAGTATGTGTAATATATTAGTTTTATTATTTTGTCTTAGTTTTAGAATATTTTAAGGGGTATATAAAGAAATAAAATAGAGACGTATGGTTAAGAACTATACCTCTTCCTCAAAGAACAACTTTAATTTTATACCTAAATACTTCCTAGAATAGTTTTTTGATGAAACTGCGTAATCTAGGTAGTGATTAGGGATGTAAGGAAAGGATTTTATAATTTATTGGCTGAAACAAATGGCTTTCAAAGTGTAAATAGGATAGTATAGGGTGTTTCCTTTTATAAGTGGCGGAGAGGACACGTGTGAAATTTTTTAAATGAATAAATTATACCCATATTATTCACATGAAAAAAGAATCCAAAATAGATCATTATAGAACCTTATATGATATAAGGTAAAAATATGTCAATATAATAGGAATTGGAAAAAAAAATATGTCATTTTAACACTTATATTTTTATTTTAACCTCTGGAAAACTCATTCTAACCTTAACCGCGGTAATTAATTTTTACTATTTTTACTATTTATTAGTACCAATAATTAAGTTGACCTTATTTCCTAATATTAATTATTATAATTAAAAAAATTAGTCCATTATTCAAAATTAAAACCACATAATTGAAATAATTTAATTTAAAATTAAACCCATAAACGTGATGAATAAACAATTTTCTCAAGAAAAGTTTTCTTTAGTATGAAAAGTTTGTATATAAAAATTCAACTTTAGAATGATTAAAATGAAATAAATTGGATTGATAATAATATATTTGAACTAATTGTATTAATTTTACATTTAAAATAATTTTTAAAAAAAATAACTTTTTAAATTCTTTAAATAAAAAGGTGGTTTTCAATAAAAATTTGTATTTTTCATTATTCATTGAAAATTTAATCTTTTCAATAAATTTTCAAAAACTCACTATAAGATAATGTTGATATGATTCTTTAAAAAATGTATTTAATTTTTTAAAATAAATTTTCTAAAAATTTTAAAAATTAATTTTATCATTAGTGCACAAAACGCGATGAACCCGCCTTTTAGAAAAAATACAATTTTTAAGAAAAACAAGTCTTTTTCATTCAAATGATTGTTATTTTTATTTTTAATAAATTTATAAAGAGTAAATTTATTTATAAATGTTTAAACCATAGAATTTTCATAATTTAGTTAGTATTATGCATACCCACCAACTTAATAGCTAGGTTATCACAGTCATGTTTAAATAATATATTTCTCTCATCGATTAAGCTCAGTGTTGTGTGTTATATACACTATAGAACTTAATGTTATTTTAAAATATTAGGGTGTTGAAAAAATCAACCTCCTCCACTATTATTCATGGGATAAAATATATAAAATAAACAACAATAGAGTATCAGATTACTCTCTAATGAAGTATTGGATATTTTTATAGAATTATAAATAACTAAAGTAAGAATAACTCAAAAATAAATAACAATAGATAAAAAGAGATAAAGAATATGAATATATTGTGAAGATCTATTTCTATGATCAATCAAGATATGAGCATAAATTTTCTTCTTCTTCTAATTTATTACCTTTTTAATATTTTAATAATATTACTTTGATTTATCTTTATAAGGCTATCACAAAGTTTTGGTTTTTTCATATAAAAGAGTGTTTTGTGTGAAAACTATAAATATTATAGGGCAATACTATTTTTATTTTTATTTTTATTTGGAAATATATTGTCTATTATCTCCCAGAGAAATTATCCAAAGTACCCGCACTTGTTCATGTTAGGTTCTTTGAATTTATATTAATAAAAACTTGAAATATCCATTACTAGATATTAATTAATTAAATCCTTGCACTTTGGTCGGAAATATAAAAATATTGACTTTGTATTAAAATATCTAATGAATCTATTTAATAATAATCATTATTAAATCCTTATACAGATAAATTGGATTTATAATACATAATTATTTGACCAATATTTAATACCTCAAAACCTAGTCATTGAAATATAATATAATTTTATCCTCAAATAGGAATGGATTCACTTAGGCATGATAGAAGATATATTCATAAAAGAATAATTTAGGAATTGTCACATATATTTCATCTCATAGTAGTATGTTTTTTCTCATAGTCCCAATTTTCTAGAATATGGTAGTGGAAACCTTTTCACAGTCATATATCTTCAGGGTTTCACATATTTCATCATGATAGCAAAACATTCTTCCTGGTAACTAGACGTGTTTCATTCTAGAAGAACTTGATTAGTAGTATCAAAACATTATTCATGGTCACACTTCCTCTACATGGTCTCCCAAACTGATGCATGGTCACAAGATTTTCTTCACAATAACATAATTATTCTGATGATCAAACATACTTCTTATAGAATAACAATGAGTAAAAACATGGCCACATAGTTTTCCATCATGGTTGCACATATGGATATGGATAAATTCTTCACAGTATTAGAGTCTGGTGTACAATCACATTGCTTAAGGAATGGTGGTAGGGATCTCACAGCAGGAGGTACATCCCATAATATCATATTTTACTTGAAGAAATTTACAAAAAAAATCCAAAAATTATGAAATTATATCATACAATTCATAAATGATTAGTAATAAAGTAAGCATGATTTTTGAGATTTAAAATAGATAAATTATTAGACTGAGTCAATAATCTCCTCCTTTTGTGATAAAAATAATGGTTGGAAATAAATTTAGAATAGTTTAATCAAATAATTATTAGATCATAGTTAAAGCACACAAAAAATAAAGTTCCCCAAAATGTTCCCATAAAAAACATGCCACATATTCTCCTCCTTTTGGGAATATCAAAAATTCATAAACATAAAATTAAAAAAATAGAGTAAAAGAAATAAATTTAATGATAAGAATGATGAATTTTCATTAATATCAAATTCAAAGGATTACATCATCATAATAAAAAATATCAACCCTATTAGATCCTAATAAAATTCCAAATTAGAAGCTCTTTCAAGTGAATATTTGTCCTTATAATAAGAAGGAGGAGGAGCATAGGTAGGTGGAGTTATAGGAATCCTAAAGAGAGTTCCTAAATCCATTAGTCTGAGGTGACTCACTACCTCAACTAAAGTAATAACAAATGGTTTTACTATTATGGAAGAAGTGAAAAAATGAGATAAAATATGAGCTAAAACTAATGTAGTGATAAGTACAATAGTATGAGAAATCAAAATTATTCAGGTAATTTAAATAAAATTATTTATAAATTTAATAAAATAACTGATGAATCAACCACCATTCTCTATAATGTGAAATAAGTGCTTCTTCTCTTCTAGAAAGAATTTCAATAGAGGAGTTATTCCCTTCAACTGATTTACTTTTTCCTTGATGGCTCTAGTATAGGATGTATTCTAATATTTTCATCTAAAAAAATAAAATGGGAGGAGATATCATATTTAGTGAATATCATGGAAATATAATACTTAATATCTTTGGTTATATGAACCTCAACATATTGTTCTTCATTAATACATTCCTAAGAAATAGTATATACATTTTTTCCATGGGATTTTATCATCTGTAGCTTTTCCTTGTGATAAATGGAGGACTCCCCCAAAAAAATTCAACTCTTCCCAAACTATGATTTTAACCAAATATTCATAAAAAGTAGTATGGATTAGAGAAGGAATATATTTAGAGGATAAGGAAACTTTATAACCAAGAAAATCTAGTTAACCAAAGAGAGTGAGATCCCTTTGGTTCAAATCCACCTTTAAGTCCTCCAAGGGAGAGTGGATTTCCATAATATGTTCAAAAAGATTCTCAAGTTCTTCTTCCATGTTAAAAACCATCAAGAATAACATGGGATGGATATGTTTCAAAACAAGAGATAAAGTCAAATATATTTCATCATGGTTAGAATCCTTACCCTAGTAATCATATTTATTATGGAAATTAGCAACAAAAAAATATAATATAATATTAAAATTTAACCAATATATCTCTGGTAAGATATATAAAAGGGGGGTAAGAGGATAAGGAGGTGAATACATATTCTATCTAGGAGAAGAAATAGTAATGTTGTTACCAGCATCATCAAGTATGTCACCCTCATCTTCCACTAAAACTATAATGTCTTCCTCATGAATAGATTATACTAAAACTATTACCTTTTCTTCTTTAAATAAAAAATCATCTCTAACTATCTCATTTGAAGTAAAAGGCTAGAGAATCTCATCCTGATCAATCCTTTCAACCAATGATCTCTTATGATCCTTATAAAGATCATAGATGGAAGGTCTACTATGCTCAAGTGTACAACCTCCATCATCACCAACACTATCAGATTCAGAATCTAAATTATTAAAGCTAAGAACTAATGATCCTAGAAACCCATCTCCCTTAATCACAGTATCATATTCATCTAGTATAAATAGGCTTCGAATAATTGGTCTCACGGAGTAACTTTGGGCATCACTTTCTTAATCATCACTCAATTACATACTAGAATCAAAGATGGATATGAAAGGATTATTATCCTTATCTCCATCCTCTTCATCAACAACATATATTGAATCTTATTAGAGATCAATCACATTATTAAGAATCTCAAAGTCAAATTCCTTATAATATAAAGTAGTAAAAACCTCTATTCCTGATATATCATCATCATCAAACATTTCATCCCTATTTGGTAAGAAAATCGGAGAATTTGGTGGACTATAAAAGATATTCTGGATCCTTAAAGTGTCAATATCACCGCAAAATTCTAATAATACAGACATTGATTCTTCCTTGATCTTATCACTGACTTCACCAAATTATTTATCTATAGAATACTCTACAATCACATCTAGTTCCAAATTAGGATAAACTAAATATCTTGTTCTAGTAGTGTTTCTTACTAGACTAGAATTCTCATAAATATTTTCATTATACAAAACCCACTTATTAATCCAAGGGTTCCAGTTTAAATTTATTATCTTATAGGTGTCCTGGATCAAATAAAATCCACCATGCTGAGTAATCCATTCTTCTCATTCAGGAATAATACCTCTAACTTCCAACAAGTCAAATATCATCCGAGGATAGGATATATAATTTTACTTGGATGTAGGTTTACACATATCTTTCATATATACCATGATATACCATCACAAATTCATCTTGGATTCTTTCTTTATGAGGTAAAAAAATAATAAATCCCGGTACCTCAAGATACTAAATTCCTCATTCCTTAGACATATCATGTACTGTATAAACATAAAAAGAAGTTTGAATTCACCATAAATTTCCAAATCAATAGATCTACTTGGGTTATAATCTCTAATTAACTCCAAAATATATTCCTCAATAAAAAACTATGAATGGAATATAGGGTAATAACCCTAACGGTCTTCATATACTCCTTCATGAGAAACTCTCAAGTATTTGGCCCATTTCTTTGATGAGAATACCATCTCTTCTCCCCCAACCAAAGACCTTATGAATCTTTATTTTATCCAAATTCATATTCAGAATGTAAATAGAAGTTGTGAAACAGTCTAGGATAGAATAGTTGATCATTCATAGAGAAAAATTAGTCCATCCTTTTCCATGAACACCTTTTCACACAAGTGATATACTAGATTGAAACCATTCACTATCCATTTTTTCTGAAACAACTCTACTATGTGATAAGATATTATTTTGTGGATTAATATGATGAATATATCCATATATGGATATCTTTCATGGTTGAGGATCATTGGGATAACTAGAAATGAGATCTTATTTTATCTTCATCATACCAATAGAGATTTGAAGTTTTAAATTATTAGTGTTGGGTTCAAAAGAGAAGGGGAGGGTAAGTTCAAAAGGTGCATGAGAGAAAATGTTTGATTTAGACTCTAAATAGGTAATTTGATCATTTATGGAAAAAATGATTATAAAATATAAAATGGATCTTAATTCAAATAGAATTCCAAATTTAAGAGTTAAAATAGAAAAAATTAAGCCTGCATATTAGTGTTCACATGGTAGCACTCAAACAGTAGCACATGCATGGTAGCACATGCACAGTATCACTCGCATGGTATCACTCACACAGTATCACTTCCATGGTATAACTTACAATGGTAGCACTTACCATGGTAGAAAATACCACAGTAGCACTCACCATAGTATCAAGGACCACTGTATAAAATCCATATGGTATTAACCTCATGGAAGCATATGAAACATGACTTAATTCTATCAAATTCAAAAGAATTTAGGTAATAAAATATTAATAATAATTTATCATACTAATCTCATGTATGATATATCTTATTCTCTTAACATTCAAAATATTTGTAAAAATTTCAGCAAGATAATGTTCAGTGCCAACGAATTCCATAGTTATATCACCCTTTTGAAAATTATCTCTCAAAAAGTTATTTCATGTATCAATGTATTTTCTCCATGAATGAGATATAGGATTATAAACATTGTTAATAGCACTTCTATTATCATAGTTTAAAGTGACATGTCTAAATTGATATCCATAGTCTACAATGTGTGTTTCATCTATAATATTTGTGCACAATAACTGCCTACAGCTATGTACTTACCTTAAAAATGGATGATAAAAAAATTCTTACTACACCATGATACTAGATACTTTCTCAAAAAGTGATATATTCAAAAGTTCCTTTTTTATATAACTTATAGCTACCAAAATTTGCATCTGAATAACTAATTAATTCAATGTATTGTCCTCAAGAGTAAAACAATCCAAAATTAATTGTATTCTTAAGGTATTTAAAAATTCATTCAACAATATTCAAATTATATTCCTTGGGGTTTGATTGAAAACAATCACATACACACACACTATACATAATATCAGGGCACCTAGAAATCACGTAAATTAAACTTTCAATCATACCTCTATAAGTGGTTTGATCTATTATTTTCATAGTTTCATCCAAATATAGTTTATAGGTTGTACTCATGGGAGAATCACTTCCTTTTATATTGTCCATACCAAAATGTTATAAATTATACTTTGTGTTTTTTACTTTGATTTAAAATAATTCGTTCCTTATTTTGAAAAATATGAAAACTAAATAACTTTACATCTCCCATTAAAATCATTTCAAAATTAATTCTACCTCACTTTTGAAAATAATATACATTAGGAGTTTTTGGATAAAACAAAAAATATATCATCAAAATATATTTTAACTACCAAAACGTATTTTGAAATTTTTTTTATAAATAAAGTAGGATCAGATATCCATTTTTAAAAACATTTTTAAATCAATAAAGAGATAAGCCTATCATACCAGGAAATATGATCTTTTTTTAAACCATAAAGGTATTTAGAAAGTTTGAAAATAAAATTTAGAAAATTAGGGTTTTAAAATATAGGGGGGTTTTAAAAAAACATTCTCAACAATATGGCCTTTAATAAATTCACTCTTAACATCCATTTGATACAGTTTGAAATTCAAATGAGCTACATAAGCAATCAAGTATTATAATAAACCCAATCCTAAATATAGGTGAAAATTATTCTCTGTAATTAATCCCTTTTTCTTGACTATAACCTTATTCAACAATTCTATCTTTATTTCTAACTACAATTCTATATTTATCAACCTTGTTTCTAAACACCCATTTATTTATAATATTTTAGTAGTCTTTAGGTCTTTCTACTATTTTCCATAATTTTTTTCTTCCAAAAATATTTAACTCTTATTGCATGGGAATAACCCAAAATTCATCCTTGATATCTTCATTAATGTGTTTAGGTCCAAGATGTGATAAGAAATATTGATGTTCATCCTCATTTATAAGAGAATCTCTAGTTTGAGTACCTCTATTTAGATCTCCAACAACATCATCTATAAGTACTTGGTACTTAAATTTCTTCCTCAGGGTCTAGTTTAGTCACTTCCTCAACACTAGGTTATTTTTTTGGTAGGCATACAGGTCATCCTACGTGGTGGTCATTAGAATTGGATGAGGTATTGATATTCAAGTGAGAAAAATCATCCTCAATGTCTTCTAAGGTAGTTTTAGGGAAATGGGGATCTATTTTATAAAACTTTACATGTACACGTTCTTCTAAAACTTTGGTTATTATTAAAAGCCCTATATAATTTAATAAAGGTTGAATAACCAAGAAAAATTAATTGATGAATTTTTTATGAAATTTCTTATAAAAAAAATTTATGTTGAGAATAAAGACCTTACAACCAAAAACTCAAAAGGAATTAACCTTTTTTATTCCATTCCATAAATCATATGAGGTCCTATTTAAAATAGTTCTAATAATAACCCTATTGATAACGTAGCAAGCAATATTGAAAAATTTAGCTCAAAAATAAACTGGTAATTCATACTCATTGAGCACAATTTGAGAAATCTCTTAAAGATTCTTATTCATTATTTTGATCACTTAATTTTTTGGGGAGTACTAGGAGATAAAAATTCATGATTATAGTCGTATTGTGAGTATAAAGTCTCAAATTCTTCATTTTCAAACTCACGACCATGGTCAATCCTTAAGGTTTTAATGGTAAGCCCGCTAAGGTTTTATACATATTTTTTATATTTTGTAAAAAAGGAGAAGGATTTACTTTTGTGAGATAAAAATAATACCCAAGTAAGTATAGAAAATTAATCTATAATAACATGGTCTTAATTATTCCCACCAAGGATAGAAACTCTAGAAGGTCCAAAAAAATCTTTGTGAACCAATTCTAGGGGTTTAGAAGTCAAATGTTTTTTATTTGGTTTGAAAGAAAACTTATGTTGTTTCCCTTTTTGAATCAAATTACACACTTTGTCTTTAGGAATTCTAGTTTTGGTAAATCCATAACTAAACCTTTCCTTGTTAGATTTATAGATGAGTGTAAATTTTAGTGGCCCAGTCTCTTATTCCATATCCAATATTCTTTATGAAAACCACTTGATCAAGAATAATTTTGAGAAAATAATGAATCTATATCAACTGCATAAACATTGTCATTGTGTAAAAAAATAAAAATAAAATAAATCATTCTTAGAATCATAGATCTTTCAATCATTGTTATAAAAATTAATATGATAACCATCATAAAATAATCCTGAGATGCTAAGAAAATAATATTTTAATCCATCAATAAATAACTCTATAAAATAAAATAGAATTATAATTACTGATTTTACCAAGTCCAATTATTTTCCCTTTGGTATTGTCACTAAATGTGACATGTACTCCATCTCTATTTATGTGGTTCTTAAAGATTGATTAGTCTTCAGTAATTTGTATAGAACGTCCATGGTCGAGATACTATAAGTTATTATTAGTGTTGCTGGCACAAAAATGTTGGAAGAAAAATAAAAGGGGTGCCGCGAACTGCCACAAAAAGCCACTTCACGGAGTCCCACAAGAACCGCGGCCGCCGCGAAGAAAAGGAGGTGGGACGCTCTGCGAAGGCCTGTGACATTCTCAAGCAAGCCGCAGAGCAAAGGAGGTGGGATGCTCCGCGAATGCCTCTAACATTCGCGAGCCCGCCATGAAGCAAGGAGGCGGACCCCTCCACGAACCAAACTGACATTCGCAGACCGCCGCGAAGCAACCACAGACCTCTTCGAGCTGCATAATCTCTGCTTCACGGCGCCTCTTGCCTATAAATACCGGGCTCCCCCTAAGCCCAACGGATGGACAATCTGACCTTTGAACTTCCTAGCTCCCAAATCGCGAAGCACCCTTTTCTCTACGAATCATGAGCTACACGAGGTACTTTTGCTCTGTGAAGTGCCTCCCCCTTACCTCGTTTTAATCCCCTCTTCTGAGAGGGATTCCTTTTGCGAAGCCTAAGGGAATTTGTGAAGTAAGGGGATCCCCAAGGGGACCCGGGTTGTCACAAAGCATTTATGCTTCGCGAAACACCCCTCATGTACACGTGATCCACATTCCAAGGCAGGGTCACTATACTTCGCAAAGCACATTGCTTCACGACAATTTGCTTCGCGAGGCGCCTGTGCTCCGCAAGGCAGTGCTCTGCGAATGCCTTTCCACTTCATGAAGCACCTCCCATTTTCACGTCCGCCCCATTCTAAGGCTAAGGAACCCCACTTCACGAAGTACACCCCTTTGCAAGTTCCCTCTACCACACAGAGCAACCCATCTCCACAAGGCCCCTGCCTATGGACCCCTCTTTTTGGAAATTCCTTTTCCCGTGTGACCCTCCGGGTTTGCATGATGTGACTTTAAAGTCCCCTGGACGATACCACCCATTGTGTTGGTTCTCCTAATGCTTCTTCGCATAGGCATGCTAACGACTATTGCTTCTTCGCATAGTCACGCTAACGTGGACCCCTCAATGGTTCGCTCTGTGACACCCCCTCACCACGGCATTGTTGGTACCTTCCCTCCCACAAGGAGCAGAGGGTACCAGTTATGTATGTCCTAGGGGTGCGGAGTAAACCCACCTCGTCCGAGCTACAAGACGTTAAACTACCAAGCACCCTCATCCTCAACACACAACGTTAAAATGTGACATCGCCCTATGCCTCTCATGCGGGGTGCCCCCACCTTGGACATTATCCACACCCCCTGGTCTCCATATGGGATGATATCCTCCTTTTGGGAGTGGAATTTTTCTGTGGGGGAAGGGAAGTCACCTTGGTGTATGCCCCCTCTCTTTTCTTGTAGGAGGCGGCACCCCTGCCCCTCCTCACTTCCTCGGTGACAAGGCTAGCGGAGGGCGTGATAGGGAATGTGGATCCTCCTTTATTTGGTCCCAAGTCCCTCTTCCGCTGCGCTTTGTCTCCCTCGGGCCTCCAACCTCGAGTAAGTCCCAGCACCATGGGCTGCCTCAGAGCGTAAGCCCCACTTTTCTTCACTTCCCACGGATGCAAATTTTCTGACGTGTTGTCAGGCCTTTGTTGCCTCTTGTTTCTCACACCGAGCACGACTCATGTGGGATTAGAGTAAACATCGACCATGGCACCATCCCCATCCCGCATGACGTTAAACTGTATTCCAATCCATCGATAAGCTGTTGTGACCCACCCGAACTATGGGGACTTTGATCCATGTCAAGGCATGGTACGTAGGAATCCTCAGGAGGTTCAAGCCCAACACCTATTGGACCACCGGTCCATCTTCATGTCGGTTCGTCGACACGCCCCCACCCTAACAACGGGGACTTTGATCCATGTCAAGGCATGGTACATAGGAAGCCTCTCTGAGGTTCAATCCCACCACCCACCAAGACCAAGGTCCTCATTCACGTCGGTTCACTGGCACCATCCTCGTCCCGCATGACGTTAAATTGTACACCCAAACTACGGGTACTTTGATCCTTGCTTAGGCAAGGTACGTAGGAAGCCTCCCTGAGGTTCAAGCCCATCATCCACCTGGACCAAGGTCCTTATTCATATCGTTTCTCCAACACTGCCACCTCTCGAACTATAAGGACTTTGATCCATGTCAAGTCATGGTACGTAGGAAGACTCCACGAGGTTCAAGCCCACCACCTGGTCATTCTGATCTCCTTCACGTCGGCTCACCAACACCCGGTCATCCTAGAGTGTAATCCCCATACATCCTCCCGAACTATGGGGACTTTGATCCATGTCAGGGTATGGTACGTAGGAAGCCTCACGAGGTTCAAGCCCAACACCTATCGGACCCCCGGTCCATCTTCACGTCGATTCGCCGACATGCCACCACCCAAACTACGGGGACTTTGATCCTTGTCAAGGCATGGTACGTAGGAAGCCTCCATGTGGATCAAGCCCAACAATAATTGGCCCTCACCGCCTCTGTGTTGGTGTGCCAAGCCCCTTTTTTTTACCTGAACTACGCGGACTTTGATTTGCTGCTACGGGGATATGTAGGAAGTCTCTTTGAGGCTCAAGACCAAAACCATCGTCCATCCTGATTCTTACCCGGGCCACCACATCCTGGTGATATCATGCCACCCCATTCCACTCCACAGCATTTGAGAAGCTACCCAAGTGACGGCCCCAATATCGGTGTTCTCTCAAGGGGTTTCTTCAATCTGATCCACTCTAGATAGTGTTCTGATCAGCCCGATCTATCTCTGCTGGATGTTAAACATGTAGCATACCCTGTGTTAAACATGGGAAGCTGAGGAAAACCTCATATACATTCCTATGGCATAGGATTCCCCGCATTCGATGTGGGATTCCTCGGGCTTCCGCGCCTTCGAGAAGCCCTATAATAAGGGACAAAATACAGAAACTCCAATTCCCCAGCATCCAGGCATGCCAGTGATGCCTCAACGTGACTACTCCCCCAATTGAAGGTTGTTGGCTTGACTAGACCCCTTGGAATGTCCTGACAGAGGTAGTGTAATTAACCGGCGTCCATGGAAACATGGCACTAGGAATAGTTTCACGAACTACGTCTTAATATATAATGGAGACCCGGATTAGGTGACGAATTTCTAGGAGGAATCCATGGAAGGAAGAACCAACATCCCATCATCCTGTTTCGATCAAGGAGAAAATGTCCCTGAACAAGGAATGGATGTCACCCACCTTTGGAAAGTGGGAATGAAAGGAAACAGAACAGCGCCGATGTCCCCCGAACGTGACGGACGTGTGCACCCCGGTGAAAGCGTCGGAAATAGAAATGGTTAACCCGATGTGAAATTCTTATCCTCGATGTGGAGATCAGTAGTGCTCGAGACATCAGTAGAGTGATGTGTCACCGGATCCAAATATCCAGTGTCGGGCCCCGCCAAGAAAATAGCGGGTCTGGTGTGAAACTCACCAGAAGATGGGGTAGTCAAAATGTTCGGCATCTCAGTTGGTGACGTTGTCAGCGTGGATCCCTCTTACCAGTCATGGAAGAAGGAATGGTGTTGGGGAACTGGGAGTTGATTTCTTTTCCTGTCAGTACTAATGAGCTGATCTCCATGCTCTCAGGAACCCAGTTGCTACATTCGGAACCCGATCACCTCTTGCCCACCGACGCAGGGGCGGGGAAAATATCAACGCGGCTACCCCGCGTGGTTCTTCCTCTTCTACAATGACCTCGAATGTCATGACTACTGGGCGGCCACACCCCCTCTCCCCATTAGAAATTATGCAATGAAGGGTAATCAATGATCTTGTACCTAGGTATGAGGAGGAGGGGGTCATCCCTACAAGGGACATGGCCCGCCTGGATATAGAGGCATCTGCGCCTCACCGCCAACGCCACCCCTGAGGGCCGCGCAGGGATCCGTTTCTCCCCACTCCAACCTTCAATCGTTTCGGGTGCCTCTCCCTGGAATGCCTCGACGGCTCCATGCCCTACGCCGATGAGGTAGGGGATGTTCGGACCTGCCCATCCAGAGTTCCATCCTAAGGGTTCCCAGTGAGGGCCCCCACCAGGCCGCACCAGTGCCGCCACCTAGTTCCCCTAGATGAAGATCAGGTAGACTACCTACATGCACCACCGGTACCGGCCCGGCTGAGCCGACGCCAGCGTCGGGCACAGGCCGGGGAGGATTCCCATCAAGGGGCGTCAACGTCAGCGGCTACTATGGCCTGAGCCACTGTCGATGTGCATCATCAACCCCCTGTATATGCCGAGTATGGGAAGCTATACGCCTGACCCGAATCGAGGACCCAACCACCCCATGGGTAGGCTGGGTCGACTCTCCTGGTCGCAGGAACAAGCAGTGGCCACTGCGGACTAACACGCAGCAATGCCACCTAGTACGGGGGCCCTCCTCATGCAACTACCATGGAGGACGCGGGCCTTTCCCGCTCCCAGTTTCGGCTCAGAGGTATCCCTCATGCCACCTTCGACCCGAATGAGGGCCTTACCCATGGTAGCAACACCCCATATGGGAGCCTCTCTCGTGCTCATTACACTGGGAACGATGCCATCCCTTCTTCCATGGACCGCCGGCCTGAGGACGTTGCACATCCAGCCACTCTATGATGTGAGCACCTTCCTCACATCCTCGTTACAGCCGACGAAGGTCCTTCTCGTCCTAGAAACCAGAGGGGTGGAGACCAACTTCACTTCACAATCACCCAGTACGGAGGTCCTATCCATGTTCGGTCCAATCAGTACGGGGACCTGCCTCACACTGACGTCACCAAGGGAACCAAGCATGGAGGCCATGCATGTGCTCCCGTCAGTTCCAGCAGAGGTTCTACCCACACCAGCACCCAGCACAGAGGTCCTCCCTGTGTCCCCTTTGAAATTTTCCCCAGTGCTCCTCGCACCCCAACCCACTCAGGCGGAAGTACTCCCCGCCCCAACACTAGTACGGCTGAAGGACCTCCTCGTGCCGGGAATTTTCCCTCCCCCGAAGAGCCATTCCAGGGCAGGAAGGTGGGTCATCGCTGCTGCAAGAAGAACACTGAAAAGATTCATACTGAGATCAAACCGGTTTGTTTCTCAGATTCTGAAGCAGAGTATGACTCAGTAGTGGAACCCTCCCCTCGATCCTCTATGTCAAGGACCGGGGTGGGAATAAGGTATATCAATCTCATCCTTCAGGAGTCTGAATTCCATTGGATTACCGCCTCTCTTCGCAAGTACATACAGTTGGATGAAATTTTGGGAATCCCACAGGTTCCAACCGTGCAGTCGCCACCGTCTTCACTATGAGCGCCCTATACCTCGACCAGAGATCATGGAGAGCTATTTTGGGGACCGATGGCGGTTGAGCAATAGGGTGACCCATCACCAGCAACCACAATCCTTGCACCAGAAACTATGGATGCCAACCCATCGTATTGGGACATTATGGCCAAGTCACCACACTCCTCGGAGGATGGCCTAGAATTCGGAGGCCAGTCAGCCTATTTTCCGTATTCTCTACCGCCCAGTCTACTGTCTCAGCGGTCTGCCTCAGTACCGCTACTGGTTCCTCAACCGCCCCCAGTTGACGAGTGGGCCAACACGGGGCCAGACCCAGAATCCGAGCCCAGGAACTTATGGAACATTCTTGTGGCGGATCACTTCCCAGAGAATTTCTGGCCGGCAGCAGCATTGAACTTCTGTGCACCGGAATCCCTCACCCCAGAGGAATTCAAGTGCTTCCGTCAAACCCTATGGGCGACGCACTTCCATCTTTGTTATCATCGAGTTGTGTACCCTAGGATCCAAGTGCACTTTGAGGAAATTAGTGAGCAATGTCGTCTGGTCGATTTGGCCGCACTCCCCGTGGCCCAACGCCCTGAGTCATTGGGTCACCAGAGGACCCTCCAACAAACATGAGTTCATATTTTTAAGGAATTACACAAAATTATCAGGGAGGATACCCCCCACATGCAATTCCATGGCTGGGGGAAGTACGCTACCCTCCTTTTCATCCCTATTCGACGGCAGCCAGACTCGCTATGTGATATTGAGGACATGCCCCCAGGAAGGGTCACAGTCCACATGGATGACGTTGTGGACAAAGAGGATGAGCTAGAGTTTCTTGATGGAGACTTACCCCCTGAGGGTGTGCCACCACTATTGGACCCATCAGGGAGGATTAATCATTAGTAGAAGAACCTCCTAGGTCTCCCTGCATCCACCGAGTCATTGGTACTTAGTTGGAATGCCAATAATGGTAAAGAGAATGTCGGAGATTTCAGGCACTCCGACCCATCCGGCTTAGTGTAGAAGATGGAGGAAGACCCTGAGAAGGCCGTGTTGCACCAGAAACTTGCTGAGTAGAAGAGGATGGTCAATGAACTCCTGGACGAATGTGTTATAGAGCGAAGACCCGACTATGGTGATCCTAGGTTGGGGCAGCAGGGGTAGGAACAACTCCCCCCCCCTAGAGATATGCCTCCGGGAAACCCTGATCATACCTCTCTCGTAGACAGGGTTGAAGCCGGAACTCATGGCAAGAGGGTGTGATACGTCTCACCAAACCCTCCTAAACGGCGCGGCAATTCGAGGAATCCGGCCCAGGTTCCCCCAGTTGCCCCACAGGCCGCTCCGCCAGTCACTCCATGATTAGTTGAACCCATATACTATGTCGAAGAGCCCAAAAATGCACTCGTGGTTAGGGATCCCCGTCAAGATAGGGAAACCCGCCCGGATGATCCAATGGCAGCACACATCGCCCGCCTCGAGGAGTTGGAAACGTGACAGGTGGCAGTCCCACCAGATGTCAAGTCATATCCAGTGTGGGTGGATGATATGCCTGCACCCCCGGGTTTTGTAAATACCAATTTCTCACCCTTTAACGGGACAGGGGACCCACCGCAGCACCTGGCCCACTTTCCCTCTAGGTGTAGCCCCATATTGGGGAATCTAGCACAGCAGGAAGCCACCTAGCTCTGATGTTTTGTGCAGACATTGGAAGGCCCTGCATTTGTCTGGTACAGCCAGCTCCCCATTGGATCGGTGACTGGCTGGGAGGATCTTCATTGGAAATTACTATACCAGTTCATATCCACCACACGGAAGACCAGCATCGCAGACCTCTTCAAGTGAAAACAAAGGCCTGATCAGTGAGTTGCGACTTTATCACCCAGTGGAAGGGGCTCACATACTCCCTCGACATGCCACTGACTCAGGATAAATTACTGACGATGTGCGTAGGGAATGTAAAAACAGAACTGGTTCCTTCCCTGATCACTCAGAACTACCACAGAGGATTCCGAGACTTCTCAGATAAGGCCCAGTGCCTCGAGGAAGCTCTGCAATAGGCTAGTCAGGCACGTCCTCTTCCCCCTGTGATCCTAGAAAGGAGCGCTGCCAGAGTCGAGATCATCGCGGTGGTCCAAATAGAATCTCCTAGGCAGCTAGAATTGTTGCCAGTAGCACCAGTTCTGCAACCTCGTAGAGGCCCGGCACCATAGGCACAGCCTCCTTCCCAACAGTGACTGCCTTAGAATCGACAGGTTCCCCCACAAAATGCTCCACTACCGCCTAGGCGGGATAATCAGGCTCCCCTCCTCGGCAGGCTCCTATGGCCCCTCATCAGGGCCAGGCTCCTAGAGCCCCCTATCTGGAAAAAAGACACCATACTTACTCGTTCAGCAAGTATCAAGTCCCCGGTTACTTCCATAGTACCCTAGAGCATGGGATTGTCGCTTACCTGAGTGCAGAAGGTCGGCAGAGGCGAATCTCACTGATTTCCCCAACTATTGCCCTTATCATTGGATTCTGGGGCACACCCTCAAGAAGTTATATGTGTTTAAAGACTGGCTCCAAGACCAGGTCGATAACAACATAGTTAGGTTGGGCATGGCCCCAACACAAGTGGTGGGTGTCTTTGTGAGGTCAGAAAGCGGTAGCGACAACGAAGGTGAGTGGCATCAGGTTCCCAGCCGCGGATCCCAGAAGTATGAAGACTGGATGGCTCATAAAATAGTCGCTCGCACCCATGGTATTATCTAGGCATTCCTGAATTAGTCAAATCCTTCAGAACCTTCATCCATCACCTCTTCATCATCATCTCGTCCGGCCTCTTCCCAAAAGAGAAAGCATCGGCGGCTCAAGAAGAAGCAACGTGCTCCACCAATGTCATCGTCATCCCACACTCTCAGTGAATTCATGCCCCCTGAGATGGGGATCCCTCCTAGAATCTACCTAATGGTGGATGATTCACAAGTGATAGTCAGGGTTATGCTTCGGTTAATACCATGGAGTTGGTAAATCCCTATATGACTCCCGATGAGGGGGAACGCCTGGAGAACCTCCCCAACATCCTCAGTCGACGCCAACGTTGGCGGAGCCACGACCATATGGGTTGTAAAGGCACGTTATCCAGAACTTTCATCCAGGCCATTCATGCCACTAAGACCAGATAGCAGGCCCAGCGCAGAGCTCAGAATGCACAACCTCCTTATCTGGTGTCCTCAGATCTACCTCTATCGTTGTTCGTGCTACTAGATCAGGAAGAGCTACCTCGTCCATACCGCAGCCAGTCTCGCCCTGCTACGGGCCGATCTCAGTTGTCCAGTCCTCATCCAGCAGCTAATCTTCAGGCCTCAACTAGTGAGAAACGGTATGTACCTAGCACTATCCAGCCGTCGGTCCAGCCGGTAGGGCCTGCCATGCCTCCAATCACAGAGTGGCCTCCTGTAAGCAAAAGTTTTCAATTGGCGCAGTAGTATGATATCCTCAAGCACCTTGTCGTCATCCTTGTGAGGCTTTCTATCCTTGAGGCTCTTCTCCTGTCATCAGACATGCGTGAGGCGCTCACTAAGGCTCTAAGGAGACCCCTCCAGTTTGAGACGGAGGTAGCAACTGCAGAACCCTTCCACGCTGAGGCATTTGAGAACGCCGAATGCCAGGCATTTATCTCATTCTATGGTGAAGATTAA
This sequence comes from Viscum album, assembly GCA_963277665.1. Lineage (NCBI taxonomy): Eukaryota > Viridiplantae > Streptophyta > Magnoliopsida > Santalales > Viscaceae > Viscum > Viscum album. Next base: position 1,123,053,490 of record OY728141.1, read on the forward strand.
GACCCTCCCATACAGGGGCACATTATTCCATTGTACATGACTAGCCAGTTCAATGGAGTGGAAGTCCACCACTATCTTGTTGACACGGGCTCTGGAATTAACCTAATCCTGACTCAGACACTATAGAAGTTGGGGTTGTTTGAGGATGATTTAACTCCCTATGACCTAAGAATCCAGCTATACGACAGGACCGAGCAGACCCCGGTCGGCAAGATCGTTTGAAGACCCAGTTCGGTGGCCTAGTTTCCAGTACTAAATTCATGATTGTCTCCCAGGACACTACGTACAACGCATTGATGGGCAGGCCATGGCTCCACCTGCATGCAGTGGTCCCTTCATCGTATCACCAATGACTCAAATACTCCCTCAATTGTCGAGTAGGCATGATCCAAGGAGATGCGTCTCCTTTTGCCTATTGTGAATCCCACTATCTGGAAACTTACTATTATAAGAGCAAGGATAAGCAGATTCTAGCAAGTGATATTGAGCCCGCCATGGTCCCAAGTGATCCCTGGGCAGGTCTGGATAACGCCTACATCTTTCTGATCCATCGGTTGGAGGCTACGACCCCTGACATGGGTCAATGCTTTGTCGTTTTAGGTATGAGAGGAAGTCATAATCCCAATTCCAAGTGACTGTGGAAAATCACCTCATACTCCTATAAAAAACAAGCTCATGTGATCCCGGAACCTCCAACCCCCGTAAGGTATCGGGACGTCCGACTCATGGCAACGGCGGTATGTCATACGTGCCTGTTTCGCCGGGCTGGAATTAACCGGCTCAATGCGACGCGCCACTATTCCTTTGATGTTATCAAGTGTGGCTTCATGGGATGAATACCATATGGGATTGGATCAATCGCCTTTATCACCATGGTCTCAGCAGCACATGAATCTCACGATATGATGTCCGTTGCCTCTCAAGCCGGCACCAGCCTCTCATCGGGGTCCGGTGGCTCGGAAGCAACTTCCCCCATGGAATATCCCTCTATAAATGGAGAGGAGGATCTAGAGTATTCTCCCCTACCTTCGAAGAAGGCGTCTCTACCACGGTCGATGAACTGGTACAGGTGAACCTTGGTAGCGAGGAAAATCCGAGACCCACATTGATCAGTGCTGCCATGTCCCTCGAGGAGCAGCAGTGGTACGTGAACTTCCTTAAGCAGCACCATGATGTGATCGCCTGGAGTTACGGTGAGATGCCAGGACTAGATCCCCAGGTAGCCGTCCACTGCCTTGGTCTCCCGACAAACCATCATGGGTTCAAGTAGCCTCCCAGAAAGATGCACCCTTCTCAAGGTGCCATGGTCGAGGCCGAGGTTGACAAGATCATTATAGAAAACTTTGTCAAGGAGGTCCATTACCCCAAGTGGATGGCCAACATTGTGCTATTCTAGAAGAATAACGGGCAGATCAGAGTCTGTATCGACTTCCGCGATCTCAACCGCCACTGTCCGAAGGATGATTTTCCCCTTCCAGTGACAGAATTGTTGATTGATGTTACGTCTGGGTTCCAAGCCCTCTCCTTCATGGATGGGTATTCTGGGTACAAACAGATCCGGATATCCCTCGAAGACGAGGATTACACCACTTTTAGGGGCCCCCAAGGTACTTTCTGTTACCCGGTTATGCCCTTCGGCCTAAAAAATGCAGGTGCCACCTATCAGCGGGCCATGCACCGCATATTCAAGCCAATTCTCAGAACATTGGTGGAATTCTATGTGGACGATCTGGTGGTAAAATATCACCAGCACCAGGACCATCTCAAGGACCTTGAGAAAGTGTTCATCTTCCTCCGTTCCCACCACCAAAAGATAAACCCACTTAAATGTGCTTCAAGGTCACCTCTGGAAAGTTTCTCGGCTTCATTGTCAGATATCGGGGCATCGAGATCGACCTAGAGAAGATCAAGGCCATCATTCAGATGTCCCCCCCCCCCCCCGAGCAATATCCGGGATCTTCGAGGGTTTCAAGGCCACTTAGCCTACATATGCCGATTCATTGTGAATCTGGCTGGCAAGTGTAATCCCTTTTCTCAGATCATGAAAAAGTGAACCGCCTATGAATGGGATGAAGAGTGTCAGACCGCATTCAAGGAAGTCAAGCGGTATCTGTTGTAGCCTCCGGTCTTGATGCCACCCATTTCTAGAAAGCCACTGGTCCTTTATGTGACCACCCTCGAATGGTCTCTCGGCGCCCTACTCACCTAGAAGAAAAATTAGAAGATAGAGAACAGCCTCAACTACCTCAGCAGCATGCTCCTCGATATAGAGACCAGATACTCCCCCATCAAGAAGAGATGCCTTGCACTCATCTTTGCTGTACATAAATTGCGACATTACCTGCAACACCATGAGGTACAGTTAGTCTCTTGGGTAGACCCACTAAAGTACATTATGAACCACCCTATGTTGACTGGCCGACTAGCGCGGTGGGTGGTAATACTCCAGCAGTTTGACATCATGTTCATGCCTCAGAAGGCTATCAAGGGGTAGGAATTGGCAGACTTCCTAGCTGCCCATCCAATCTCCGCGGATCAATCCATGGACCTGGATTTTCCTAATGAGGAAATCCTCTCAGTCGATCGTGTCGTCTCATGTTGGAAAATTCACTTCGACGGTGCCTCTCGGAGCCCCACTGGTAGGAGCCTCAATGATCCTAGGCTCAATAGAGTGGGTCTGGGTATCGTCTTCATCACCTCGGTGCAAGCTGTTCTGCCTTACTCATTCCTATTGTCAGAAGGTTTCACCAACAACGAGTCAGAGTATCAGGCTCTCATCACTGGCCTTGAGATGTCCCTTGAGATCGATGTGCCCCATTTGCACGTGAAAGGGGATTCTGAACTAGTCATCAAGAAAGTCAATGGCAACTATGTTGTCAGAAAGAAAGAGCTCATGCCATTGTTGGAGTGCACCCTCCATATAATGGCTTAGTTCCCTTCTCGACCAGAGGTTACCCATGTCCCTCGGTCACATAATGGTCGAGAAGACGCTTTGGTCGGCTTAGTTGTGTCACTTGCAAAACCCGAATAGGATGATCTGATTATACATGTGGCACACCGGAGATTCATTGCCCCCATCACCCCAGAGGACGATGATGGCCTGCGAGTAAGACATATTACCACCAGATCCTCCACATCAGGATACCCAGGTTCTTCAGATGTAGTGGTTGAGATGACTCCTGACTAGAGAGCCCCATTTGTCGAGTATCTCCAAAACTGTTGCCTCCCGCGTGATCGGGCCGAGAACGAGCGAATCTGCCACCGCGCGCTGCAGTTTACCCCCCAGAGTGGTCCCAGTCTTGAGTAGATCCTCTATAATCATGGTGTCGATGGTGTTCTCATATGTTTCATTCAAGGAGTCAAGATTTCTCAGGTCATGCAAGAGGTTCATGTCGGTTCATGCGGTGCCCACCAGGTCGGGCCGATGTTGTCCCATCAGATCCGGAGAATGGGGTACCTCTCGCCCTCTATGATCCGCGATTGTATCGAGTTCTCCAAGAGATGTCACGTGTTCCAAGTTCATGATAATTTCCCGCATCAACCTCCAGAACCTCTCCACTCCACCAAGTAATCTTGTCCCTTTGCAGTGTGGGGACTAGATTTCGTGGGACTGTACCCACCGGCGACAGATCACCAGTGCAGGTTCATCCTGACCGCTACGGATTTATTCTCCAAGTGGGCAGAGGCAGTTCCACTCAAGGAAGTCAAGGCTCGATCTATTGTCGATTTTGTGATATCCAACATCATCTACTAATTTAGATTCCCTCACTCCATGCTCACCGATAACGGCACAAACTTCCAAGCAGCTGAGTTGAAGAAATTGTACGCCAAGTACAACATTCGCTCCAACCATACCTCCCTCTATCATGCGAAGGAAAATGGACAGATTGAGGCATTCAACAAAACCCTCTCTAACATCTTGCAGAAAATGGTTGGCCAGAACAAGAAGAGTTGTCCAGACAATTTTCCCAATTCCCTCTGGGCTTATCGGACGACGACTCGCAATTCCACCCAGGTGACTCCATATTCCCTGGTGTATGGGGTCGAGGCCGTCCTGTCCATCGAGATCCAGCTGCCATCATTACGCACTACGGTCTATGACTAGCAGGAACCAGATGAGGTGGCCGAAATCCGTCTAGCTGAAATGGAATGACTTGATGAAAATAGGCTTTGTGCCCTGCACAATCTGGAAAGGCATAAAAATAGGATATCTAGATCCTTCAACAAGAAGGTTCGCCTCCGCTATTTTCTGTAAGGCGACCTGGTATTGGCCCTCCGAGTGCCAATGATCCCTGGCAAAAAACCACCCAAGTTGGATCCCAAGTGGGAAGGACCTTACATAGTCCACACGGTTTACCCCAATGGAGCATACTCCTTGGTGACCATGGATGGTGAGCGCATAACTCCTACCACCAATGCCAAGTTCCTCAAGAAATACTTTTCCTGAGCCTCTTGGTCCTGCACGACCTTAAACTGTATGGTCCTGCATGACCCTAAACTGCATGTCGGTCCCACATGACCTTAAACTATCTAGTCCTCATGACTTTAAACTGTGCATTTTCCTGCATGATGTTAAACTGAATTTTGAGAACTACATGTGGCTTGATTCCCATCTACATGGGATACAAAGGAACGCTCAGGAGCCTCATATTGAGCCCATCCCCGAGCTCTTCTCTTTGACTATTCCTCCTGGGTATAGCTTCCTCGGAGGATCCTTGCATGATATGGAGTAGGCTTCCTTATCCCCACTCATACACAGATTATAATGGTCGCACCATGTTCCCACTCACGTTCTTCTATACTCCCACATCTTCACCGCACAATGTTAAACTGCATGGCCTTCAATAACTACATATGGCTTCATTCCCATTCACATGGGATACGTAGGAACGCCTAGAAATTTCGTCTGTGGGCCCAGCCCAAATGCCGGAATCTTCCCCTCGGGTAAAGACATATGGAGGGGCCCATACTTTTTCCCCAATTCACGTCGAGCTAGCCTTGACCCAGCCGTACGTCCTGCTCCCTGGAGACGTTTGCCTCTTTCATAGGTGGGTATAGTTATGCTTCACCCACTCCTAGACTGGGATTCCATCACCTTCCCCATCCGGAGGGGCCCCTAAATGGTATGGATACTAGGCCTAAGGGATCTCTTACCACTTCGGGCCAACGCCCTCTAGGTTTTCAATCAAAAAATTGATAGGAGTCCCACATTGTGAATATGGTCAGCAGTCAATGCTCATTTTTTTCTCCCATTTCAGGTCACTATATGGACGATGTGTTTTGAACATGGTCAACAATCATCCTGGATCGTTAAGACCACCCCAAGATGTCCCAAACACCGAGTTTAATGGTTCATTATGCCCCATTATATCTAAGTGATGGACTCCCTTCAGGCGATGCTAGCTATCAGGCCCCATTGGACAGAGATATCCAATACCGGCTCTTTGTTTCCCACACCGAGCACCGCTCACGTGGGCTTAGGAGCTGTGATGAGGCAGTACTCATACAAGAGGTCGTATGACATTCCATCCGTCCCGGGTTCTCTCTTCAAGGATTGTACGGCGTGGTGTGGGATTATTTCCTCATTTACTTTGGGTTGCTCACTGTGTCATACACATCCCTAGATAAGCCCTCCCCTAGCCCCCGTCCTCACTGCAAGATGTTAAACTGCGAGCTGGTCAGGCCTTCCTGACCGAAGCCCAGCCTCAGGCCACTTGGCCTTCCTGGGCCCCCGACCTGGGTTCTCTTATGGGATTGTACGAAGTGATACAGGATCATGTCCTTGTTCACGTCGAGTTACTCGCCACGCCATACACCTCCTGTGTTGGGGTATCCTAACCCTATCTGCGTACCTACAAGAACTATGTATGGCTTGATTCCCATCCTCATGGGATATGTAGGAATGAACAGGCCTATTATCTTTGGGTCCATCTTGAGTTCTGCTAATTTGCCTTTTTATCCCACCTTTTGGACCTTGACTACAGGACTGTGTGGCATGGTATGGGAGTACATCCTCATTCACGTCGGGTTTGCAATAACCACACCACTCACACCCTGTTCTAAAAATTAACCCTCCTGTTTCCTATCATGCACGACATTAAATTGTATGTTGTCCCTCATGAAATTAAAAGGAACCCTCTAGAACTATGTGTGGCTTGATTCCCATCCTTATGGGATATGTAGGACCACCCGTACATCTCATTTTCGGGTCCATATTACCTAGGATCTAGTTTCTCTGGCCCCTTTCACTCTCACCCCTATTTGGGCCCATTGGCCCGAGGTTCCCCTCTCGGAATTGCGTACAGTGTGATGTGGTATCATGTTCCCATTCACGTTGGTTATGTTTTATGGAACCATACACATTCCACACCTAGCATCATCTCTTCTACGTCTGTGTTGCACGACGTTAAAATTCATGCTTGGTCCTATCACATGACCCTAAACTATGACATTGTCGTCCTAGCTGCATGACAAAAAACGGCACTGCATTGTGATGACCTCATCATAGAAAAAATCACATTGGGTATTGGTCATTTACCATACCATTTTTCAATGCCTACTATGGATTGATTCTTGTGGAAATGACAGGGCCTGCTACCCTAGGTCTGTCACTTCACAAAAAAAACCACTCACTTTAAAGGACAAACAAGATTTATCAAATACCACTTCTTTTGGTGTGTGGGCTGCGCCCTCACACCCCTTTTATCCCTGGCACTGGTACCTCACCATTCCCCACCTCAAGAACTATGTGTATCTTGATCCCCATCCTCAGGGGGTACATAGGAATGCCTTTGAACTTTTCCTCAGGCCCATATCAACTCTCGTTTTCAGTCCCTTGACCTAAAACCTCCCCCAAGGAACACGTGGTGGTCGGGATCCCCGGTTCCCATTCATGTCGGGTTTTTGTAATTACTCGCCATGAGTCTCCTGCGTTTCCTCCCATCTGTGGTCCAAATTCTATGACCCTAAACTAAGATCTCCCTATGTGAAGAGACTCAACTCCCTCTATCTAATATGTCTCGTTGTCGTATTCAGATGTGTTTTGACAAAGAGCCCGAAGTGTGGAATTTTCATGGAGACATTCCTCTCGTTCCATGTCCAAGCTTCGTGGGCTCACTATTTCGATCCTCATCCTCTTCCACATCCAAAAGGACCCTCGGACGACATGGATACTAGGCCTAATGGATTTCCATGGATTATGGGCCTAAGGTATCTCCTATCATTTTGGGCCAACGTCCCTAAGGATCTTGGACGACATTTGTGACAGGTCCCATATTTCGAACATGGTCACCGGTCGACCCTCATTTGTCTGTCCCCATTATAGGCTAACACGATATGGATGTTGTGTTTCCGCCATGGTCAACATTCATCCTCCATCACCACGCCGCCATCATTGTGATCCATATTACAAGAATCATGATTCACGCATTTCCACTTCCTCATGTTCAAGTGGAATTCCGACATACTCATATTCACCTCTTCACGCGTCTAGGTGCACTACATGGATGGGTTAGCATCATTGGGCCAGTATTCACATAGCGTCCCTTCGCCTTAACATATTCCTTTATGTGTCGGGAAATTCCCCCATTACTTATTGTTTCCCACATCGAGCATGACTCATGTGGGATTAGTAGGTTTGGTAGGATGTGTACCGGCGCAGCCAGGCTTCTCATCGTCCCGCGTGACGTTAAACTATGCTTCCAGAACTACGTATGGATGGATTCCCATTCTCATGGGATACATAGAGACACCCCAGTATTTTTCCTAGGGTCCATCCCCAGGAATCATAAATCCTATTCTTCCCCCTTTCTGGCCCCCTGGCCAGACCCCCCCCCCCCCCCCCCCCGTAGGGAACCGTACAACTATAACTCTACCCAGAACAAGTTCAGGATGCCCCAAGATGACATTGGGAAGTGACGTCTCCCTTGCTAGAGAGGCCTTGTCTGAAAGAAGGAATGATCCATGATCATACTGATGCGCCATCTAGTGTGCTTCTACCACGATGGCATAATTTCAAGAGTATTGGATTCTGTTCGAACAAACCATCACTCCACCCTTCATGATTTGTGTGCGCCTTATTTAGACCCTCATCCTCTTTCACATCTGGAGGAACCCCCTAACAGTATGGATTCTCGGTCTATGGCTCACCTACTGTCCTGGGCCAATGTTCTAGAAGACAAATGGATGGCACTTTGAGTCAGGCCCCGTGTTTCGAACATGGTCAGCGATCGGCCCTCATGAGTCATCCTCATTTCAGGCTAACACAACAGGGATATTGTGTTTCGAACACGGTAAATAGTTATCCTTAATTGTCACTCCACCCCCATAGTGTTCTGGATTTTGGGTGTCATGATTCACACCTACCACTTCCCTATGTTCGGACTAATCCCAATGCCCCTGGCGTTACCCCCGCTTGTGCACTAGATCACACCGGAATAATGGCTCATCGATTGTCCTGAGGTCCTAATCCTCCGATCGGGCCTCTCCTATGTCTTCCCGAATGATCTGGATTGGTTACCTAAACCTCGGATGCCTGAATCTTGGTTGACGCATTATGTTTATATGGAATAGCATGGTGATCACCCCTTGTTTCTCACATTGGGCTCAACCCGCATGAGCTTAGGGACTGACCCCTGGACGTTTCACAAATATAACAGATGCGTAAAAAGCCGACCCTGATAATGAAACTCATGCATTCTATGGCATCAAATAAATAAAAACATGAAATTACGTCTGAGATTTTTTTATCCTTATAGAACTCGGGGGTTTATCCCTCCCATGGACGGGTTGACCCCGTCAAAAGTGAGTTGAAGTTTCGCCACCCTCTGACTTGTGGAGTCTAGGAGTTGCTTCCGCCAGCTCAACTCCTGATCCTCCTCAGTAGCAATGGGGTGCAATTCATCAGCCTCAGTTTGGTCCCACTCTACATCAGCCTAAATGACAGCCATTTCTTCAGAAGCTTTCCTCATATGCTCTTCTGCCTCTGCCAGCCGGGCCTTCAATCGCAAGATCAGCTCTGATTGTGCATTAAGAGAGGTTGAGTGCTCCTCTACCCAGATCTGTAGCCATTGGATCTCATTTTCAGCCTCCCAGAGCTTCTTGATGTTTGTCACCTTCCTCAACAGCCAGCCCACGCTGAGGCCACGATCATACTCCCAGATCTTCTCCGCCATAAGATCTCGGAAGAGCAGATGAGGGTGTTGGTCATCCACTCCCCCAGCACATATTTCACGCAGCCACGAGTGAAGTATGTCTATCTCATCCATCCATAATGCCTGGGGGTCTTTTTGATAAAGTGCATGATCAACTTCTATGATCGGCAATGGACTATATCATTGTCCTCTTTGTCAGAGGCCGTCTCATCCCAATCCGTGCGACTGGCAGGCTCATATACAGGGTACACCTTCAATAAATCTTCAGCGGGATCCGCGTCTAGCATTGGATCAGGCACAACATCTGGCATCATATTAGATGTGGAAGAACTTTGGTTGACTAGTCGATCCTCATCGTCATACTCCACCTCAATAACCTTGGGCACAACCCCGCTGGTGGTCCTGCCAATGATAGGGATCGCTGCATCTCGGGTGGGTTGGGTAACTATCTCCATGATTACTGGCACGCCCCTGGGAGGGGCGCTGCCAGAAATCCCGACCAACCTCAACACAGTGGCCCATGCCAGTTGAAGAACTGTATGTAATAGAGAAGGGAATGGAAATTAGTTGGCACGATCAACGTATGGTAGTAATGAGCTCAGTAGAGAGGGCTTACAGAGATCAAACTCCGGGTGCCGCTCCTGATTTGATGTTGACGGGACCCCGAAGCATGGCCCTACGTATATTTTTGGAAGGTCCATAGATTCTGGAGGATCCACCTTGGGTGCCCTAGACCCTCCAGAAACAGAACTGGACACAGCCATAGGTGCGGGTTCCAAGGGTCCTGCATCAGCACCCACCGATGGGTGAGAATGATGTATGTGCACAAGGTCTTCCTGCATGGTTCAGATGTTGGAAGGAAGTCCATAATGACCTGATATCATACCCTGAGGAAAGAAACTTGGAATATTACATCGAGAGACTCCACGAAATCATCGAGACTCGAGCCTTGATCGCCGACTTCTCCTTCCTCCAACGGGCTCCCTCCACCGGCCTCGTCCCTCCAAGAGGATTTATCTGATTCTTCTAGTAGGGGGAAGCGCTCTCTCAGCTCAGTGGCCGACAGTTGTGGGGGAACCGTATGATCCAGCAGTACCCTCACCCGGTCTGTCATTGGACGCAGGGAACCCCTGTAATGCACAAAATCTTCCATCTCAGCCAGATATTTCTCCACCTCCACTGGGGATACTGCGAAACAGGCTCGGACAGGACCAATACCTGATAAATCCATCCCAAGATGGTTCAGGTGTTGCCACATCTCGAGCAGGATGAGGAATTGTCAGTTGATATCCCAGATGTCCTAGGCCTCTGGGAAAATAGCATTCTATGGCATGTCGATATGGCACAGCCGTTTCCCCAGATCCTGAGTAGATATCCTACGGAATCCCCTCGATGGCCGCTCCTCTGGATGGCTCTGCTCTCCTGGGACCACCAGATCCGCTGCCGCTATTGGATCCGCTGCCGCTGCCTCACCCTCAGCTGGTGCAGGTCTCGCTTCCACATCAGCCCTACCACCGCGAGAGGCCCTTGCTGCCTTCCGACCCCAGCCTCGAGATAGGAAGGGCCTGCCATCACTAGCTCGAATAGTTGGCTGCTTCAATATTTCCCCTGGATAAGCTACCTCCCATCTTATGGTGTACTCCCTCACTAGTCTGAAGGCGGCAGTAGGTGGAGGTAATGCATTCCACATTTTCCCATCTTCCCGTGTGAACATGAGCCACAATTTCCTCATCACACATGGGTGCTCCTCGTGGCGCACCTCCTAGTAGACCCGCGGAGTCAGTCACTGCACGCACCAGAATTGCCTTGCAAAATGGTGTGGGGTGTATGGCTCATAGAGAGGCTCGTGGTCCACCCTTTCCACCGAGACTCCACATCGAAAGGCCAGAAGATAGGCCTGGTGCTCTTCCGTCCCCCGACCGTCATCGGTGAGTACCCCCATCTGCAATGGAAACGGGTGAAAATTAAACTCGCCCACCTTCCACACCCGGTTTAGTACCAACGGTACGGTGAATTTTGATGGAAAGCTCCTAGAAACATTCAGGATGGATGGGTGGAAGTTTGACCCTAGAGGATAGATGGGGTTTAGATATTCTTAAACCCCCCTGATGTGTTTCATGATCCACCCATACAGAATATGGAAGGGCCCGTATATCCTCTACGGCCTTTTGCCCAATCTAACATGCCATAGCATCTTGTACAATCTGGAGAGAATCAGAATCCCCAGATTGACCCGCCCTCCTATGGACATCATGTATTCCATGATAAAAGTTCTAGGCCGCACCCCCATGTTGGTATCCCTCACTGGAAGGATCCAACCACATATAAGGGATGCGATAAATGCTGTCAGCCTGAATATTGGCTGTTGTTTCGTATTGACACTGAAACCCCAGGTCTCCCACTGGCTGTCCTCCAAGATCCGCCAATACAAGTGCTCCTTTCCCCGTTGAGACCCCTTCGGGAAAGTCCAAGGCCTCACAGGAAACTCTCGATCCACCAGGAAGTTCAGGAACTACTTGAACCACCGCCTAAAGTGGATGTCTCTCACTGCTTCCTTGTCTTCCCCGGAGATCAACCCTATCAGTGTCATCGCCAGCCATGGAATCTACTCTGGATCCTCCCATGCACTCATGACAGGGAGGAACTCATTGTACATAGCCCCAAAGATCAGGACCCCTGAAATCTGATGGACATCCCCCAGAATGATGCTGACCTCCCCATGGTGCAGGTGGAAAGTGTTGGTCCTAGAAGACTATCTACTCAACAGCTCTGGCATCAGCTGTTTCGGTTGATATATGTGGAATTGGGAGGCCCAGGCCGCCTCATACAAACCCACTCTCCTCAGCTCGACTCCAAACTCCTCACACGAGGCACCTACCTAGTAGGCCCATGCCCAATCGTCTGTGACGTTTCCGCCCTGGTGCAGGTCCCACTCCTCGGACCACCCCTTCTTTGAATCCCTCAAGGCTGCCTTCAGTACTGTATGGTACAGAGGAGGAGAAGTCTCCGGCTGCAATGCATGTCCATCAATGTTGTTCAGGTGGTTGTACAGGTATTTAGCAACGATGGGTGTGAATTCCTTCTGCGCTTGACCATCAACCACCCTGAACCATTGGCACTGGCACGGTGTGCTCCTCAACCAGCAAACTGGTTCATCCCTACTTGCCTCGGGAATGAAGACATCATCCCTCAGCCCGAAGTCATACAAGGTCATCCTCACACAACAGATAGTTCTTTTGGCTCTCCTATAGCATCTCTATCAATGAATTATGGTCCGAGTGGATACGGACCAACTATCCTATGCCCAGAAAATTTTCCATCTCATCCCTCTGGGTGGCGTCTGCAAGCACCCCCTGGGAAGCTTTTTGATGGGCCATTTGGTTTTAAGACTCGGACAATTTTCAGCTCGGGTCATGAAGCCTTTTCACAGAGCTCATTCGCAAATCTGAATCGCGGAGCCTGGACTCGACTTGCAGGCGCACGCTCGCGTAGCGTTGTCGCGGAGTCAAAGACTCGCGGTTCACCGTGGAGCCTGATTCGCAGAGAGAAGTCGCGGAGTACGCGGAGCTTCACGAATCGAGAACGTAAAAGGACAAATTCGTGGAGAAGGGAAAGGAAAAAATAAAGGTAAGCCTCCTCTATTTATAGGCGGTGGCCTTTGGAGCTTCGCGGCGCGTCCGAAGTGTGACGAGCTTCACGGCGCGCTCGGCCTATGCATTGACTATGTGCCTCACAATCCTTCTTCGTGATCCATCTCCGCAAACGACCTAATATTTTGGCGATTGACCCTCAGACTTCGACCCTTGATTTCTCTACAGCTCCAAGTCATAGGGGGGGAATTTTTTGGCGCCAAAATGTTGGAAGAAAAATAAAAGGGGCACCGTGAACTACCTCGCGAAGCTACTTCACAGAGTCCCCCAAGAATTGCGGCCACTGAGAAGTAAAGGAGGCGGTATGCTACGTGAAGTCCTGTGACATTTGAAAGCCCTCCACGAAGCAAAGGAGGCGGGATGCTCTACGAATGCCTCTTATGTTCGTGAGCTCGCCGCAAAGTAAGGAGGCGGACCCCTCCGCGAACCTAGCTGATGTTCGCGACCCGCTACGAAGCAACCACGGACCTCTTCGCGTCGCGTAAGCTCTGATCCGTGGTGCCTCTTGCCTATAAATACCAGGCTCTCCCCGAGCCCAACGAACGGACAATCCGACCTTTCAACTTCCTAGATCCAAAATTGTGAAGCACCCTTTGCTCTGTGAATCATGAGCTACGCAAGGTACTTTTGCTCTGTGAAGTGCCTCCCCCTTACCTCATTTTAATCCCCTCTTCCAAGAGGCATGCCTTTCGCGAAGCCTAAGGGATTTCACGAAGGAAGGGGATCCCCAAGGGGACCCGGGTCATCACAGAGAATTTATGCTTTGAGAAACACCCCTCATGTACACATAATCCACATGCCAAGGTAGGGTCACTATACTTCGCGTAGCACATTTCTTCACGACACTTTGTTTCGCGAGGCGCCTGTGCTCCGTGAGGCAGTGCTCCACGAATTCCTTTCCACTTCGCGAAACACCTCCCATTTGAACCTCCACCACATGCTAAGGCTAAGGCACCCCACTTCGCGAAGCACACCCCTTTGCAAGTGCCATCTACCATGCAGAGCAACCGAGCTCCACAAGGCCCCTTCCTATGGACCCCTCTACTTGGAAATTCCTTTTCCCGTGCGACCCTCCGGGTTTGTACGATGTGACTTCAAATTCCCCTGGGCGATACCGCCCGTTATGTTACTTCTCCTAATGCTTCTTTGCATAGGCACTCTAATGGCTATTTCTTCTTCTCATTGCCACACTAATGTGGACCCCTCGATGGTTTGCTCCGCGACACCCCCTCACCACGGCATTGCCGGTAACTTCCCTCCCACAAGGAGTAGAGGGTACCGATTATGTAAGTACTAGGGGTGCGGAGTAAACCCACATTGTCTGAGCTGTAGGACGTTAAACTTCCAAGCACCCTCTTCCTCAACACACGACGTTAAACTGTGACATCACCTCATGCCTCTCACGCGGGGTGCCCCCACCTTGGACATTCTCCACGCCCACTGGTCTCCACATGGGATGATATCCTCCTTCTAGGAGTGGAGTTTGTCTGTGGGGCAAGGTCATCCACCTTGGTGTAATCCCCCAAGATTTTCTTTCAGGAGGTGGAACCCCTGCCCCTCTTCACTTCCTCGGTGCGAAGGCTAGCGGAGGGCGTGATAGGGAATGAGGATCCTCCTTTCTTTGGTCCCAAGTCCCTCTCCCGTTGTGCTTTGTCTCCCTTGGGCCTCCAACCTGGAGTAAGTCCCAGCACCATGGTCCACCTCAGAGCATAATCCCCACTCCTCTTCACTTCCCACAGACGCACATTTCGCGACATGGTCATCAGACCTTTGCTGCCTCTTGTTTCTCAAACCGAGTGTGACTCGCATTGGCTTAGAGTAAGCATAGAACATGGAACCATCCCCGTCCCACATGACGTTAAACTTTATTCCAATACAGCGTTAAGCCATTGTGACCCACCTGAACTATGAGGACTTTGATCCATGTCAAGGAATGGTATGTAGGAAGCCTCACGAGGTTCAAGCCCAACACCTATCAGACCCCCGGTCCATCTTCACGTCAGTTCACTGACACGCCCCCACCCGAAATACGTAGACTTTGATCCATGTAAAAGCATGGTACGTAGGAAGCCTCCCTGAGGTTCAAGTCCACCACCCACCTGGACCAAGGTACTCATTCACGTCGGTTCACCAGCACCATCCTCATCCCACATGATGTCAAACTGTACACCCAAACTATGGGGACTTTGATCCTTGCTAAGGTGAGGTATGTAAGAAGCCTCCCTGAGGTTCAAGCCCATAATCCACCTGGAACAAGGTCCTTATTCACATCGGTTCTCTAACACTGCCACCTCCCAAACTACGAGAACTTTGATCCATGTCATGGCATGGTACGTAGGAAGCCTCCACGAGGTTCAAGCCCACCACCTGGTCGTTCTGATATCCTTCACGTCGGCTCACCAACACCCGGGCATCCTAGAGTGTAAGCCCCATACATCATCTCGAACTATGGGGACTTTGATCCTTGTTAAGTCATGGTATGTAGAAATCCTCACGAGGTTCAAGACCAACACCTATCGGACCCCTGGTCCATCTTTACGGCGGTTCGCCGACACGCCACCACCCGAACTACTGGGACTTTGATCTATGTCAAGGCATGGTACGTAGGAAGCCTCCATGAGGTTCAAGCCCAACAATCATTAGCCCCGATCGCCTCCATGATGGTGTTCCAAGCCCCTTTTTTTACCCAAACTACACGGACTTTGATTCCCTGCTATGGGGATACGTAGGAAGTCTCTTCGAGGCTCAAGACCAAAACCATCATCCATCCTGATTCTTAACCGGGCCACCACATCCTGGTGAGATCATGCCACCCCATTCCCCTCCACAGCATTCGGGAAGCCGCCCATGTGCTGGCCCCAATATCTATGTTCCCTCAAGGGGGTTCTTCAATCTGATACACTCTAGCTAGTGTTTTGATCAGTCCGATCTGTCTCTATTGGACGTTAAACTTGCGGCATACCCTGTGTTAAACATGGTAAGCTGAGGAAAACCTCAGATACATGCCTATGGAATAGGATTCCCCGCATTCGATGTGGGATTCCTCAGGCTTCCTCACCTTCGAGAAGCCCTATAATAAGAGACAAAAGACAGACATGCTAATTTCCTAGCGTCCAGACATGACAGTGATGCCTCAACGTGACTACTCCCCCAACTGAAGGTTGCTGCCCTGATCGGACCCCTTGGAATGTCCTGACAGAAGCAGTGTAATTAACCGGTGTCCATGGAAACATGGCACTGGGAAGAGTTTCACGAACTACATCTTAATCTATAAGGGAGACCCGGATTAGGTGACGAATTTCGAGGAGGAATCCACGGAAGGAAGAACCAACATCCCATCATCCTGTTTCAATCAAGGATCAAACATCCCTGAACAAGGAATGGAAGTCGCCGCCTTTGGAAAGTGGGAATGTAGGGCAACAGAACAGTGCTGACGTCCCCCGAACATGACGAATGTGTACGCCTCGGCGAAAGCATTAGAAACCAGTGCCTTTCAAGCATGTTTCCTACTATAAAGTTAAACAAGAAATGATTTTTGTTACCCCCACATTCTTGGGTCCATAAAAGTTAGGAAAAAGAGATTTTAAAATCCAAAGTTACTTAATAGTTCTCTCAATAGTATATTTAAGAGATTTATAAAAACATGCCTTCTTAGGTCCATAAGTATATGAATTTTTTATATAATTGGAATAAATTGAACTAGAAACAAAATTATTCTCATAAATTTTCTTTTGGATAGACCATTACCAAATCCCAATTATATACTTGGTGCGGTCTTTTTATAAAGAATCATGGTCAAGGTTTCCCTTCATTTTGTAAATTTTTCAAGGTAATTTTTAAGTTTATCATTTTAAATTTCAATCTTGTTGTTCTATTTTAACAAATAAACATTATTTTATTTTTCTATAGACAAATCATTTTTATCACTAGCACATAAAACATGTGACCTTTTAAAAAATTTATATTTATATTTCAATTAATTAATAGTTTCTTCAATCATAACACAATATTTAACCAATTAATCATTAGTAATTTATGATTTACGAGAATTATTTCTAAGTGAGGTAGAACTATTTTCCTCGGATGTGTTTTCTATAAAACACATATTAGACCTTTCATTATTGTCTTCCCTTATTTAATCAAATTCATTGGAACTGTCCTCAAAGGCACTCCAGGTTAACTTCATAGATTTCTTGGGTCTTTTTACTCTATCATAATTTATCTTTTTATACTTCAGTTTTGGATATTCAGCTTTGATATTCCCTTTTCTCTTACACTCGTAATAATTAACCTCTCTCAGTTGGTTTTCCTTCTTCCAAATTTTGATTTTGTTATACCTTCCTCTATAGTTTAATTTCTTGAATTATTTATTCTTCTTATATAATTTCTTAAATATTATGGATTGATGATCCATATATTCATCACTATTAGAAGCTGACTCATCCTCACTTGAGGTATTTTATTTTATTTTCTCTTTTATTTTTGACCAGGTAGTTTTAAAAATGATTGACTTTATTTTTTGGTTCATTATCTTCATTATTTACTTTCAAAACTTCCTCATACATCATTATTTTTCTAATCAGATCCTTCATTATCAGTCTTCTTATGATATATGACTCACGAATAGAGATAGAGGTTCCTCGCCATCGATCAAGTAAGCATCGAAGGATTCTCATCACTTTATATTTATCTTATATTTCTTATCTAAGAACATGTATATTATCAATAATTTCATTAAATATAAGATACATTTCATAAATTAAATCATCATATTTCATTATAATTGTATCATATTTAATTGTATAAATATTTAGATTTATTTATTTAACATTTGATGTGACTTCATGAGACACAACATGAGTATCCCATATTTGATAAGTAGTGTCACATGTAGAAATTATATTAAACTCATCTTCACCCAAAGCATATTATAAAGAATTCATATCCTTTCAGTTATAGTTATAAGTATCATTTATGTCATAACTCCATTCGTGTAAGGATGAATTTAGTTTCCCATATATATCTTTCATTACAGTCTAGATACAAAACCCATGATCTTAAGGTGTATTTTCATTTAAATTTTCCACTAAGCATAGTTCTGACCATTAAAGTAAGGAATTATATTTGTATAATAACATTATTTTGTAGAATATTAAATAAAAAAAAATATACTAAATTAATAGAAACCATGATCTTTTCAATATACTTGATCAAGTTAAAGAAATAAAATAGAGAATGCTTAAAAAACAAAGAGCTCTGATACCAAATAATAGACCTTGTGAATTACTTAAGTGGGGGTGAATTTAGTATTCAAAAGTTTATTTTAAAAAATATTTTTAAAATTACAATTTAAAACACCCTAAACATAATACAACCCAATTAACTAATAATGTAGCTATAAAAACTTTGAAGCTTTGAAATAATTTCTTATAAGTTTAACAAAAACATAGTTAAATATTTTTAAAATAATTTAACTTTTGAAACTATTTTTCTCACACCAAAAATAATTATATCATAATTAAAATTAACTATCAGGTTATTTTACTAAAAATAATTTTATAATTAAAAATAAAGAAGAAAAAAAATTAAACCCATAGTGAAATTGAAATAAGAGTTTCAGTATCAAGATAAGACTTAATCCTATCCAATTGATAGAGGTACATAGTTAATATGTCCTATTAGAATAAAATCTATCATCCACAACCTAGATCAGGTATTATACAAACAACTACACAAAGGGAAATCTAGGATATAAATAATATCTTCCACTATTATCCATTGAAAAAAAGATATAAAATAAATGATAAGAGAGCATTAGAGTACTCTCTAATACAATATTAAAATATTATTCTAGAAGTATAAACAAGTAAAGAAAGCCTAACTTGAAAATAAATGACAATAGAAAAGAAGAGAGAAAGAATATCAATATGTTATGAATTTCTCTTTCTCTGATCAATATTGGGATGATTAGAAATGATATTATTCTTCTATTGTATTTTCTTCAAATCATTATTTGATGTTAATTCTATTTATCTTTATAAGGATTTAAAAAAGGTTCGGTTTTTTCATGAAAAATAGAGTGTTGTGTGAAAACTCAAAATATCACTAGACAATCCTATTTTTCTTTTGAGTTGGCACTATGTTATCAACTATCCACTAGAAAAACTATCCAAAGTACCTGCACTTGTGCATGTGATGTTCCTTAGATATATATTAATAAAAAATCTGAATATCCATTATAGGATATTAATAAATTAATCCTTATACTTGGTAGGAAATCTAGAAAATAATGACTTTATCTTCAATGTTCTAAAGTGTCCTTTTAAGAATAATCATTCTTAAATCCTTATAATGACCAATCAAATTTGTAAGCCTTAAATGCTTTGAACTACATTTAATACCTTAAAAACTAGTTAGAATATAATGTTATTTTATCCTTAGATAGGCATGGATCCATTTGAGCATGATAGAATATATCTCACAAAAGCATAAGATAGGCATGATCATATATATTCTATCTCATAGTAGAAGATCATGTCTCATAATAGTAGTTTTCCATATAAAGGTAGTAGAAACATTCACATGATCTCATATATTCATGGTTGTACATAGTTCATCATGGTATCATAACTTGCTTCATGGTAGAAGTACTTGATTCACGGTTGCAAAACTTTCTTCATAGTCCCACTTTTTCTGCACTATCACCCAAACTAATGCATGGTTACAGAATTCTATTCACAAACATAGAATTATTTTGATAGTCATACATAATTATTCATATGGTCACATGAGTAAACACATAGTTTCATAGTTTTCCTTCACATTTTCATGCATAGATAGAGATGGTAGTAGAGTCTGGTGCATAGTTACATTGATTAAGGAATGGTGGCATAGCTCTCATGGTATCAACTTGTACTTAGATAAATTTATGTACAAGACAAAATTATGATGTTTTTTCATACAACACATAAATAGTTAGTAACAATGTAAGCATGATTTTTTATTATTAAACCAAGTAATTGTTGGACTAAGCCAACAATTTTATTCTAAATGCACTATTTTTATTTACTTATATTTTACAAACTCTTTTCATATAAACAAGTGATTTATAACATAATGGATTTAATTCATATTATAACTAATGCTATCCATTTTTCATTATAGTTAGCATATATTTATGGGATAATTATTCTATTTTTGAATCATGTATTGAAAAGATAATGGAAGAGTTTTTAAGACATATATGATTCATCATTGATCCTCCTTTCACTAATATCATAGATCTAATGTATATAAAACATGTGAGTTTAAGAATTACTTCACTCTAAATTTTAATGATAAATAAATTTTTGTAAGACTCATCATCAATCCTCCTTTTACTAACATCAGGGATCTGATGTAAAAAATATAATTTAGGTATAAATTCAATCTACATTTCTAATGATCAATAAATACTTGGTTAAGATATACTCTGAAAATCCCACCCAGAGGATACAATAAATTTTCAAAGTGTATTCCATCATTCACTTTCATATCACTTAAATATATTAAAGGAATCTCATGAAGTGTGTGAATTTATATCTAGATTCTGCTTATAATAGTTCAAACTATCTATATTAACTAATTCATGAAGATTTATAAAAATACTTTATTTATAAAGGTTACTTTTTCTAAAACTTAATAAGTATGTGTGCCAATAACACCTAATCTTCTTAGATACAAAGAGTCTAAATATCATATTGGGTATATCCTTGACAACTAATTATAGTTTTACATAACAAATATTTGTCTTTCCATAACTGGGTATGAGTTTTACATTGTATATTCATAATTTATTATTGATGATTCATGTATTAATGAACTATTAGTTTTGTATGAAATATCATAAACAACATTCATTCCTAAATTTTCTAGTATTGTTCAACACATAATAATAGTTTCATAATAACCATTCACTTAGAAATAAAAAATCATGTGCTTCTATCTATTGATGTATGCATCATCCTTTATCTTATATGTGGTGAACACACCTTGACTTATATTAATGTTTCTTGACTTTCTTATATCCTTTATTTAGAAAAAAATATGTAATTCACATATTTTATCTAATAATAAAGGATTATAATTGAAATATTAAATTTAATGATTAATATACCTAAAGTAGAAGATCGTACTTTCTTCTTCTTCAATTCATTGTAATTTATCTTATAGTGACCCATTTTACCACATGTGATTCAAATATCCTCCTACTCAATGATCTCCCAATTTATCTTTGGTTTATTAGAAATAATTTTCAAGGGGCCTTTGGTGGTATACTTACAATTTTCCTTTTCTCCATGTCTTTATTATTTTTCACTATAAGAATTAAATATTTAACTTTTTATAATTTCTCATATTTAGGTAGAACCTATCACAAAATATATTGAAGTGGTTTATCTATACTATATCATTGATCTCTTCCTTCATTTTCTCCTTGAAAACTTCTTATAGATTAGACAACATGGTATAACCATCCATTTCCTCATGTTGTTTTTAGAACTCTTTAAACATTGATGATAGAATTATGATATAAACCTTAAATACAACATTTGTGAGTCTTCTATAATAATTATTTTCATCCTCACTTGATTCTTTAGGGGGCATATCAGATAGTGGGTACTCCAACACATATAATTTCCGTTCATATTGTAGTATTATGTGCAAGTACTTGTACCACTCTTAGAAATTTATGCCATTAAATACATGTCCTTTTCCCAATATTTATTGCAATGTTACTATGGTAATACTTTAAATTTTATACAAAATAAAATATAAGTTGATTATTAATTTTATATTTATTACTATTTATTTAGACATTAATGAATTTTTTATCTTAAATTTATCAAATTCTTGTATCCCTCAACTACTAGATTCAAAATACTTAGTTTCTTGAGTATTCTAGTGGAAAAGATTCATAAAACCAATCATTGTATTCCAAGTTATGTCTATTCCACTACTTAAAGAGTTTCAAGTTAGGATTTTGGTTGGAAAACTCTATTTACTCAAGGCCACTTGATCTATTGATTGGGTTATAATCTCTTGTAAAGTATAACTTTCCACTGCTCAACACTTTACCTCTAAAGTTGAAACAATATAGTTATGGCTATTTATTTTATACCAACTATAGTTAATTCAACCCAGAAGTCTTATATGAACACTCTGGTAGGAGGAGGCACCCTCAAAAAGGAATGAAAATCACCCTAAACACCTAGTTTTAACCAAATTTAAGTAATGGAAGGTATTTAAGGATTTAATATTTACTTTGATGGGTTTTAGTTTTTCTCTATGAATGTAATCCATTTTTATTTACACTTTCTTGTTCTATGCGATTCCAATCACATATCTACAATTATATAAATAGAAAAAATTCATTGTGTATTTTTATTTTATCTATCCATGTTCACCTATTATTTTATGTGATTGCGAATAAAAACTACACATACATAAAATAATAAATCGTGCAAGAATAAAATTAAATGATGTGATCATGATATGGTTTTAATGGTTGGTCTATTGAGGTAATAATGGATAAACCTAAAACATAGGGGTAATTCATTGAGTTGCAACACATGTGATTCAAGTTACGGTGCTCACCCCATCCAATGTGGAAAAGTCTCATCTGATGTCTTTCTAAATCCAAAAATAAAAGATGCCATCTTTCATCTTCTTCATTATACAACAATACTCGTATATAGGTGATGGGATCTTGGGAATAAATAATATAGATAAATAATTTTTATATGGGTGTGCAGTCCTTTATACAAATTATGATGTGAAAGGTGATTCAAAAATCACCATTTATTAAATATTTATTATAGATAAACACATTGCAACAGTTAATCAATTAAATAAATAAAATTGGACATACATTGGTTAGTCTATAGATAATGATCAGTAAGTACACATTAAACTCATGTAAATAAAATTAATCTTTCATAGAATTGTTCTTGAGGGTAAGTTTTATGAATTAAAATAAACTAAATTAATTTTAATTCACAAAAATTATGTTGCACAATCACATAATTAATTTCAATAAATTCAAAATATTTTTAAATGTTTTTGAGATTTTTTTAACAATTTGTGGGACTCCCCAGGTTTTTTAAAATCCCATAGGGGTTTTGAGCCTCTATAAAATACCTAGAAGGGTTGGGAGGGTCTAGCATAACTGAACACGGCACATCCGGGCTTGGGCCGACCCCTCAGTAGTGTCGAGTCATTAGCAAGCACATGTCCACGTACCTTGGGTGTGGGTAGGGGTGAGGATCATTTCATAGGGTTCTACATTTTAAAATATATATATTATTATTTTATGAAGTAGTGCCTATTGAGTCACCCCCCCCCCCCACACACACACACACACACCAAATTGGGGAAAGGGGTCTCTTTTTTATACATATTGATGGCTAAGACACCCCCAAAGTCAATATATAATTTTTTTAGATTTTATTTCTTTTTTAAAACCAATATGATTAGATTAGAATTTTTTTTTCAAATATTGTATAATTCATCCTCCCCCCATTCATGCACACACTTTATGCACCTATATATATATATATTATAATAAATTTTTAAATTAAGTCTATATTGACTTGGACTTACCAAGTAATATAGCTCGGCCAGATAAATCTAGTATGGGTAGGGTTCTGTCCATTTCCTCCAACCTGATGTCATCAGTCATTGGTGAAATAATCCTACACCATACAAACAAATATATATATTTATAATGAATATATTTTTTTATTCATTTTAAGCTACAACAATTATAATTTCAATCTTTAGATGACCATAACATGGTCATCCGGTCTTTGATCAATACATCATTTGTGGAATTGAGACCATGATGATGCCCTATTCTCAAATAAATGAAAATTTAATTTTTAATTAGGCTTAATTAAATGCATGGTTTCTTTGATTCCAATTGAAGGAACTCATGGATTTTCAAAATCATAAAAATGTTATTTTAAAATATTTGGGTCTGGATTTATATTGTAACATAAAATCTAGTATAAACCTACCCAGATATGGTAACATTTAGATATTTTAGTTTATATTTTTATTTAAATGATTTAAAGTGTTTAATAAATTTCTTAACACGCAACATTGAGCTTTAAGCGAATTGAGAAATATTATAAAAATTTATTATTATTTAAATGTGAAAACTTATTCATTGAATTAAAGGATATGAACATGAGTGACATCATTATAATAAAATATTTATAATAATTATACTCAATAAAAATTCCTTGATGAATTCTTAAGAAATACTTACTCAATTTTTAGTGAAATCTTTTTCTTCAAGAATGATTTTATTGCAATTTTTACATGGAAATATAATTAATTTCTGCCAATTTTAGAAATTATATTTTATATAATGAACAAAAAATTTTAAATCATCATATCAAAATTAATTTAGGGTGAAATTTTGAGTTTTTTCTGAAATAATTAATTTTTTAGAGAATAGTGAAAAATACTGATTTTTCAAATACCCTCATTAGTTAAATCAAGTAATTTAAAAATCCCACTCTATTTTGAATTTTATATTAAAGTAACATATAATCCATTTGATTTATAATAATATAATTAATTCTATTTTAATCATAAATCTTCATTATTTTGATATAAGTTAATTTTTATGTTTAAAAATGCATTTTTCTAAAAACTATTTTTCATTACATTTTACACATTTATATTAAAATTGATTTCTTCTAATCATAGAGATTAAATATTGAAAAATTAATTCCATATTTAGAATCATGAGGATAAAATTTGGTAAATAATTCTCTTATAGTTTTTCTCATTATGAATAATAACCTTGGTAGATATTTCTTACCTCGGTAAAGTTAAGATAGGATTAAAACTTTGGGATAATACTTTAAAATTTCTATAAAACATTACTTTATCATATTATATGAGTTTATTTTGTCCATTTTTATCCAATACTCAAATATATGGCCACTTGGTTCCATTTTACTTTGATTATGACATTTATATTATTTTAAGAAAAGAATAAATACAAAATATCAATCTCTTGACTTTAACATCTCTAAAAATATTACATTAGGATAAAAAGAGTAAAAGTTTGGTTATAAATGTTTATTTGATATATATATTAATTTTTTTTATTTTAATTTATTTTTAATTTTTATGGATTGAATAATTACCTTAAATGTTTACGTGGAACTGACACAGTACTTATTCAATTAATAGAAATATAAGATAAATGATTTTAAAAATATTAAAAGTAACACAGTTTGGATGAATTATTGGTTTACAAGAATATTTTATATAAATATAAAATATTAGGTGTGTTTTAAAATTTTGTATTTTAATTTCATATTTTTATTGAGGTATTTAAAGTCAAATTAAATGAATAGTATTAAAAATGACATTAATGATATTTTATAAAAATAATATTTTATTAAATCATTTAAAAACATAAAAACTTGAACTAGGAGAAGGGGTGATATATGGTATAAAATTTAATTACTTGGTTATTTATGATCAAATTTTTACCTTATAAGTAAAATCATAACCCTTTAATATTGAAATAGTTATTACTGTGGTTAAGGTTAAAAATGGTTAATGAAGGGGTTAAATCAAAAGATAATATTTAAAATGACACAAAAACCTATATAAATTTCATTAAATAATGATATTTAAACCATATAAAGTTATTATTATAAATTTTATCTCTTCAAAATCATTATAATAAAGAAATATAATAATTACATTTTAATCATTTTAGTAATTCCAAGTGTGTTCTTTCACTCCCTTATAAAAGGGAACCCCTTCCCTATCTTATTTACACCACCTTGAGAAATATATATCAATCAAACCCTAAACAATTATCCTAAAAACATTAATATACACAAATTATAGGTTCTATAATTCTTAAAATACCACTCCAAGGGTCCTTAAGAAGGGATCTAAAGAAAGTTTACTAAAGAAGTGGTGATTGTCTTTATCGACTCTTTTAAATTTATTTATTCTCCTACTTCCTATAAATATGTTTCGCCCAACCTAAAATAATAAATCCAATATCATAAATATACTTATATATTATTATTATAATGGTAAATCCATTTTTCATCTCTTCTCTATCATACGAAAAGAAAAAACATTACTCATGCATACGTACGGTATATCGTCTCTACGTAGTGGTGTAATTAATTTTTATCACCACTTTAATTGAATGTTTATAAAGTTTATAATTATAAATATATATTATATTTATTATATAATTATTCATCTTTAATTATAATATATTCTATCTTCTTACCTTCCAATCCATTGAAAAATGATAATGTCACTCGTGCATACGGGTGGACTACCACCTCCACAAAGCGATGTGATCCATTTTTTCATTTAAGATTACATGGATTATAATATGGATATATTAAATTAATATATATGATATATATGATATAATAATGATTATATAAGGTAAATTCTTTTACCTTTATTTCATTTCAGCCATCAAAAAATGAAAGCATCATTCATGCGTACGTACAGCCTACTATCTCCATGAACAGTGTCAATGTCATGACCCCCTCCCCACAAAGTGTACCCCTCCTAGGCTAGCAATGTGAGAGAGGAGATAATGAACCCCGAGTCCCAACTCCAGTAGGCCCCGGGTTGGTGACTAGCACCGAGGGTATAACGAACACACAAATGGGAGGCATTACCCTCTAAGAGAACACATGCGGAAGAGAGAGATAAGATAGACACCAACCAACTCCAACTAAACAAGTATGATAAAAGAAATCCCATGTACAAATATGAAATGTCAGGAAAAACTACTACAACTGAAAGGGAAAAAACTACAAGTACCCAAAAGAAAGTAAAACAACAGCAACCACAAGCCCGAACAGCTCCTGCAACTGCAAGCTAGTAGTAACCAGCCTGATCTCCAACTTGCTCCAAGTGAATTGAAAAGCAGATTATATATACATAGGGTGAGTATAAAAGTAAACTCAGTAGGATCATCCCTGAAGCCTCTCATGAAAAAGTAAATAAATCATGCTAAAGCATAGTGAACAACAAGTGAAACTAACTCATCACCTAAATAGGTATACTATGTTCCCAGCCTCACCATGGATACTCTCACCAAGTAACACATACAAGAGTATATAATATAATAAAGAATATCAAGGTTACCCCTCTACTAATTCCCCACTGTTTTTCCACTTTTCCCCAATTCCGCACATCCTATGCATCTCTCTCCAAAAAGGCTTGCCCGCAGACACCTAGGCGAAGCACCACAACATGTACCTTGTGAAACAAAACCACCATGTACATGTAAGAAAAGTAACCAAGAAGTTTATGGGATCCAACATAGCTCGCATAACATGTATCATACATCAGGTATTATACCTCAAGCCATTACAGCCCATACAATGAGTAAGGATCCTCAAGCCATCATAGCCTATACACGTTACACCTATAGTAGTCCCTAGAAAACTATATCCAGAATATATTTTTGTGAATAACCACAATCCATTACATCCCTCTACACACATATATGGATAAAACTAACCAATGTGCCTTCCATCACAAGTAACTACCAAGAGAAGAGATCAGGGCCAAACGGGGTAGTCAGTCATCCATCCTCCCACCGGAATGTTGGGGAAAACACCCCCCCAGGGCTCAGAATCTTCGAGGTGTCAGTTTCCCTTACTGACAGGGTGGATTAGTGTATAGAAACACAAAAAGTACAGAATATACTATATCTCACAAACACACTATGGGCATAACCTAGTCTTAAACTCAACTGCAGCTAACGTGTCTCGGACTCCGGGATGCTACTTCTAAGACTGGGTATCCTATAAGCACACAAAAATTTAAAGAGATTTAAGACATTACTTCATTCCATTTTTATTAGTTTCACTTTATGTTAATTAATTCTTTAAACATTAATTAACCAATAACAATTCCAAATTAAATTTCATTAGCATCACACCCAAAGTACATTGTTCCTTCAAATCACAACCTCAGCATTGCACCCCAGCAAGCTCCAAACCTCATGGGTTAACATCATTTATTCAATTATTTATTTACATCATTACTTTCCCATATTCCCAGGCATTCTAGAAAAACAATCTATGCTTCTAAACACAGTGGGATCAACACGGTGAGTACATGAACTACCCGTCGAGTCTTTGTCGCATATAGCAAGAGCGTAGACCCATCCTCCCTTGAGAAGCTAAACACGGAAAGCATGCGGCATACCCCATGCGTCTTCACCCCTTTAAGAATAAGGGTAAGAAAGACCAGATACCTTGAGAAGTGGGGAAATTAAAGTGGATAAACAACCAAGAAGAATCATAAGAAAACCAAACATTCACATCCAACCCATTTCATCATCCCTGGTGTCCTCCCTAACACCCACATGCATAAACCAATGCATCTCGCCACTCTAGGATTCAACTGCTACAACAACCAGTAGGCCTCCATGCCCCCACATATCACAATAGCCATTCGGGCTCACATCACAATACAAGCAGTAGGAAAACAAAAATCATATCGGTTGGGCTCTTGGCCCTTGAACAAGAAAGAGGGTAAATCAAAACCCTTCAAGGAATTATCAAACAGTCTGTTCTTTAATCCATCTTGAATTAACCTATTTATTATTCATAGGTTCCATATTCAAGAAACCTAAACAGTAAGCAATCACAAATAAATTAAACATGGTTACTTCGCCAATTTGATTAACATAAAAAAAATACAACAATAAGAACCAGATTCATTTTCATGCCTCTTTATCTTTAACCAAAAAATTATCAATTAATTCTGGTTTATGTTCTTTACCAATTTCCATCAAGAATGAACAGCTAAACAAATAAATCATATATATCACACTATCTAGAAAAAACAAGAGTCAATACCATAAAATCGATATCAATTTATTTATCTGGTTCAAATATTTATTATGTCTATTCCATTGTGATCCAGTGGCTAAAACATGCCAACTCTACAGTTTCACGTAAAAAGTAAAAGAGAAGTAACAAATACCCTACCTTAAAAAGTTTCTTAAGAATCTTTACATGAGAATGATCCACACAACGGATCACGATCTCCTCCTCCCGTGACAACTACATCCACCCAAGGATGTCACGGCACGACCGCACCAACCGAAACCCAAGAAAATATATCTCGGGCCTTAGGAAAATTAATATAGGAGTTATGGGATTTGATTCGGCCTTAAATCCCTTAAAACAGGGCCATAAATGCGTTTTACATCAAATAAAATGTTAAATTGGTGAAACTGGAAAAAAATATGGAAATTTGGAAAAGGGAAAATATAAAACAGTTCTAGAAACAATGTTCATGAGTTGTCTCACCGTTTCTGACACACTGTTTCTGACTCACCCTTTCTGACTCACCATTTCTGTCTCACCATTTCTAACTCACCGTTTCTAACTCATTGTTTCTGACTCACAGTTTCTAACTCACAGTTTCTGACTCACTGTTTCTAACTCACCGTAACACTATTCATAAAATTGGAAACACTATTCACAGAACTGGAAATTTGGAAAAGTGTTGGGGATGAGTCACCTTGACCTCCTAGAACACCTCAAACACTAGATTTCAACAAAGGGGTGGACTAGAGAGGTCTGGTCCATTACATCAGATACCTCTCAAAACATTATCGTCCTTGAGAATCCAAAACCTACCTAAAAGGAAACTGAAAAGGGGTTCGAACAACCAATCCTCAAGATACCTCTCAAAAGAGAGCAATCCATAAAAAGAAACAAAAGAAATTCATCTTATAAAAATGAAAGGTCTATAATCACGAAGGGTACACCGTTACATGAAAAGAGTTTAAAAATCAAACAACTCTGGGTACTGAGTATGTATCTGTGACTCACAATCCCAGGTACTCTCCTCCATGCCACCGTGTCACCATAAGACCCGAACCAAGGGAATAGAACACCCGCGCAACACCTTCTCTTTGTGGTCTTTGATCTCCACAGGTCGCTCCTCGAAGTTCGCATCATCATCAACATCGATCTCTCCCCAATAAATGACATGAGATTCATCATGAAGATAACGACAGATCTGTGACACATGAAGAACATTTTGTATCTATCTCATCTATGGGGGAAAAGCTATCTTATACACCACAACCCCAACATGATCCAAAACCTCGAAAGGACCAATAAACCAGGGATAAATCTTACTCCCATGACCAAACCTTCGCTGCCCACGATGGGGAGTCACCTTCAGAAACACGTGATCCCCAACATCAAACTCCAAAGGTCTCCTCCTTTAATTTTCATATGATTTCTGATGATCTTGCACTGTCTTCATCCTCTCACAAATCACCTAAACCATCTCTATTTTATTCTTCACTAGTTCTGGTCTGTAATTGTTGACTCTCTGACCCCAGTCCAGCACAACGGAGAATGGAAAGGCCGGCCATACAGGGCTTCAAATGGCACCATACCGATGGTAGAGTTAAAACTATTATTGTAAGCAAACTCCACCAAGGGTAAGTGCCTCATCCACAAACCTCCAAAATCAAGAACACAACATGTCTTCAAGAGTCTGGATGGTTTGATCTCTATGACCATCCGTTTGAGGATAAAAAGCAGTGCTAAGGCATAACTGAGAACTGAAAGCATGCTAGAGACCTCTCCACACCCTAGAAGTAAAGTAAGGATCACAATCAGAAATGATCATCCTTGGGAATCCATGAAGACTCACCACTTCCTCCAGATACTGCCCTGACAAAACTTCCACTAAGCTCGACTCCTTGATCGCTATGAAGTGGGCCGATTTTTTTAAACGATCAACTACCAACCAAATAGCATCATGTCCTCTTGGAAATAGAGGTAAACCAGTAACAAAGTCCATTGATATGTCCTCTAACTTCCACTGAGGAACATATAATAGCTGGAGTAAACCGTCGGGGACACGGTGCTCAGCCTTGACCTTCTGGCAGACTAAATATCGAGACACAAACTCTACAACTGCACGCTTCAGCCCAGGATAGCAAAACTGACTCCTCAAGTCTTGGTACATCTTTCTAACACCAGGATGCACCACTAAAGGTGAACTATGGAACTCCATGATAATTGTCTCATGCATCTCCAAAAGAACAAAAATCCTTCTATGATATAACACTCGGTGTTGTTCATCCTCAGTCTAACCATCAGGGGCCTTACCACAAACAACTCAGTCTCTCTAGACCTCCACCTCAAGATCCCCCAACTAGGACTCTTCCACCTAATGCAATAGAGATAATTGCACCATCATATAGAAAATACAACCTCTGCCCCCAACTTCTCCCATATCAAGATGTAATGCTGACAGTTCTTTCATTATTCTCCAGGAATCACTGGATTCAGGCACAGTATCACTATGTGAATTTAGAATCAGCGCATCAGCTACAACATTCCCCTTTCTAGGTGTATATGATATTTTGAAGTAGTATTCTAGTAAGAACTCCATCCACCGATGTTGTCGTAATTTCAAGTTACACTGGGAGAAAACATACCTCAAAATCTTGTGATTGGTGAAAACCGCAAAGTGCTCTCCAATGAAGTAATGTCTCCACAACTTCATAGAAAACACCATGGATTCTAAATCAAGATCATGGGTGGAATAGTTACGTTCATGAGGACGCAAATGTCGAGATCCATAAGAAAAAACTAATCTTTGCTGAACACAGCCTAACCCCAGATGAGAATCATTGCATAAAACATCAAACTGAACTCCCATTGCTAGGAGACAATGAACTAGAGCACTTATTAACTTCTCCTTTAGATAATCAAAATATTCCTGACACTGATCAGTCCATATGAATGCCTAATCCTTCCTGGTCAAATCTATCAGAGGAGTTGCAACTTGAGAGAAATTGGTTATGAACCTCCTGTATTAACCTGTGAGACAAAGGAAACTTTTCACCTCTAACACTGTCTTTGGGGATGCCCAAAACACAACTTCTTCTATCTTCGATGGATCCACAGCTACCCCCCACTTGGACACAACATTCCCTAAGAAACAAACTTCTCGATCCCAAAACTCACACTTCGACAACTTCCCAAACAGCCATGTTGAGGAAGAACTCCCAAAACGGCATGTAGATGCTCTGCATACTCCTCCTCAGACGTGGATTACACAAGGATGTTGTTGATGAATACCACTAGGAACTTTTCCAAGAACTTACAGAATACAACATTCATCAATCCCATGAACACAGCTGCAGCATTCGTCACACCGAATGGCATTACGACAAACTCATAATGCCCATGATGACAATGGAAAGTAGTCTTCGGGATATCCTCATCCTTCACACGCATTTGATGATATACTGACCACAAATCGATCTTTAAGAACCAACTTACACCTTTCAGTTGATCAAATAAATCATCCATCTGCAGAAGAGGATAGTGATTCTTTACTGTCACTTTGTTTATGCAACAATAATCGAAACACAACTGCAAGCTATCATCAGCCTTCTTCATGAACAAAACTGGTGCACCCCACGGTGGCACACTTGGCCGAAAAAATACACACTGTAACAGACCATCAAGTTGTATATGTAACTCTCACAACTCAGAAGGGACCATCCTATATGGAGACATAGAGATAAGAGACGCTCTTGGTTGTAGCTCGATCCCAAACTCAATCTCTCGTCGAGGGGGTAATGTTACAACCTCTTTAGGAAAGACATCAGGGTACTCTTCTACAACCCTAGGAAACGCCAACTGCTGAACCTCTAAATAACTCAGCATCATCTCAGCCATCATGGATGATAAGGATGGAACACGCCTATGACCCATCCGAGGGTCTCGCTCACTAATGAACACCACCAGCTCTCCATCCATATCGAAGAACACAACCTACCTCCTGAAGAAATCCACGATAGTCTACACTGAATACAACCAATCTATGTTGAGGATTAAATCATATGGTTGTATTCATAAACATAGGAAACATTCCTAAGAGAGGTGTTGCCCCAACACTAGCTCACAATTTATACAAACTTCAAACAAGTCAGCTTGGCCTCTAACTGGTGTAGTCAAATCCAAGGGAACTAAAAGCCTCTCTACCTCAAGTCCCAAATCATGGAAAAGGGTAGGAGATATGAAGGAGTGTGTTGATCCTAAATCAAAAAAGGCATACACAAAGGTAGAAAATAAGCAAAGGGTACCTCAAACGACGTCTGGCTCGCCTGGTGCTGGCAACGCTAAAGTATGAAGCTAACCATGACCTCATCCACGACCTCCCTGGCCCTGATGATGACAACCACCATGTCAGTGCTCTGCTCTCTAAAGGCGGGGAGTGTCACAGGGTTGTCCTCTGCCTACCCCATCTACCCTATGCTGATCGAAAGCTGGTGCAACCTACTGTTGTTGTCTCGACTGGAACTACCTCAATGAAAGAACCTAGAGTAGAAAACCCTGTGCACGATGACTACTCTGAAAGGTCGGGAACTCCTACTACTGATGACCTCTACCACCACAAGAAAAAAAAAGCACATGATCCCTTGGCATAGGCCTGAGAGTTTCTACCTCTGGAGAAATTATATGTGAAGAGCTGGGACCTACCCCCGACTAAACAGAAACACTTCTTTTCTGAAAACCCAGAACCCCAGACCAAAGATCTGCTTTGTGAGGAATCATGATGACTCCCCTCTCATTATTATCCAGTTCTAGACAATTTCCTCTTGACAACCTCTACCCTCGCTAGTACCTCAAGATATGTCTTCAGCATAAATGGGGTAACCTGGCGCTGGATCTCTGGATGCAAAGCCTCCTCGATGCCTCGCCCTAGCCTCCTCATCTGGCAATAGGTCCAAAGCATATCGTAAAAGGTTCCTAAAATAGATTCCAAACTCTCGAACACTGGAGCTCCCCTATTTAAGGGTAAAAAACTTCTAGGGACTAGATTCCTTCGTAGTCGAAAAAATAAATTTGACTCTAAACTTGTCTCGGAACTCCTCCCATTAGATCGCTGACTCCTCGCGATCCCTGAGGAACAAGAACCACCGCTACCTCACTACTCCACGCAGCATCGTCACAACCATGGACACCCAGTGCTCCTTCCGAGAATAGATTGAACTGAAGCCTATCTTGACCTCCTACAACCATTCTTCTGTGACTACATCTAAAACGGAGCCCTCATACTTCTGCAGACTCTGGTGCTGAGAATCTTGGAGTTTCCTCCTCCAAGTGTCATCATCGTCGACCTCTACCCAGCGACGATCTACTAACATAGCCTGTTGGACATCTTCTATGTGATCCTAATGAGGACGTCGACCTAGAGACATACCTGTAAAATAAAAAATAGTTAGAGCTCCTAAAACTGTAATATGGGAGACTCATCATTAATTAATTATTTAATTGTTTTCTTTTATTCATTTTAGGTTAACCTATGCCAAGGACTACCCATTAAAACATAGGCAAAAAGAATAATGATGCATGATCCTTTCCTAGGTCTCTACCCTGCAACTAGTATCACCTTGTTTAGTAGCTATTATAAACTTAAAGGTCTGTACATCAGGTCATGGGGGCCCTAAATGCCTATCTCTCAGCCGATCTCCAGTGTTTACATAACTTTCTAAACATGAATGACATTTTTTCCCAACCAACCCATGCAACCTCACCTGTGCCAAACTCCAAACTCCATCCTATCTCTCAACCTGACCTCTGATACCACTCTGTCACAACCCCCTCCCCAAAAAGTGTACCCCTCTAAGGTCGGAAATGTGAGAATGGAGATAATGACCCCTGAGTCCCGCCTCCAGTAGGCCCTGGGTTGGCGACTAGCACCGAAGGTATAGCGAACACACAAATGGGAGGCATTACCCTCTAAGAGAACACATGCGGAAGAGAGAGATAATATAGACACCAACCAACTACAAATAAACTAGTAAGATAAAAGAAATCACATGTACAAATATGAAATGTCATGAAAAACTACTACAACTGAAAGGGGAAAAACTACATGTACCCAAAAGAAAGTAAAACAGCAGCAACCATAAGCCTGAACAGCTCCTGCAATCGCAAGCTAGTAGTAACCAGCCTGATCTCCAACAGGATCCAAGTGACCTGAAAAGCAGTTTATATATACATAGGGTGAGTATAATAGTAAACTCATTAGGATTCTCCCCAAATCCTCTCATTAAAAAGTAAAGAAATCATGCTAAAGTACATTGAATAACAAGTGAAACTAACTTTTCACCTAAACAGGTATGCTATGTTCCCAGCCTCACCATGGATACTCTCACCAAGTAATTCATACAAGAGTATATAATATAATAAAGAATATCAAGGGTACCCCGCTACTACTTCCCCACTAGTTTGCCACTTTTCCCCAAAGTCGCACATCTGATGCATCTATCTACAAAAAGTCTTTCCCGCAAACACCTGGGCGAAGCACCACAACATGCACCTTGTGCAAAAAAACCACCACATCCATGTAAGCAAAGTAACCAGGTAGTTTTTGGTTGCCACCATAGCTCTCATAACGTGTATCATACATCGGGTATTTTACCTCAAGCCATTACAGCCCA
The DNA here is from genome assembly GCA_963277665.1 of Viscum album. Lineage (NCBI taxonomy): Eukaryota > Viridiplantae > Streptophyta > Magnoliopsida > Santalales > Viscaceae > Viscum > Viscum album. The sequence continues at coordinate 1,123,088,853 of OY728141.1, forward strand.
TACACCGAGTAAGGATCCTCAAGCCATCACAGCCTATACACGTTACACCTATATTAGTCCATAGAAAACTATATCCAGAATATATGTGTGTGAATAACCACAAGCCATTATAGCCCTCCACACACATATATGGGGAAAACTAACCATTTTTCATGTCAGCACAAGTAACTACCAAGAGAAGAGAGAGGGGCCAAAGGGGGTAGTCAACCATCCATCCTTCCACCGGAATGTTGGGGAAAACACCCCCTAGGGCTCATAATCCTTGGGGTGTTAGTTTCCCTTACTTAAAGGGTGGAGTAGCATATAGAAACACAAAAATTAAAAAATATATTATAGCTCACAACCACACTATGGGCATAACCTAGTCTTAGACTCAATTGCAGCTAACGTCTCTCGGACTTCAGCCTGATACTTCTAAGACTAGGTATCCTATAAGCACACAACCATTTAAAGAGATTTAATACATTACTTCATTCCCTTTTTATCAGTTTCACTTTACGTTAATTAATTCTTTAAACATTAATTAACCAATAACAATTCCATATTAAATTTCATTAGCATCGCACCCAAAGTACATTGTTACTTCAAATCACAACCTCATCATTTCACCCCAGCAAGCTCCAAACCCCATGGGTTAACATCATTTATTCAATTATTTATTTATAGAATTACTTTCTCATATTCCCAGGCATTCTAGAAAAACAATCTATGCATCTAAACACAAGGGGATAAACATGGTGAGTAGATAAACTACCTGTCAAGTCTGTGCCGCCTATAGCAAGAGCATAGACTCATCCTCCCTTGAGAAGCTAAACACAGAAAGCACGTGGCATACCCCATGTGTCTTCACACATTTCTGGAGAAGGGTAAGCAAGACCAGTTTCCTTGAGCAGTGGGGAAAGTAAAGTAGATAAACAACCAAGAATAATCAGCAGAAAACCAAACATTCACATATAACCCATTTCATCATCCCTGGTGTTCTCCCTGACACCCACATGAAAAAACCGATGCATCTCGCCACTCTGGGCATCAACTTCTATAGAAACCAGAACACCTCCATGCCCCCACATATCAAAACTGTTATTCGGACTCACATCACAACACAAGAAATAGGAAAACAATAATCATATCAGTTGGGCTCTTGTCCCTTGAAAAAGAAAGAGGGTAACTTAGAACTCTTCAAGGAATTATCAAACAATCAGTTATTTAATCTATCTTGAATTAACTGATTTATTATTCATAGGTTCCATATTCAGGAAACATAAACAGTAAGCTATCACAAATAAATTAATCATAATTACTGAACTAATTTGACTAACATAAAAAAAATACAACAATAAGAACCAGATTCATTTACATGCCTCTTTATCTTTAGCCAAAAAATTATCAATTAATTTCAGTTTACGTTCTTTACCAATTTTCATCAAGAACGAATAGCTGAAAAAAGCAAGAATATATATCACACTATCTAGAAAAAACAAGAGGCAATACCATATGATTAATATCAATTTATTTATCTTGTTCAAATATTTATTATGTCAATTCCATTGTGATCCAATGGCTAAAACATTCTAACTCTAAAGTTTCACGTAAAAAAATAAAATAGAATCAACAAATACCCTATCTTAAAAAGGTTCTTAAGGATCTTTATATGATAATGATCCATACAACGGATCACGATCACCTCCTCTCGTGACAACTGCATCCACCCGAGGATGTCGCGGCACGACCACACAAACTGAAACCCAAGAAACTACATTAGAAGCATGGATATCACATTCCATAATATGTCAAGGAGAAATAGGAAAAGGTGAACCCAAAATAATGATGATAAATCATACCTTATATAGAATATTGATGGATACTACATGGTCGTACCAAAACAAGGGGTTCACTTTTAGCAAGAAGAACATCGAGGGAACCCAATCCACCGGGAAAAGTTTAATCTCATGATTCCTACAAGAAGGAAGGAAAGGTTTGATCATCTTGCACTAGATAACAAGGAGAAAGAACAAGGGAGGAATATATCTTGTTCCTTTAGAAGATTTAATGGAGCAGTGGTTTAAGATACAGTGGATTTTCCATTAAAATTGGATCACATTAAACCATGAATTTTGACCAAGTAAATGTATCCCGGGCCTAAGGAAAATTAATATATGATTTATGGGATTTGATTCAGCCTTAAATCCCTTAAAACAAGGCCATAAATGCATTTTATGTCAAAGAAAATGTTAAATTGGTGAAACTAGAAAAAAAAAACTGGAAATTTGGAAAAGGAAAATATGAAATAGTTTTGGAAATAATGTTCATGAGTTGTCTCACCATTTCTAACTCACCGTTTCTGACTCACCATTTCTGACTCACCGTTTCTGACTCATTGTTTCTGAATCACCGTTTCTGACTCACCATGACACTATTCATAAAACTGGAAACACTATTCACAGAACTGGAAATTTGGAAAATTGTTGGGGATGAGTCACCTTGACCTCCCAGAATACCTCAAACACTAGATTTCAGCAAAGGGATGGACTAGAGAGGTCTGAGCCATTACATTCATTCCTTTTTATCCCTATATTTGATGGATGACTCTAAATATATATATAATGAATATATATGATATTTATATCATTAATAAAATTATTTATGTGATTTATCCATTATAAAATTACAAGGACTGGAACTATAGAACCAAAATTCTCATGTAAAAATGAAATAGTGAACACTCATAAATGATGATTTTAATAAATAATTATTAATAAAAAAGTGTTGAAATTTTATAGGTGAATCATATATGATATTATAATTATATATATTATTATATTATATAACAATACTAAATATAAATTTATTATACTAGAGGCTAAAATCACTTACAAAGCAAGTCAGATATGTGGTAAGGGTTTTCTCATCTCACTTTTGTTTTCGTGACATATATTTTGTATTCACCACTTATTTATTTAATGTGGTGTATATAATATTCCTTTTGTATGGTATATCATGAATCCATTTATATTTATGGTATTTAAAGCTTCATTTGAAATTATTTTTTTCATGCGGGATATAATTTAAAAGATACCATAACAGTAAGAGATTTCTTTTACGGTCTCATTTTATTTCAAGATTGTTTGTATTTGAATTTCCATTGGGGAAAATTATATGATACTTATATAATAAAATCATTTAATTTTATTCTCCTCTAGTTATACATTTAAGTTTCAATTAATAAAACCATTTTCTTCTCTTGGGTAATTATTGACTTATACAACATTTTAAAAATGAATTTTATTGATCATTTTAAATATAAGGAATGCATTGGACTTGAAAGTGATGGGTGGCTCCCAATTATAGATTTCCCCTCGATGCATCAATAGGTATAATGAGATAAAACAGGTTGGCATGATGTTTAGGCTAAGTCTATATTATTTTTTAATAATAATTGGGTATTTGGTCTATGCCTTCCCATAAAATGATAATGTCTTTATTAAGAGACATTGATAGGATGATAATGTAGTGGTAGAGAGACCTTGATAGTAAGATTCATTATTTTTGGGTTGAGAGGCCTTGTTCATGAATGTCTAGAATTATGCATTTCCTTTATTAAGAAATCAATTCTCATTATACATGTTTTCTCTATATTAATATTAGACATGGATTCTCATTGAACTCAAGTTATTGATTGAATGGAATGTGTTTTGATTATCCACTTTTCCATGTTAATAATTTCTTATTTCATCATGATAACTTTTACTGTACATAACCCTTATTGAGTATATTATCTCACCCTTTATTTGTTTTCATATCCCTAGGATATGAAGAAGGATATTATGAAGGATATCAAGGATTCAATAGTTTTGTGTGCTATGTTTTTATATTTACAATGTAATATCGGAATAATGTATGTATCTAGTTTAACAAGACTACTAAAATATTTGGTCCTTTGGTATGTGATCACTTATATCTAGTTCCAATGTAATAAAGTAACCATTGACTTTGGGCTACTAGGGTTGGGGTCTTTATAGTTGGTATCAGAGCAAGTTTAGTACAAACCTTGGGAACTAGATTTTAAATGAACATATCTAATATGAGAATTATGATAATCTATTATATTAAATAAGAACATTTAACATACATGTATTTTTTATTTATGGATTATTTTTCATGATGATTATGATCTAACCCAGTGTGTTCCATTTTTTAGTGATGGTTTCTAACAGAAGAAAGGGAATTAACACCCATAGTTGATAAAGGGTTTTCCCTATTGAGAAATAAAATATAGATGGTTTTGGAACTAGTAAAATCATGTATATATTAGGGAAATTGATTTAGGTTATAATGAATAACCTTTCCCGTATTAAATAAACAATTTATCCATAGCATGATTCACCTATGTTGGATTGTTTCATCTAACAAAATCCTCTATCATTTAATTTAAATATTAATCCATTGTTACATGATCAATGAATTAAGTCCCTTAAAATTTTATTCCTATATTTAGGAAGTAATTAAAGTGAAAAGGTTATTCTTGTAGTTTATTGTTTAAAATGATATTTTTTTCAATGGGGGTCATTTATCCAAAACACTAAAAAGGTTTATGAAATAGAAATTATGGAATGAAGAACTTTTTAAAGTTATATTCTTTGGGAAATAATTTTCTCATGAGAAACAAGCTAAAATGGAAATAAAATTCATCAATATATGATTGAGGGAAGAGGAAATTGTTATTGAGTATGAGGAAAACTTTATAATATTAGAAATTCATGATATATACTATGTATATAACCCAAAAAGTAAGATTGAATATTTTTTTATAGTCGTAACCTAAGACTTTTAAGTTCAATATTCTCTCAAAAAAATTCATCATATTATGATATAATATCAAGTGATATCAATATGAAGAAATAATTATCCAATTCATTTATTTTTAATGGAAGTAAAGATAAAAATAGGATGAATTAGCACCAAAAAACCTAGTGGGAATCTGGTTGTCAAGCAGTTTCCGTTAAGATGAACAACTATTCCCTAGTTTCAAACATAGTTGTTATACTTATGTTTGGATTTTAAATAATCATAATTTTTTGTATTTATTTAATTTTATAGGATTTAGGATTTATTAGATTATGTATAAAATAATATAGTAAAAGGATCTTGAAATAAAAATGTTATTCTCTTACCTTCATTTCTAATAAATTGGTGGTCTTTTCACCCCTCACTAATTTATAGTTTTGTGGCATTTAATATTATCCTAACACCACTCTCTATCACTCTCTATTATTCCATTTATGTTATTATTCTCTTCCATGTGTATATTTTAACTTCACACTAATTTTATTCTTATCTGGGAATCTGAATACATCATAATACAGGTAAAATTTATCACTATTGGAAATCATACTTATACCAACGCCCTTTTTCCAAAGATTTGTCTAAACCATTGGGATAGAGAGTTTTTTCCAATGGTTTTTGAAAACCGTTGGGATATAGTGATTTAGTGTAGTCTTTCCCAATAGTTTGTGCAAACCGTTGGGGTATATGGATTTTTACTAATGGTTTTTTAAAACCGTTGGGGTATAGTGATGTTTCCCAATGGTTTTTTAAAACCATTGGGATAGTTTTTCCCCAAATATGTCTGATCCCCCACTTCCATTTCCATATTCGATCGATTGATTTTTTTCCCTACCAGAGTGGTGCTATCTTCCCATTCGGTGACCCCTCCTCTTCTAAAGATCCATCCTAGTTGTTTCCAATTCAAATTGGTGAGTTTGGGTTACATATTATGCCTACATTTATTTTGGTTTTTTATATACCATGTTTATTTTATTTCTTTACCTGCTGTAATCTCTCGTCATTAAGGGTTTTTGATTGTTCTTGAATGTGAAATTGGCATGTTCCAAATACTTTAGCCTACACATAGACAATGAATTTCCCTTCTTGAACCACTACCATTACTAATTTTTCTAGGAGTGTTACACGATATTAATATTGAGGGGTACTATATGTTCTCCCACCAGTGGGGGGGGATGTGCAGGTGGGGGTGAGGTGGGGGGCGCACAGGTGGGGGTGGGCTGTGCAGGTGGGGATTTGTAGGTCGGGGGGAGGGGGGCTATGCAAGGGGAGTCTGTTGGGGGTGATGTGGGGGTTGTACAGGTGAGGGGTGGGGGTGGGTTGTGCTGGTGGGGGTGGGGGTGGGGGGAGGGGGGATGTGCAAGTGGGGGGATACAAGTGGTGGGGGTGTAGTGGGTGTGGGTATGGGGTGTGCAGGTGGGGAGATGTGCAGTGGGTGAAGGGGGATGTGTAGGTGGGGGTTTGTAGTGGGGGTCTGTTGGGGGTGAGGTTGGGGGTGTACGGGTGGGGCTGGGGGTGGGTTGTGCAGGTGGGGTGGGGGAGGGGTTGTGCAAGTGGGGGGTTCATGTGGGGGGGGTCTATGCAAGTGGGTGGGGGAGGGTAGTGTGTATGTTGGGCGGTAGGCTGTGCAGGTGGGGGTGGGAAAGGGGGGTTGTGCAAGTGGAGGGGTGCAGATGGGGGTGCAGTGGGTGGAGGGAGGGGGTGTGTAGGTGGGTAGATGTGTAGTGGGTGGGGGAGGGGGTGCAGGTGGGGGTGTATAGGTGGGGGATGTGCAGTGTGCATGTGGGGAGGGTGGGTGTGCAGTGGGGGTGGGTTGTGCAGGTGGGGTGTGCATGTCGGGGGGAGGGGGCTGTACAGGGGGAGTCTGATGGGGGTGAGGTGGGAGGTTGTACAGTTGGGGCGGGGGCAATGCAAGTGGGGTGGGGGGGGGGGGCTCAGGTGGGGGAGGGGAGGTTTTGCAGTGGTTGGGGGGAGGGATGTGTGCAGGTGGGTGGGGGATGTGTAATGTGTAGGTGGGGAGGGGGTGTGCAGTGGGGGTGGGCTGTGCAGGTGGGGGTGTGTAGTCTTGGGGAAAGGGGGGCTATGTAGTGGGAGTTTGTTGGGGGTGATTTGGGGGTTGTACAGGTGGGGTGGGGGGTTGTGCAATGGGTGGATGGGAGTGGGTGCAGGTGGGGTGTGTGTAGGTGGGGGGAACGTGCAGTGTGCAGGTGGGGATGGGGTGTGCAGGGGGGAGGGGGGTGTGCGGGGGGAGTCTATTGGGGTGAGGTGGGGAGGGGGATGTGTAGGTGGGGAGGGGCTCTAAATTAAATCAATGTGGAGGATAGAACCTTAGTATCAATAAATACATGCTTAAATAATAACTAAATAATTAGCCCTCTCACTACTATCACTGGTTTACAATTAAAATGGGTACCATGTAAAAAAATTGCTTTGCATTCCCATATTATCTTGTGTATTAGGTTTAAAATCTTGTTCCACCCAATATATCATCCAACTCATGATCTATAAGTCATACCTCACTAAATTAAAGTGACCATTCTCTAGGACATGTCATTATGTCATCCAAGAGTAGCCTTGGAACTCCTCTAAAATATCATGAACTTTACATGTGCCATTATCTATCACATGATCACCCACCACACAGTGTCATTTCTAAATTGTATGAATTTCTCTATGCACTAAGTTATTCCAATATCATCCACATGCTTATCCACAAACTAACACCACCAAAACAAAGAACATATTCCTACACTCCCATTATGCCCTTATAGATTTATATACAAGGGACCACTTACCTCATCATAGACTTAAAAGGGTAGTGGTTGATCTAATATATGAAGGTTGAATGTCAGTATACATTAAATGTTTCCTCAGCAGCTATCATGAAAAGGACCCCATCAAAAAGACCCTCTTCATAGGCCTTTATAGCTCTTTTGTTTACTAGGAAATCCCTTCCCTATTATTTTTTTCTTTTAATGTTTTCTATGGTTCTTCATCACTTTCATCCACAGATGGGTTATTAAACCTGGACACTAATGTTCCAAATTTCCCATCAGGATGATCAAATCAAGGTATTGGCATAGTTCATTATGACCCCAATGGTGACCAAAATTGAGGGAAGCATCACTTGTGTACCCATTTTAACCCACAAAATCATCTACTAATTTTTTTGTATGGTGCATATATAGAGATGTTTTATTTGTATCTCTTTCTCTTCACCCCTTTATAATTTAGAGAAATTTACCTAACCCCACTCATATTCTGAACATATGGTTTGAAAAAGGAACTAATAATCACATAGGATTTGATAAATTCATACCCATAAACACGAGCCACCATCTAGCCTTATTCTACCAGGAAAGTTCTGATGATTCATAATAAATATTTCTATATATAAAATTTCAAAGTTATCGATATAATTCACCAACACCGCCACTACTGAACTAATTCATTTCCAAATTACTGGATAGACATCCATCATAAAGGTCTTTACCCAGAGTCTGGGATATGGGACCCTTATAAGTTAGATATATCTATATAGGTACATCTCTTAGAAGGCTACCAAATTAGTAGACCTTTTTATATTAATGATAACCACCCAACCCCAGTCATCAAATTATCCATCTTCCATAGTTTTCCAATAAGCAATGGGAAGTCATCACTTCTAGAGATTTGGGTAGGTCTGAGACCTCTTTGGTTTTTGTTCTTATCTAGCCATCTTGATAAGGAATCACATGATCTAAAAGTGACATCAACCATAGGATGAATTTCTTATCCCACAATACATTTTTCTTGAAATAATAGATCCTTGGAAGGTGGTGGGAGCCTTTTTAGAATCCTTTCATACAGACACTAGGGGAGGAAAATCCCCATATATATCCACCTAGACCAGGGACCTACTACCATATGAACATCCCATATTCATAGTCCTACCTATCCATGTATTAAATGAATAGTGATTCTATCTAGACTTCACCTTCTAATGACATCCTAAATTTAATTCATGTTATGGTGAAAAAAATATCGAGGAATCCATGAAACTTCATATAAGAAAACATCCTTAATCATTATACCATGATGTTGAAAATTATTACAAACTCATTACTATACATCATATCATTCCTAATAACTACCTATAGATATTGACTAACTTGTATTCATTCCACCAGAATCCAATGCCCTAACATTTTCCCAATTCCAAACTTGATACCATCATGTTATCAAGTCACCAATCCTACCAAATTGGATTTTCACTAAAAAATATTGCTCTAATCCTTAAAACCCATCATTTGTTTTTCATAACATGAATAAAACCCCAATTAAATCTCATAGCTCTTAGTCACACATGAAATGTGTTAGTCAAACCTTCATTGACTCCTAGAAAACTTTCATGGCCTTCTCACTATAATGCTAGATTAATTATCCCAATCATGATGTCTCAAAATTAATGACATTTTAGGGTTACTCAACCACCTAAACTAGAGTGACACATAATCTTCATAACCATGATACATTATCTTTGATGACATTGCATAAACACCCAGTTAACTACATCATATTTTAACATCCTCTCCTTTTGAAACTTTCTAAAACTATACTAATTTATGTAAATTAGGGGATATAATCCCTCCACTAGTACTGGAATATCAAAAACTCTTATCATAATAGATTTTTTCATTAAATTAAGCACTAATTACATAACCTTATACATAGATTATTCTCCTCCACAAGTGTACATGATCTTATACACTCATGTATAGTTCTTCAAAGATATTTTTCTATAAATATAGCATTTTCTTGTCTTTTATATTATGATTATCATATAGAGTAGTGTGTCACTTATGGTTTTATATAAAGTGAAAAATTCTCATTTACTTAAATATATTTTTGATGAAACTTCAATCTTATTGAATTTCTTTTGACGAAATGACTATAAAATTTTTTTTTACAAAATGGATAGAAGTTGGATGTATGAAACCGATCGGATATCAAGCAATTTTCAAAATTAAATTTCTTTATTACATATTGTACGATTTATTAAATTCATTATATATCTATTAAAGCTCACCTAAAACAATGGATAGTTAAATTATCCATGAATCCCCCTATTCTCTCTCATTTGTTTTGTTTTTTGGGTTACACATTAGTTATCCTTTTCTAATTACTTCCATATTAGTTTTCAAATGAAGGAAATGAAACTAATTGAAGAGAGGTGATAGAAACAGATGATAGACAATAATCGTCGCATGAAAGTGATGGGAATTCCACCACTAGTGCCTGTAGTGAGTATTTTATTTCAAATATATATATTTAAATAATATATAATGTCATGTGATTAATTTTGTTTTAAAAATTTTTACAGGACCCACCTATTAGGTGACAGTTATTTGATGAGCAGCCTAGTATTGGTCACAGTACTCAGGGTGTTCGTATGAGGGGGGTGGTACGAGAGCTAGACGAGCTGGTCAGCGTACCCGATTAGACCCTACCCCTCCCTCTGACATACCATCCATCCTGCATTCTGATCCTAGTGTGTCATTAGGGACACATGGGATATTTAGGCCTACCATTTTTTTACTACCCTTTATATTTGATCTTCCTCACCCATATTAACCATATCCAATGATGATTCCCACTCCCCATACAGCATTCGGCCAGCCATACCTGTCATCTTCTTTTACTTATGCTTCCTTCTCTCTAAGATTTTATATTTCATCTTCTTCAACTTCTGCTCCACCAGAGTTTGTCCCTACAGAGCATACATTGGGACCCACTCCACCTGTACAGGGTGTTACTTCAGTTTTTGTGGATCCAGTGGTGCCCATTAATCAGACTACCACAGGTATACTTATACAACCCTAAAAAAAATTATACCATTATTTATTTTCATTATAACATGTATTGATAAAATATTTGTTTTTCTTTCATAATAGATACATATACTGATAGGAGGTAGAAGTGGGGGTGTACATCCATGCATGTAGTGTGGAACCACTGCACGCAGTTGATGGTGGACTACAATGAAGATAGTCAAATGATTGAAAAAACAAGGCAGCAATGTTGGAGTTTTTTGGAGACGCTTTCCAAATACTCTGACATCATTCCTGTCATCCCGCTCTCATGGAGACAGTTTCCAAATGAAGTCAAGAAAAAATCTTGGGCAGAGATATGGGTAAAAAAATGTGTTGTATTTAATGAAATATATTATTTTTTGTATTTATATAAATTAATATTTTGGTGTCAGCTTCGGTTTAATTTCCCCGATGGTGAGGGTGCACGGCCAGCACGTCTAAAGGATTTAGGTGAGTTTTGGAGAGCCTATAAGAAAGATTTGTATATTGGTTGGAATTCTAGAGTTGGAATAAAGTTAGAGGCGGTACTTGTCATGGATGATTGTCAATTATAATAGTATCAATAGATGATTACTCTTTGGATGAATACTCAACTTAAGGTATTAATCACATTTGAGGTATTTAATTGAAAATTTTCATGTTTTTAGTTAATACTAATTATTGAATTTTATTTAGGAATCATCCAGAATAAAAAAACATTGATGCCAAAAAATACATCCACACATTGGGAGGTACTAAGATGTCGGATCATGAGAGGAAGCAGCAGGTATGATAGTTTATAATTTTTCTTTACGACTTTCACTTTTTATTGCTTCCTCTATAATTTATTTGATTGCTAAAGTTGTTATATAGTTTTAGTTATGAAATTAATTATTGGTATCCTATTTTTAATTATATTTTTCTATATTCAATGTCATTATAGAGGCATAAATTGAATAGATACGTACGTGTGCCTCAAGTAAAACTATTTTTCTCGAGTAGAAGGAAGAAAGATGGAAGTGCAGTTAATGAACTGACTCAGCAGAAGATTGTAAGTTTTATATTGTTGATTTAAAATTTTAATCTCTATTTTTTAACTTAATAATCTATTTATATTTGTAACAGGATACTTTAGAGGTCCTTGATGCCCAGGAACCTGACAATTTTGGGTCAAATGATCACTTACATCAGGTGTTGGGAGATGAGCACCCTAGTAGAGTATGTTTCCGACCTGGTAAGAGTATAGTTATGAAAAGGTATTCGACCTCCTTAGGTATGATTTGTAGTGCCACCGAGTTCTAGAAGGTTAATGTATAGGTAGAATAGGCTGAAAAAAGGGCCACAGAGATGGAAGAATAGTTTTCTAGGGAAAACACTACATTTATGAAATTGATGGAAGTCTTACCTCCAACACTTCCACCAGAGGGCAGCACAGTTTGTGATGAATATATGTCATAGATGTGTTCTATATATGGTGCACCAGGTAGAAGTTCTAGTGGTGGTTGAGACGATGGCGAGGAGGAGGCCAAGGCGGAGGAGGAGGAGGGTGAGGAGGAGGCTGAGGCGGAGGAGGAGGCCGAGGAGGAGGCTGAGGTGTAGGAGGAGGGTGATGAGGAGGCCAAGGCGGAGTACAAGGGTGAGGAAGAGGGCATTGAGGAGGGTAGGGATGATGATGGGGACAACGATGAGGATGAGGGTGGGGCTGATGATAACGGTGATGATAGTGATGGTGATGAGGGATAGATTGGTCCGTTATATTTTTTACTAATATTACTAACCTTTGATGTTTAGTGATTTGTTGTGCCCAAATATATGTGTTATTAGGTAGGTTACATTATCTTTATTTCTTTATCTATAAATAATAAAACTTGACTTGATGATTTTTTGTGACTGATTCACCCCTCTCCTAGACACCCCCCATCCCTGACACCCCCTGGACACCCTGTACCCCACTAGACAACCCGCCTACCCCCTTGGACACCCCCCACCCCCCTTGACAGCCCCTCCACCCCCGAGGACAGCCTGCCCACCCCCGGGACACCTTTTACCCCCCTAGACAGCCCCACCACCCCTGTGAATATCCCACCCACCCCCTGGACACCACTTACCCCCTAGACACCCCCCCCCCCCAGACCTTGGATAGCCCTGCCACCCTTGTGGACACCCCCCCCCCCCCATCAACTTGGACACCCCCCACCCCCACCCTCGTGAACACCCTACCACCCCCCGGGACACCCCCATATGGACACCCCCACCCCCGTAGATAGACCCCCTACCCCCATAGACAGCCCTCCTACCCCCCTAGACACCCCCTACCCCCTGGACAGCCCTGCCACCCCCCGTGGATAGCCCGCGCACCCCCTGGACACCCTGTACCCCCTGGAAAACCCCCCACCCCCATGGATATCCCACCCACCCCCTTGGAAATTCCCCCAAGATAGCCCCCACCCACCACCCCCCCCCCCCCCCACCCCCGTGGACAGCCCGTCCACCCCCCTGGACACCCCCAACCCCCTAGACAGCCCTGCCACCCCCGTGGATAACCCGCACACCCCCTGGACACCCCGTACCCCCATGGACAGCCTCTCCACCCCCATGGACAACCTTCCCACCCACCCCCCTGGACACCCCGTACCCCCATGGAAACCTCCCCCCCATCCCCTCAGACACCCCCACCCCCTGGACACCCCCCAACCCCTTAGACAGCCCCTCAACCCCCTGAACACCCCCCCCCCATCCCCCTGGACCCCCCTCCCCCCCCACCCCTATGGACACCCCCCCCCCCACACACACCCCTATCGACAGCCTGCCCACCCCCATGGACACCCCATACCCCCCTAGACAGCCCCCCCCCCCCCACCCTCATAGACAACCCGCCCACCCCCCTGGACACCCCCCAACCCCCTTGGACAGCCCCTCCACCCTCGTGGACAGCCTTCCCACCCCCTTGGACACCCTGTACCCCCCCCCCCCCCCTCAATAGCCCTGCCACCCCCCGTGGACATCCCTCCCACCCTTGTGGACAGCCCACCCACCCCCATGGACACCCCGCACCCCCCAGTACAGCCCCGCCACCCTCGTGGATAGCCCACCCCCCCTGGACACCCCTACCCGCTTGGACACCCCCCCCCCCTTCACCCACCCCCGTGGAAAGCCCGCCCATCCCCCTAGACACCCCTTACCCACTAGACATCCCTGCCACCCCCGTGGATAGCCCACCCACCACCCTGGACACCCCGTACCCCCTGGACAGTCCTGCCACCCCCGTGGACAGCCCACCCACCCCCAAGACACCCCGTACCCCCCTGGACAGCCCCCCACCCCCATGAACAGCCTGGCCACCCCCCCCCCCCCTGGACACCCCCCCCCCCCCTCACCACCACCACCCCACGAACACCCCCCATCCCCCCATACACCCCCACACCCCTAGACACCCCTGACCCTCTTGAAGAGCCCCCCACCCCCTAGACAGACCCACCCCCCCCCCCCTCCCCACCCCTGTACCCCACCCCTATGGACACTCCCCCACCCCTATGGATATCCCACCCACCCCCCCCCCCCTGTACACCCCCTACCCCTTGGATATCCCCCACCCCCGTAGAGAGCCCACCCACCCCCTAGACACCCCCGACCCCCTGGACAGCCCTGCCACCCCCGTCGACAGCCCTCCCACCCCCATGGACACCCCCTACCCCCCCATGGACACCCCCCCCCCTCCCCACCCCCATGGACATCCCCCACCCCCTGGACACCCCCACCCCCATGGATATCCCCCCTACCCCTTAGATATCCCCCAACCCCCTAGACGCACCCCCCTGGACATAACCCCACCATCTGAACACCACCCCCACCCCCTGGACACCCCACCCAATTGGACGGCCCCCCACCCACCTGTACACTGCCCCACCACTTGGACACCCTACCCCCCTATAGTCATATGCTCAAAATGTAACTCTAACTATCATGGGCTCTCTGAAATTTGAGTGTCCTCTCACCATTATGAGATGTCTTCACCAAAGAAATTAAAATGGGTTAGTTGGAAGAGTGGTTGTCATGTGAAGATTGAAATGGGGAAAACTATGTTGTGGTACATGTCATGGTTGGAAGAGTCTATGGTTTTTATTTGATATTATAGGTGTTTTTTTGTTCTTTTTTAAGTGTCGTTTGCAGGTGTGTGTGTTTTTTGTTTTGTTTTAAGTGTTGTTTGCAGGTGTGTTTTCAGGTGTATGCAATGGAGGGGATGGGTGGCTGTTGTGCTGTTTTCTAGAAATAAATTATACCAATGGTTTAAAACCGTTGATAATACACTATACCAATGGTTCAAAACAGTTAGTAAAGGGTATTTCCAGAATAGTTTTACCAATGGTTTTAAAGAACCGTTGGTAATACAATATACCAATGGTTTCTAAACAATTTGTAAACTATATTTAAACTATATATCCCAATAGTTTATTAACCGTTGGTATAAATATATACCAATGGTTTCTTTAAAACCCTTGGCATAATGAAGCTTACACTGCCATATACCAACGGTTTGAGAATAACCGTTGGTATAGGAATTTCCCAACACCTTACTAACCAAAGGTTTGAAAAATCGTTAGTATATAGTATACCAATGGTTTTGATGCCTATACTAATGGTTTGAAACTGTTTGGTATATGTTGTATTTCCATTAGTGTATGTTTCCCACTTTCCTTTTTCAAAATATGTTTTATTATCCATTTGTACAATGTTGGTTTTCAATAAAGGTTGAAACTTTGATGATCGATAAAAAAATTCAATGTATAAATTTATTTAATGGTGGAGAATGTAACATCCATATAATTTAAGAAAAATTTCTCTTTAAATAATTTTAAGTGTTTAACAGCTTACTTAACACACAACACTGAGCTTTAAGTGAATTGAGATATATTATAAAAAATATTATTATTTAAATTTGATAACCTATCCATTGAATTGATGGATATTAATATGAGTAACTAAATTATAAATATATTTATAAGGGTTCTACTCAATAAAAATTCATTGATGAATTCTTAAGAAATACTTACCCAATTTTTAATGAAGTCATTTTCATCAAAAAATTATTTTATTTCATTTTGTGCATTGAAATTATAATTAATTTATAAACTTTTAGAAATTATATTTTATAAAATGAACATAATTTTTTAAATTATCCTATAAAAATTAACTAAGGTTGAAATTTTTTGTTTTCTCTAAAATGGTTGATATTTTAGTGAATAGTGAAAATACTGATTTTACAAATACCGTCATTTATTAAATCAAGTAATTTAAAAGACCCAATATATTTTGAATTTTTTATTAATGTGACATATGGTTCATTTTATTTATAAAAATATAATTAATTCCATTTTATTCAAAAATATTTATGATTTTGATATAAGTTAATTTTTATATTTAAAATGCCTTTTTCTAAAAACTGTTTTTCATTGTGTTTTATGAATTATATAAAAATTGATTCATGCCACCTCTAGATATTTAATATTGAAAAATATATTACATATTTATAATTAATAGGAGAAAATTTGGTAAATATTTCCATTTTATTTTTGGTCATTGTGAATAATAATCTTGGTAAATATTTGTTACCACGGTAAGGGTAAAATGTGTAAAATATTGTTAGAACTTTGGGATAACGCTTTAAATGTTTTCTAAAACCTTCCATTATCTTGTTATATTAGTGTAGTTTAGAAATTTTCATCCAATTATTGAATATATGGATACTTTGGTCCATTTTTATTTTATTATGACCTTTATATTATTTTAATAAAATAATAAATACAAAATTCCACCCTCTTAACTTTAATATCTCTAAAAATTTTATATTGGTATAAAAAGAGGAAAATTTTGGTCACAAATGTTTATTTCATAAAAAAAATTAATTTTTTTATCATCGTAATTTATTTTTAATTTTTATTGATTGAATAATTACCTTAAATTCTTACACAATGATGAAAGATTATATATTCAAATAATAGAAAAATAAAATAAATGGTATTAAAAGTTTTAAAAGTAACACAATTTGGATGAATTATAGGGTTAAACAATTTTTTTTATAAATATAACATATTAGGGATTTTTTAAATGTTTATATTTGAATTACATATTTGTATTAATGTCTTTAAAGTCAAATTAAATTAATAGTGTTAAAAATGACATTAATTATATTTTTTGAAAAAAAATATTTTATTAAATTATTTAAAAACATAAAAATATTGAAATAGGAAAAGAGGGTAATATATGGTCAAACAATTTATCCCTTGTTCATTTATGATCCAATTTTTTCCTTATAAGTAAAATTATAACCCTTTAATATTGAAATAGTTGTTACCATTATTAAGGTTTAAAAATGGTTAACAATGAAGTTAAACCAAAAGATAAGGTTTGAAGAAGACATCAAAACCTATAGAAATTTAATTTTATGTTTATATTTATATAATAACCTCATTTTATTTTAATTTATTTATGTTTGGAATCATTATACTTGATAAATTAATTAATTATGTTTTAATATTTTTAGTAATTATAGTGTTTATTTTCCCTGCTTTATAAAAGGACACCCCTTACCTCTTTTATTTAGACCACGTTGAGAAACCTATATCGACCAAACCATATCCAATTATCTTATAAAATTTCCTATACATGAATTATAGGTTTTTTATTCTTAAAATACCACTCCAAGGGTCCTCAATAATGGATCTAAAGGAAGACTCCCAAAGAAACAATAATCATCTTTATCAACTCTTTCAAATTTATTTCTTCTTATACTTCCCCTAAATCTATTTTACCCATCATAATATAATAAATAAAGTATCATAAATACACTAATTTTTTTTATTATATTACAACCAGTTTCTATCTCTTTTCTATTCTATGAAAATTAAAAACATCGCTTATGTGTATGTTTGACTTATAGTCTCTTTGTAGCAGTGTAATTCAATTTTCATCACCACTTTACATGGATGGTTATAAATATAAAAATAATTAATATATATGATATTAATTACATAATTATTCTGTTGGAATTATAATTTTATATCTACCTTCTTCCCTTATGATCCACTGAAAAATGATAATGTCACTCGTGAATACAGGTGGACTACCACCTCCACGAAGAGATGTGATCTGTTTTTCATTTTCAATTTACATGGATGGTAATAAGGATAGATTTAATGAATATATATGTGATATATATTAAATAATAATGATTCTATAAAGGTGTATTATTATTTACCTTTATTTAGTTCCATATATTCAAAAGTGAAGAAAAAAATCATTCATGTGTACGTATGGCCTACCATCTCCGTGAATAGTGAAATTCATTTTTCTATCTCTACCTATTATGGATGAATATGAATATATATATATAATGAATATATATATATAATGAATATATATATATATAGATAATGAATATATATGATATTTATATCATTGATAACATTCTTAATATGATAGAACCATGATCAAATTATAAGGACCGGAACTATCGAACCAAAATTCCCATGAAAAAATGAATGTGTTAACACTCATAAATGATGATTTTAATAAATAATTATGAATAAAATATTTTTTAAATTTTATAAGTGGATAAAATATTTTATTTTAAGTATATATATGTTTAATTTATATAATTATAATAAATGTAAATTTATTATACAGGAGGCTAAAAGAACATAAAAGCAAGTCAGATCTGTGGTAAGGGTTTTCTCATTTCACATTTTTTTTGTGATACATATTGCATGTTCACCACTTGTTTATATAATGTGGTGTATATGATATCTATTTTATATTTTATATCATTAATACCTTTATATTAATGGTATTTAAATCTTTATTTGAATTTATTTATTTCATGGAGGTTATAATTAAAAAGATATTGAAGCGTTGAGGGATTTATTTTACAGTCTCATTTTATTTCAGGATGGTTTGTGTTTGAATTTAAATTGAGGGAAATTATATGATAATTATATAATAAAAATCATTCATTTTATTATACTATGGTTATTTAGGGTATTTTGAATAAATAGTACCATTTTCCTCTCTTATGTACTTAAAAATATTGAGACTTTTTTTAATAAAAACAGACTTTGTTTCCTCTTTAGTCATCAATCATTTTCTTCCACATCCATGTTTTCTAAAAATATTTTCAATAATGTTTTTAATATTACCCTATTATTTTATAAATTCATTTTTTACCCATGATTTAATTTTTACAACAAATTTTAAAAGTAATCTTCTTATCGTTTTTCGAATGAGGTACTTTTTGGATTTTTATTGAAAATGTAAAAGGAGTATTTATGTTAATATACATAGTATAAATGGAATTTACCCTTATCAAGACCAATAAAATCTTTGAAACTTACTTTATAATTTTCAAAAGTTATTTTCAAAGGAAATTTTTTCTTTAATATTTGGGAAATTCTTATATTTTAAAAAGTGATTTCAAAGTGAAAAGGGTATTTTCCTCAATAAATTTACCAGTAATATTTTAAATTTATTTTAAACTATGAGAACACCCATTTATGTTACTATAAATATGATCCAATGATACCATATTTATTATTTATTTGAATGGTATATGATGATGAAGTATTTATGTTATATATTCTTAATTTTGTGTGGATAATTGTTAACTTATAAGGCATTTTGAGAATGAATTGTATTGATCATTATAAATATAAGGAATTAATTGGACATGAAAGTGAATAGTGGGTCCTAGTTATAAATATCTCATCGATGCATCAATAGGTCTCAAGAGACTGAAGATTTTAGAATGATGTATAGGATGAGTCTATAATATCATTCCATAATAGTTGGGTATTTGGTGTATGTCTACCCATACAATGATAATGTCTTGGTTATGAGGCCATGATAATAAGATTCATGATTTTTTTTATTGATAGGAATTGATCGTGAATTTCTATAATTATTCATTTCCTTTATTAAGAATTTTGTTTTCATTATCCTTGTGTTCACTATGTTGATATTAGTCATGGATGATTATTGAACTCAAGTTATCGATTGAATATCTTATTTTTTTATTATTCACTCTACCATATTAATAATTTATTATTTCCTTATGATAACTTCTTCTATACATAATCCTTATTGATTATATGAGTCCACCATTTATTTTTTTCCTTTCCCTAGGATAATAAAAAGGACATTATAAATGATATCAAGGATGTAAGAATGTTTCTTATGCTATATTTTTATATTTCCAATATAATATTTGAATCATGTATGTATCTAATTTACCAAAACTTTTAATGTATTTGGTCCTTTAGGATGTGATCACTTGTATCTAGTGCCCATGTAATAAAGTAACCACTGACTCTGGGATAATAGTTTTTGGGTCTTTATAGTTGGTATTAAAGAAAGTGTAGTAGAAACCTTGGGAATTATACTTTAAATAAACAAAAATTATATGAGAATTATGATAATACATTATAGAAATTGATAACTTTTACCATATAATTATTTTTAATTTATAACTCAATATTCATGATGATTATTAGGAAACTCATTGTGTGTAATTATTTAGTTATGGGACCTAATGGACGAATTATAATCAACACCTTTAGTTAATGTAGGGATTTCCCTGGTGAGAAATCCAATACCAGTGTTGAAACTGAGTAGATCATGGCCATATTAGGGTAGCTTGCTTAGGTTATAATGAATAACCTTGATGGTATGCAACAAATTGTTGTTTCACAACATGATTTACCTTTATTGTATCATTTCATGTGACATAAGCCTCCATGTTTTAATAGAATTTCTAAACCATTGGTAACTGAACAATCGAATAAGTCCCTCTAAAAATTATTCTTAACTTTAGAAAGTAATGAAAGTTAAAAGTTTATTATGGTGGTTTATCTTTTGAAAATATATGTTGATTAATGGTGGTCATTGATCTAAAACACTAAAAAAGTTTATGAAATATAGATCATGTAATAGAGAACTATTAAAGTGATATTCTTTAAGAGATGAATTCTTCATGAGCAATGAACTAGTACGTAAATGAAATTACTCAATCTAAGACAAAAAAAAAGAGGAAAGTGTTACTGATTATGAGGAAAACTTTATAAGATTATAAAGTTATTTTATGGAATACATACATAATTCAGAAAGTTAGATTGGTTGTTTATTTTATGGGATTAATCCAAGCCTCTGAAGGGAACTAGTCTGTAAAATTTTTTCAGCATATAATGATATGGTATCAAGTGCCGTCATAATGGAGAAATAATTATCCAAGTTATATATTTTTTTTAAAATAGAATAATAGGATTAATTATAAAAAATAAAAATTAAATTATGAAAAATAAAAAGAAAGGAAGGATGGAACTTCCAATATATGATAATTTTTGAAAGAAACACCCAGGTATTTTCTTAATGGGAACATGACTTTGTTTTAAGTGTGGAGAAAGAGGTCATAAGTATCTTGAATGAAATTAAAATAAAGAAACCACAATTATACAATGATTTAGTTGTAAATACATGGGTAATTATTCAAACTAATGTTCCAATCATCGAGGGAACTTACCATATAAGAAGCTAGGGGAGAAGTCCATGCTTATACAATTACAAAAACTAAAGTTGAAATCCATTAAATTTTAATAATAGGTATCATGAACTCATTATTTATTTGATTCCTAATCTACACACTCTTTTCATGGATACAAAAATCATCCCTTGACACTATGAGGAAATAATTATCAATCAATACACCTAGTAGGAATCTAATTATTGAGTGGTTTTTGTTAAGATGAAAAACTATTCCCTAGTTTCAAATATGGTTGTTATATTAGTGTTTGGTTTTCAAATAAACCTAAATTTATAGATTTATTTAGTTTTTATAATTTATAAATTAGTATATTATGCATAAAATAATATATTAAAATGATATTGAAATAAAAATATTATTGTTTTACTTTCATTTATAATAATTTGGTGATCTATTCACCCCTCACTGATTTATGTTTTTTTGGTCATTAACTTTTTAATAACAATGTTCATTATCACTCTCTATTAGTCCTTGAGAATTAGTATTCTATTACATGTCTATATTTTAACTTCTCGTCAATGTTCTCCTAATATGGGAACCAAAATACATGATAATTTAGGTAACCTTTATCTTTCCCATTTTCATTTTGCAGCAAAAGTTTTACTATCCCAATGTATGATGTGGGTTTTCAATAATGGTTGAAACTTTGATAATTGAGATAAAATTTTGAGGGTGTAATTTATTTAATGGGGTCAAATTTAACATCCCGATATTTTAAGATATAATTATCTTTAATTAATTTGAACTGTTTAATAGATTTCTTAATTTGAAACACTGACCTTTAAGCGAATTGAGATATATTACAAAAATATTATTATTTAAACATGATTACCTAGCCATTGAATTAGTGTATATGAATATTAGTAGCTACATTGTAAAATATATTTATAATGGACCTACTAAATACAAATTCATCAATGGTTTCTTAGTAATTACTTACTCAATTTTTAGTGAAGTTGTTTTCTTTAAAAAATTATTTTATTACATTTTTTGCATAGAAATTATAAGTAATTTATACAAAATTTAAAAATTATATTTTATAAAATTAAAAAAAAATCATATCAAAATTAACCTAGGGTGATGTTTTGGGATTGTTCTGAAATGGTTGATTTTTTAGTGAATAAAGAAAAATGTTGATTTCTCAAATACCCACATTTATTAAATCAAGTAATTTAAAATTTTAATTCTATTTTTAATTTGGTATTAAAGTGAAACATGATCCATTTTATTTATAATAATTTAACTAATTCCATTTTAATCAAAAATATTCATGACTTTTATATAAGTTAATTTTTATTTTTAAAAACAGATTTTTCTAAAAATGATTTTTTGTTGCATTTTATGCATTTATATTAAAATTGATTTAGGAAACTTATAGATATTGAATATTGAAAAATGGATTCCATGTTTATAATTAGTGGGATAAATTTGGTAAATATTTTCATTTTATTTTTGTTCATTATGAATAATAACCTTGGTAAATATTTGTTACCATAATAAGGATAAAACGGGTAAAATAAGGTTAAAAATTTTGGATGAGGCTTTACTTTTTTTATTAGACATGAATTTATCCTATTGGATGAGTGTTTTTCATCCATTTACATCAAATTATTTAATATATGGCCACTTAGTTCCTTTTTTGTTTGATTATTACCTTTATGCTATTTTAAGAAATGAATAAATACAAGATGTCAATCTCTTGACTTTAATATCTCTAATTTTTTTAAAAATAGGTTAAAAATAGGAAACTTTTTGTTATAAATTTATATTTAATATATAAATTAATTTTTTATTATGGTAATTTATTTTTAATTTTTAGTGATTGAATAATTACCTTAAATACTTATACGGCACCGACAGAAAATTAATTCAATTAATATAAAAGAAAGATAAATGATATTAAAAATATTTAAATTAATATAATTTAGATGAATTATTGGATTTTATGATTTTTTTAGATACATATAACATATTAGGGATGTTTTAAATGTTTTTGTTCTAATTCCATATTTTTATTGATATCTTTAAAGTCAAATTAAATGAATAGTGTCAAAAAAACATTAAATATATTTTATGAAAATAATATTTTATTAAATTATTTAAAAATAATAAAAATCTTAAAATGTAATGAGTATAATATGTGGTAAAAAAATTCATCCCTTTTCCATTTATGATCCAATTTTTACATTATAAGTAAAATTATAATCCTTTAATATTGAAATTGTTGTTATTATGGTTAAGGTTAGAAATGGTTGATGATGAGGTTGAACCAAAAGATAAGGTTTAAAATGACACCAAAACTGATCTTTATTTTTTATTATCTAATTATATTTTGACCATATCCTCTTTTTATTTTAATTAATTTCTATTTAGAATCATTATACTTGAGAAATAAATTAATTATATTTTAATCTTTTTGTAATTCCAAGTGTGTCCTTTCCCTCGCTTATAAAAGGACACCCCTTACCCCTCTCCATTTAAGAACTTTGAGAAACCTATATTGAAAAAATAATACCCAATTATCTTCTCAAATTCCCTATTCATGTATTAGAGGTTTTGTTCTTCTTAAAATACCACTCCAAGGGTCCTTAAGAGGGGGTCTATAGGAAGTCTACCAAAAAAGAGGTAATCATCTTTATCGAATATTTAAAATTTATTTCTTATTATAATTTTATAAATATAATGTAATAATTATAAAATAATAACCCCGTATAATAAATATACTTATATGTTATTATGATTATGGAAAAACCATTTTCCATCACTTTTATATCCTATAAAAAGAAAAAATATCGCTCTTGCGTAAGTGCAGCTTACCGTATCCACAAAGCGGTGTAATTTTTTTTTCATCACCACTTTACTTAGATGGTTATAAACATAAAAATAATGAATATATATGATATTTATGAAATAATTATTCTTCTATAATTATAATATCATATCTAAATTATTACATACCAATCTGTTGGAAAACGATAATTTCGCACGTGCGTACATGTGGACTACCACCTCCACAAAGAGATATGATCCATTTTTCATTTCTAATTTACAAGGATAGTAATAAGGATGGATTTAGTAAATATATATAATATAATAATGATTCTAAAAAAGTGAATTATTATTTACCTTTATTTCATTCCATCCATGGAAAAGTGAAAATGGTGTTCATGCGTATGTACAGCCAACTGTCTTCATGAACGGTGTAATTCATTTTTCTATCTATACATTTTATGGTTTAATATAAATATAAATATATATATAATTAATATATATTATAATTATATCATTAATATAATTCTATATATGATGGAACCATGATCAAATTATAAGGACCGGAACTACTGAACCAAAATTCTCATAAAATAACAAAACAGTTAACACCCATAGATAGTGATTTTAATAAATAAATATTAATAAATAAGTGTTTAAATGTTATAAGTGGATAATGTATGATATTATAAGTATAAATAAGGTTATATTATATAATTATAATGAATTAACATTTATTATAAAAGTGACTAAAATCACTTACAAGGCAAGTCGAATCTAAGGTAAGGGTTTTCTCATATCACTTTTGTTTCCATGTGACATATGTTATATTCACCAATTTTTTCTTTCATGTGGTATATATATTGAACCTTTTATGCGTTATATCATTATTACACTTATATTATTGGTATTTAAAGTTTCATTTTAAGTTATTTATTTCATGGGAGTTATAATTCAAAACATACCAAAGCGGTAAGGGGTTTCTTTTATAATCTCATTTTATTTTGGGATTGTTTATGTTTGTGTTTTCATTAAGGGAAATTATATGATAATTGTCTAATAAAAATATTTTATTTTCTTCTTCTATGATTATTCATGTAATTTTTAATTAATAGTACCATTTTCCTATCCTGTTTACTTAAAAATATCAAGAAATTTTCTTTAATAAAAACATACATTATTTTCTATTTAGTCAAGAATATTTTTCTTCCATGTCCACATTTTCTAAAAAAATAAAACATGTTTTGTATATTCCCATTTAATTATTTAAAATTAGTTTATCCATGATTTAATTTTTACAAAAAAAAATTAAAGGAATCTTTTTTCTATTTTTTGAAAAGGGCAGTTTTTAATTTTTACCAAAAATGTAAAATAATTATTTGTGTTAACATACATGGAATGAATGGAATTTTCCACCATCATGGATTCCAAATTCTTTGAGACTTCCTTTAAAAGTTTCCAAATTTCTTTTTAAATAAAACTTTTTCTTTAATATTTGTGAATTTTTTAGATTTTAATAAGTGATTTCAAAGTGAAAAGGGTATTTTTCTAACTAAATTTACCAGTAATATTTTAAATGTATTTTCAACTATGAAAACACCCTTTGATGTTACTGGGGATATGATCTAAAAATTTTAGCTTTATTCTTTATTTTTTTAGACTATGATGATAAATTATTTATGTTTCATATTATTGATTTATTATGGATAATTGTTGACTTGTAAGGTATTTTGAGAATAAATTGTATTGATCATTCTAAATATAAGGAATAAATTGTATGTTAAATTTATGGGTGGAGACTAGTTATAGATAGACCCCTGATACATTGATAGGTCTCATAAGACAAAATAGGTTGGGATTATGTATAGACTGAGGTTGTAAGATCATGTCATAATAGTTGGTTATTTTGTGTATTTCTACCCATACAATGATAATTTATTGGTTGAGAGGCCTTGAAAGAATGATAATTTCATGTTTTAGAGGCCTTGATATCAAGATTCGTAATTTCTTAGTTGATATTCCTTGATCAAAAATGTTTGAAATTATGCATTTCATTTATTAATAATTCAGTTTTTATTATCTATATTTTTATGAGGTTTATGATATTATCCATTAAAAATAATTTAACTCAAGTTATTGATTGAATATAATGTGTTTTGATTATCCACTCTGCCATGTTAGTAATTTCTTATTTCCTCATGATAGCTTCTATTTTATATAACACTTACTGAGAATCTGAGCTCACCCTTTATTTGTTTTACTTTCCCTAGGATATGAAGAGTGATATTATGGATGATATAAAGGATGAAAGAATGTTTCTTATTCTATATTTTTATGTTTCTAATGTAATATGGGAATTATATAGGTATCTAATTTACTAAAAATAATAAACTATTCATTCCTTTGGGAGACAGCCACTTGTATCTAGTACCAATGTAACAAAGTAACCACTAACTCTAGGATACTAGGGTTGGGGTCTTTACAAATTAAACCATGGATCACATTTTATTAAATTTAATAATGAATAATAATTGAAAAAATTAAATCTAAATCGTACTTCATCAGATTTAGATCAGAAACATGTTTCACTCATTGTCAATGATCATCACTCAAAGGAACCAAACCTAGAACCCTCTAGATCATCCACATGCATTCTAGAATATTTATTTAATATCTCCCTATGAAATACAGTTTCTAGAATGAATAATTTAAATTTCTTTGATGTCATCATGATTAAATAAGATCAAACTATTGATCCTCAAACTTAGATCAAATGATTATTGATCTTTCATTAACTTTATCTCTATAGGTATTGAGAGAGAGGTGGAGTGGACAGAGAAATAGATCAAGAAATTTACTTAATAATTTTAGGTCTGAAAAATATTTAAATAATTATTTTATAACTTTGAATAATTTCATTTCAATCCATATGTAATTTAACCCTTCAAATAGACCCAAAATTGACATAAATGGAACTTAAAACTTGCCTCAAATTCCATGAATATTTTATCAAATTCTTGTAACTTATAAACTATTTTATGTGTTAAAATATGAGTCACTATCTTGACTTGTATCTCCCAAAAATATTAAAAAACCTTCAATATTAAATATGTAGTATTTATTCAATAAATATATTTCATTATATTCACTAAATAACTTGTGAATATAATAAGTAAATAAATTAAAAGGTTATTATTATAAACTCAAATAAAATTTAATTTATTTATTTTCTTTGAAATTATATAGACTCAAACATTAATCATCCACTAACATGGTTCCCACCATGTCCTAAACTCTGGTTCATTAGAATTGGAAAAGCTTCTGAATATACTTTGTGTGTAACCCTCTAGGCCTTTATCTTAGTAGTAGTGAGTAATAGTCGTGGACCAGGAGATGAGTATAGGAACCCATGAAGGACATAAAGGAGATAAGGGTTAGATATAGAAACAACAACCTCCTATGAAGACATGTAATATAATATAATCTCTTTGTCTCATGATATCTCATAAAGTAAGAGGAACACTTCTTGTCATCATCCATTCTTGATTTATTTATTTGTGATATTACTTGATAGAATCACCATTAATCACCATGGACATGGATTTAATAAAGGTACTACCATCCTAGTCAGTATGTCTCAAGTTATATCTTCTTTTCAAAAGAAATAAAATTTTTCTTAAACATTCAACCAATGTTATGTCATCAATGACGCACCCAAAAAAAGCTACCTAAACACAATATAAATTTCATGGTTTTCATCATAAATTAAATTACATGATAAAATAGTACATATTGATAATGATGTCAATTTTAGATACTAATACACATGCCCATAAATAGGAACAACTAATGACACCTGAAACATGTGGTGTTCCTATTGGCGGGTTATTCCTCATGATCACCTCTACTTAAGATGACCAAGTGTTAACTTCATGTAATAAGTTGTTGGAGTTTTTTCCTAATAAATAAATAATCTTTTACTTAATATTACATGTATATTAAAATATGTGAATGTTAATTTAAACATATTATCACATATTGATTATTCTTCTACATGACATTGATGTGATAATTTCCTAGAGTATCTATCACATTGAAAAAGGAATAGAAGTTCCCCATTATGATGAGAACCTTGAAATACAATGACGATATTCTAAAAACTAGTTCTACTATCATATAATGTATTATATAGGGGAAAATAGTACATAGACTACCAGGTGTGAGTACTTTTAAGTGGATGAGGATTCTTCTCATGAAATTTCTACTTGGTGATCTCCAAGATTGGATATTATGAGAACAGATCCACCAGTGGAAATTCTACATGTTTTGGTGTCATAGTAAATTCCTATGTATGAGTGTGTGTAATGGTCCTTAGACTTTAAGATTATCATTAATTAATTTCATGAATCACACACTTATGTTTACTAATAAATACTATCACGCCATATGTTGGTGGGAAATACGTTATATTGGGTGCATCACGAATGACATATTATTAATAGATAAGTTGAGGAAGTATTTTTACCTTCTATATTTATAGAAGTTGATATCTCAACCCTTTGATTGAAATATAAACATTTCATTACATTTTATGGCCATGGTATAATTATTTTTATTTCAGATAGTTAAATAAATATGTATTAAACGTATATTTTGATGACACATATGTGAAACCTGCTTGATGATATATTAAGAAAAATGGATTATATTACAAAGTGAGTGTTCATATGTAGTTGTCAATGTTGTTACAATAAGTTCTTTCTCTTGGGTTCCTTGACTTGTTTCTAAACAGTAATCTTGGACTTTAGGTGTACCTGCCAAATACAAATAATAAATAATCATAGAGGGTCACACACTAATTGTTTCCATTAATCTCGATTAAATTATATTTGAATTTAATTATTGGAATAAATATTATTCTCATTACTATTGAATTTTTTATTCACATTTTATTTATTTCTAATATCCACATGGTAATAAATAATTATTTATTCACTAAAAAATACTTTATTTAATTATGTGAATATTTAGTAAATATTTATTTTTGGAGTGTAGATAAAATATTTATTTATTTATTAAATATTTAATAAATATATTTTCACTAGTTTGTGAATAAAATATTTATTGAAGTGAATAAAATATTGATTCAAGTATTCAATAAATGTTGAGGAGTTTGAGAGGATCGATATTGTAGTCTGTGATAAATATTAATTTTTAAGACGGTAAAATAATATTTATCATCGTGTGATTTATCGCACACCATAAAATAATATTATTATTATTATATGGAATGGGGTTTATTAAATATTATAATATTATTTAAGGATTGGTTTGTAATTAAAAAATATTTTAATTTAAACCCTGGATATATAAATAGATAGTTATTTATATTGTATAAGGTTAATTTAAAATCAATAATTGAGAAGCATTGTGCATGTTGACGCTCCTTTCGTCACAGAATCTAAAGATCGGAAAAGGGAATATATGAGCTGAAAGTGATTCATCCTTTGAAGAAAACATCAAAAATCGACAAAGGCATGAACAAAGGATCAACAGCAACTGCACCGCGCAAGTTATCTCACTGTCGCGCAAGTACACTTGCGCGGCAACCTTGGTCGCGCAAGTGACTTGCGCGACCTAAGGGGTAACCGCCCGGGGTCTTCTTTTGCCTATAAATAGACCCTGTGGGCCCCCCATTCGGGAGGATTTTTTCCCAGAAACTCGGATTGAAGCTCCCGACGCCCACGTCTTTTCTCAAAGCTTCCGGAACACTTCTATGGTAATTTCTTACCTAGAACGGAAGATCTAAAGAGAATAAGGAAGGCCTAAGTGTTGAAACTCATCAACACTTGCGCGCCGCTTTTATTCCTTCAATATAACTTGCGCGTCCCTTTTCTGGAAGAACCTCAAGAGGATTCTAAAGTGATTAAAAGGAGTCGCTCAAGTATTCTAATACTGGTTGAAAATCGCGCAAGTACCCTACATGTCGCGCAGGTATACTTGCACGACCAATACTTGCGCGCCCACGAAAGACTTGCGCGCCTTTCAAGGCTTGCGTGCCCCTACCTTTTTGGGTGCCCATCTTGCCCATTTTACCCCTCTTAATCCATTACACCTTTCCTTTTCAAGATTCAGTCTTCAAGACACTCTTTAAAGCCATTTATGGCATGATTTCTTGATTTGACTTCCTTATCTGAAAGGAATTCTGTGGAATATTTCTCAAAACCTAGTGATTTAAATATCCTTATGTCACTAAATATAGAGAGTTCATTCATTCAACCTCATCCTTTAAGATGAGAGAATCCTTAACTTGGGCATCCTCCTCAGAAGTAAGCCCCAAACCTTAATCCCTAACCTAGGTCTCCTTTTCAGGAATAAGACTCAGTCATAATCTTGGGCTTCCTTTTCAGTAGTAAGCCCCAAGTCCCCTAACCTGGGCCTCCTTTTTAGGAGTAATTCCCAGTCATAATCTTGGGTTTCCTTTTCAGGAGTAAACCCCAAGCCCCCTTAAATTTCTCTTAACCAGTCATAATTTACCCTTGATTTAGGTTTCCTTTTCAGGAGTAAAACCCAATCATAAGTCCCCTCCTAACTTGGGCATCCTCCTTAGGAGTAAGCCCCAAGATTAGAGTATTCAAATCTCCATAAATCACATATAACTTTATGGACCATGTTCATGGATTTTCTCCCTAAAAGTGAATCCTAAACCTTCATCTATCTGGGCAGTCATACATACATAAGCCCCAAACAAATTATTATGATTGCATCTTTCATGGCACAATTGTCTAATTTTTACCAATACCTCTTGTTTCTCACACCGAGCATGACTCACGTGAGCTTAGAGTGTAAAAGTAATTATGACATTCTTCTTTGAGCCATCAATCATAAACATCATATTCCATTACTCGAACTACGTGGGTTCTGATTCCTTTTCCAAAACAAAGGATACGTAGGTAGCCCATTTATGGGTTCGATCCCAACTTTGAAATAATCCCTGTCCTTATGAATGACGATAAACTTCAAGTGCCCCACTGAGTGGCTTTAAAACCAGCCTGGTCATCATAATGACCAAGAGACTTTTATATAAATGTTTTGAAGGATACCATTGACCAAGAATCTCTAAACAGATATAGATGATTCTCTATTGATGAAGAACCTCGAATACATATAAAAGATTCTCTAAATTTCTTGCATATTTAATCATTGATTGTTAAAACTAAAGGAAAGCTCATTTTATACTTGGTAATGTAATAAGGATTCACAAACATAACTTAAATCTATAAAGAGAGTCCCAGAGTAGACAATAATTTCCCTCAAAAAGGTGTGATGAGTCTGACCTCCCATCCTCTCGACCAATGCAAATTCCTAAGCCTCATCAGTCCACAAGCTAATGAGCGCCTACCTTTGGAAAGTAGGTCCAAACGGATGTGGAATCATTGGATGTTTCCGGTTCTACAAACAAACCCGCTAGAAACTGATCGGAACGTTTGAATCTCCCGTCCAGGAGGTCATCCCCGAAATCCGTGAGGAAACAAAAATGGTGAACCCGACGTGAATCCTTAACCAAGTTAAAGTGATGTTCTTCTTATTTGTTAGGCCCCTTGGGCCAACAAAGCAATCATTGACATGTGCTCATCCAAAAGATGCAGTGTCCGGATTCATCTTGATTATGTCTGTTATATGGAACAGGCACTCTTTTCTCAAGATCTTCTGCAAAATGTCTTTCCTTAAATTCACCCATGTGAATACTGCTGCTGTGAACACCTCTACTGTGAGGTCTGCTGTTGTGAAAACCAATGCTACTACTCCTGCTGGAACGTCGTCCGCTCTGAGGATGACATCACCAACTCAGCGTCTTCAACGCCGGGTTTCTAATACACTGGTTAAGGAATACCATCGCAACGGTACTATCCCAACTCTGGAGGCCGCTCGTCAAGCCCTCCAAGTTAACAACTCTACCTGGTCGTCCGGACAATGGCGGCCAGCGATCAAGAAGCAGGCGGTGCTGACTACCGTCTCCAACCATTTCGGGTCGTTATCCCCGGAACGCAATTTCCATTCACTCCCTTACTCTGAGTAAGTGAATGAGCAGGTCCCGCAGGACCTTAATTCAAAAAGACAGGAGTCCTTCTCAAGGGCTCCCATCAACAATCGCCGCCAGACTCGTGCGGTAATGCGCCCTCAACATGATGAGGGCACCGACTCCAGGCATTCAGCTCAGGTTCCTCGAACCCGAGCAGGCAAGATGAACCGCCAGAGACGGAATCCGGTTAACAATGGGCAGGTTTTCATCCCTGCCATCTCCGGAGAATTCCACCAACCTAACTTGGTGGCAAATAACGAACAGGCACACACACCTGTCCTTTTTAATTCCGTTGTCCAGCAGACTCGTCTGGCAGCATTAAGCCAATCCCGCCAGGCAATTCCGGCGGAGTACTATAGGCAGGAACATACACCTGCTCATACATCACCAGTTAGTCAGCAGGCTCGTCTGACTACATATGATGGATCTCGTCAACCACATTTGGCGTAGTGTAATCAGCAGGAACATACACCTGCTAATACTAATCAAGCCTACCAACAGTCTCGCTTGGTAGCGCACGGAGAAGTCAGTCGGAAAGCCCCGACGACAAACAGGTGGCAGACTCAACTCTCTGCCTCCACACTTGAGTACTGTCAGGATTCACTGACAGGAAAAGGAGGACAGGAGCAGGCACATACACCTACTCCAAGCCCAGAATGGACGTATATCCCCGTTCCGGCGGCTGAAGTCACCAAACATATTTTGTCAATGGTGAAAGAGCAGAAGCAAATTCCTGCTCATATTCTGGATGCTTGCTAGGATATCATAACAGCTTCAGCATCATCTCAGGGACAGACACATAAATCTATCCCTAGCAGTGGAGTGACACATCAATGATTCACTCCGGAACAGACACACACATCTGTTCCAGTCCAAGAGGGTTATGGGGCATACTCCCCCATATCAAATGGACAACCAAGTCAGGCACATACACCTGATTTGAGTGGAGATCGTCAGCCTAACCTGACCATATTTCCTGATCAGGCACATACACCTGCTCAGAGTAACCACTTTCGTCAACAAGTGGTTTCTAAAGTGAGTAAGAAGGAATCTAAGAAAAAGATCCGCCCAGCACAGTCAGGAGATCAAAGGCCAATCTGCAACAAGGCCTTGCTCGATGCTGGAGTTCTTGAAGCCCTCAGACATTTATCTGTCGGAATTCAAGATTCTACTCCCTTAGTTCCCAATAACGTGAACATTAATTTTGAAGGTCTTCAACAGACACTTCCTCATGAAGGATTGCTTCATGAAAGTTCGGTCAATCTTGAAGTTTCTTCTTCAGATGAGATCCACATGAACCCTCTGTGTGGTCAGAAGACCAAGGAGCAAGAGATTTCATCTTTTGATGTAACCCATCATGACGGTCCTCCTCATGGTGATTAACTTTGCTGAGAAAGTCCTCTCCGCAGTAGGGATTCATGTTGTCTCGAAAATTCTTCAGAAGACAATGTAGTGACGAGAAAGCCCTCCTATCTCGAGGCACTTGCAAACGTAAAACCAGTCATGTCTGATGCTTTACTATCAGTAGGTGAAACTCTTTCTCCATCAGAAGATAGCCTGGGGTTCAGGTTATTCTCCGAACCATCCCTGGGTCATTCATCTTCCAGCATGAATAGTGATATCTCTACCAATCTTGTTGAATTCGATGAAGCAACAAGGAAACACCAACTCTGGTCCAAACAGGTAGAAGAATATTCATTTAATGATAAAGAGGAAATGTTGAACATGAGAAAAAAACTGGCAAAAGGTGAAGTACCAGTCATGTTTTGGCCTTTGGCTGACTCCCAGTACGACATTCCAAAGATATTGACGGATGATGGAATCCATGATATTCGTATCAACATATGGAAGACTCTTTGTCAATTGAAGAAGAAAGTATTATATTACAGTGATTATGAAAATCATATTAAGATAATAGAAGGGTTACAACACCAGATTGATTTGGCATCTCTATCAGTCTCTCGATATCCGAAGGCTGAAAAGAAACAAAGAACCCTTCAACATTCATGCCTTGGCGCACTAAGAAAATTGCGTCAGTTAATTGCCAATGCTCCATCTGATGTTCATATCAGAGGATGGGGTGTTCACGGAGCACTACATTTCACAGTGCTTTCCAGTCAGCAAAGCCCGTCGAAAATGGTCTCATGCAATGTTATTGCCCATGGCCGGCCACAGTCAATGGGCTTTGTTCATAATCAAAAGATTGCTCAAGAATAGGCTTCAACTAGTTCCTCTCAAAATCAAGTATATAGAGAACAAGTTGTTGAATTGCTTCTACATCAAGCAGGTGAGAATATTGCACAAGCCTCTCGTCTGGAGCAAACACGTCATCAAATGACAGAATTTTCGGAAATCATCCAACGGTCTGTTGAACCCGGTGATAAAAGTGGATACAGGTTAATGCATCCAGCTAATTTCCGAACTAAGATTCGCAAGATCAAGAGAGATTTTAAGAAGATCTCAGACATAGCATGTCAAGAGACACCCCAGCTTGTCAGACTGGGGACTTCTCTAACCCAACCCTCAGAGTCAACAAATGGGATTCGAGGAGTTGAGCGGAAGCAGCAAGAACATCCCCAGTCCACCGGACTGGGGACTTTTTCAAATCCTCAATCCCTCCCTCAGAGAAAGTCAGTATTCTCTCAATTAGGGAATAAGCCTCAAGAGGAACGAAGAGCCAAGCTATCAGGAGATTCTCTCCAAGTGACGGTTCTCCAAGAAGTTCCTGAGGGATCAAGTCAACGGAATTCCATGTCTCATCATGGACATAGAAGAAGACAATATCACAGAAATGATGATAGAAAGGATTCCATGCAATATGCATCCATTAATGTCATCAATGTCGTTGCTGCTGATTCACCAAATGAGGCTCAATCAGAGGGATCAGACGAAGAGGTTCCTGCTCAAGAAGTTGCGCACACAGACCTAAATAAAGAAGGTGTGCGCACACGTAATCAAAGGCTTACCCAAAATCTGGGTATTCCTTCAAGTAACCCACTTCCCCCTCTCCGAAAAGGATCCAATAAGGGGAAAGGAAAGAATCAGGTTACTTCTCACCCTTCCTCTGAAGGAGGTCAATCGCTCTCATTAGAGCAAAGGTTTGCACAACAGGAGGAAGAAATAAAAGAATTAAGAAGGTTGAATGCAGAACTACTTCAGAGTAGTCTTCTTCTTAAGAATGCTGAAGTCCGACAGCCGAAGGAATTTGTTGTAACTACTGAGATGGATCAGGAATATCCTCTTTTATCAGTACACCCTCAGAGGTCTAATCCTATGGGTCAAACGCAACAACGGTTGGCATCACTACAATCATTTGCAGCACCAACCACCACGTCTGTCTAAGCTCCATTCATTGCACCTACCCAAAACCAAGTTCAACCTGATGTTTCTCAAAAGTTAATAACTACTATTGAGTCATTAACAGCTCGGTTAGAAACTATGGAAGGGAAACGGGCGCAAGTTCAACCTGAAAAGAAAGTTTACCATGAATGGGTAGATTCAATTTCTCCTCCATCCAGTTTTGGAAACCCTGTTTTCACTACTTTCAATGGATCAGGCGACCCCGAACAACATTTGACGCATTACGTGTCTTGTTGTGATCCTATGATGGAAACTCCAGAGCAGCAAGAAGTAGTGAAACTCATATTCTTCGTGCGAACCTTGCAAGGACCAGCTTTTTTCTGGTATACAAGCTTGCAATCCCGGTCAGTCATCGGATGGGAGGATCTTCGTCAAAAATTACTTCTTCAGTTTAGCTCAACTTTGCCAAAAATGACAGTTTTCGATCTTACAAACTGCAAGCAAAGGGAGAATGAAAGAGTATCTGATTTCATTGCTCGTTGGAAGGGATTAACGTATTCCCTGAGTTTAGCACTCCCTCAGGAGGAATTGTTGCCAATCTGTGTGGCAAATTTGCGTGACGAATTACGCAGGCCATTGATCTCTGTGAAATACACAGGAGGGTTTCGAGACCTTACTTCAATCGCTCAACAGATTGAAGATTCCCTTATACAGGCTAAGGTTAAATCTCGTATAATTCCATCAGATCCAAGAAGGAGAATGGGTAAAGCGGAAACTACTACAGTTATGCTTAAACAAGCACCTGTACCTATTTCTGCTTCAAAACCTTCATCTTCTCGAAGGGCTCCACCTCCTGAATGCCAACAACAAAGGTTGTTTCATCCAAATGATCAAAAAGATCAACGACGAAAACAATTTGAGGATATGAAGAGTAAAACATACTCTTTCCAAAGTGAGCAAGTTCCTGGTTACTTCATTTCAGCTCTGGAAAATAATTTGGTTCAATTACCAGTGCCCAAAAGGCCAAACAAGGAAGGAGATAAAGACCGTCCCAATTATTGTCCCTTTCATCAAATGTTGGGGCATCCCATCCAGGAGTGTTTTGTCTTTAAATACCTACTGCAAAAGATGGTCGACTTGGGACAAGTCAAATTGAAGGGTTCTTCAGCTCATGTAGCGTGTATTACTACTACAGATCCAGAGGAAGGAGGCAAGTGGCAGGAAGTCAAAAGCAAAACTGCGAAAAAATATGATGATTGGATGGTCAGAAAGATAATCAATCGGACCCATTCCATTTTGCGAACACAATTGAAGAAGCCAATTGTGTCTCCTACAAAAGTTGCAGTAAAGCCTCCATCAAAAGATAAATCCTCAAAAGGGCAGTGCAATTCAAAGAAGAAAGAGGAATCAGGAGAAGATGAGTATGTATCAAAGCCTAAATTGTCTTTGATTCTGGCAGATTTCATGCCATCTACTTCAAAGCCATGGGCACCGTCCCACCAAATGGCACAGCCTAAACAGGCTAACCAGGCTGAGTCTTTATCAAATGAAGAGTTAATCTTTGGTTCTGTTAATATGATTCAATTAACAAATCCATATTCCAGTCTTGATAAGCCTGAATTCCCTGTATCAAATAAGGGAATCCGAGGAGGTTCTAGAGGTTCAGGATATAGGGGAAGACGTGGATCTTTCCAAAGCCACTACTCTAATTTTACCCCTACTAGCACTGTATATGCAGCAGAAACTCGTTGTAAAGCCCTTCAGCGAGCTCAAAAAGAACAAGCAAGTTCTTCTGCCAATGGCCAACTCAGTTTTGGCACAGTTATTTTGGAAGACCGATTAAAGTTTTCATCTTCTTTATATCCGCAAGTAAATGGATCTAATCAGTCTAATCTTCCAAAACCAAGGATGTTGCCAACTTCAATACAAGATGCATCAGCTTCCAAAGCATCTGCTTCCAAGGTACCTGCTAAACCGCATATTCCTATTGGGAAACGCAGACCTCTAGATCAAAAGTATGATATATTGAAACACTTGGCCCAAGTACCAGCCAAGTTATCAATTTTGGATGCTTTGAATCTGTCAAAAGATCTTCGGGAAGCACTCATCGAAGCTTTGTCAAGTCCTCAGGAGTTTGAAGCTGAAATTGCTAGAGCTGAAATCTATCACATAGAGAATAATCCTGCAGAATGTCATGCAGTGATATCTTTTACTGATGAAGATGAAGATGATGTTGTGCTTGGGCACATAAAACCTTTGTACTTATCTGGCAAATTCAATGGTGTAGATGTTCGAAGAGCTTTCATTGACAAATGGTTCAGGAGTCAACCTCATGCCCATTCGTACACTTCGTCGATTGGGCCTCACGGAATCTGATTTATCTCCTTCTACCATGATGTTACAAGGATATGATAAAAATGAACAAGAACCACTGGGAGAAGTTACACTCAGAACTCAGTTTGGAGATCTTGTATCCAATTCGGATTTCATGATTGTTGATCAAGACTCAGCTTTCAATATCTTACTTGGAAGACCCTGGCTACATCAGCATGCAGCTATTCCTTCATCATACCATCAATGTCTCAAATACTGTTTCGATGGTCAAGTTGGAACATTGTATGGTGATAAGGCCCCGTTCAAGACATGTGAGTCTCAATACATTGAGGCGGAATTTTAGCACATGAAGGGAAGAGAAAAATCTACAATGAAGGAAATTACCAAAGTTAATGCTCCATATGGTTTGGAGAAAATTCCAATAAATCCATTTTCACATGTGAGTACAGATTATGTGTTACCTATCAGTCAAATTGACAAAATAGGTCCAAATCAAAATACTCTTATGGAAAGATCCATAATGTCAATTACGGCGATCGAGCCAGACAACATGGGAGAAATTGGTAACCTACCAAGCAGTGATGAAAGCATAAGTGGTGACGTTTTCATTTCATCTGCTGAAGTCCAACAAGTCTATACTTCGCTAATCAGGCCAGAAGAAGTTATAGCAACACCAGAGGTGAATAATGATGTCGATTCTCAATCCATCATCTCCTCTTTATTTCCCAAAGAAGACCCTTTATCATCAATAGGGTCGGAAATGGAAGCTTCTTCTTCAAAATGTGAAAATTTTGACATCTCTTATGATCATGAGAATTTCGTTTTTTCATCTAATTTGCAAGTAGAAACGGAAGAAATAACACATGGTGAAGAGGAAGAGGAAGATCTTAGATATGCTCCTCCAGCATTTGAAGAGGGTATCTCTACCACTGTGGATGAACTCAGAGAAGTAAATCTGGGTACAGAGAAAGATCCACGCCCCACTTTAATTAGTGCAGCCATGACCCTTGAAGAGCAAGAGATCTATATTTCTTTTCTAAAGCAAAATAAAGATATTTTTGCTTGTAATTATACAGAAATTCTTGGGCTTGATCCTGATGTTTCTACTCATCATTTGGGTTTACCAAAAGAACATCGAGGTTTTAAGCAAGCCGCGAGAAGAACACACCCAACCTATGCTTCCAAAATTGAAGCTGAAGTGGATAAGATGATCAAATCCAACTTCGTCAGAGAAGTTCAATATCCCAAGTGGTTGGCTAATATTTTCCCTGTAAAGAAGAAGAACGGACAAATTAGGGTTTGCATCGATTTCAGAGATCTTAATTGGTATTGTCCTAAAGATGATTTCCCAGTTCCGATTACAGAACTCTTAATTGATGTGACGGCTGGCTATGAAGTACTTTATTTCATGGATGGATATTCTGGATATAATCAGATCTGAATGGCCCCAGAAGATGAGGAATATACAGCCTTCAGAGCTCCTCAAGGTGTGTTTTGTTACCGGGTGATGCCCTTTGGTTTAAAGAATGCAGGTGCAACATATCAACGCGCCATGCATCGTATCTTCAAACCTCTTTTAGGGAAGTTTTTTGAATGCTATGTAGATGATTTGGTGGTTAAATCCAAACAACGTTCTAATCACTTGGCTGATTTGGAAGTCATATTCCACAATCTTCGACAACATAATTTGAAGATAAACCCCTTAAAATGTGCTTTTGGGGTAACCTTAGGAAAATTCCTTGGCTTTGTTGTACGCCATCGTGGTATTGAAGTCAATCATGAGAAGACCAAATCAATCCTTGGTATGTCACCTCCTCAGAATTTGAAAGAATTAAGAGGACTTCAAGGACACTTAGCCTATATTCGGCGTTTCATCGCTAATTTGGCAGGCAAAAGTTTACCCTTTACCAAATTATTGAAGAAAGGAGTCACTTACCAGTGGACTGAAGAATGTCAAAAAGCATTTGATGTTCTCAAGAAATACCTCTTGAGTCCTCCAGTACTCATGCCTCCTGTTGAGGGTAGACCTCTTATCCTCTATGTGACAGCTTTAGAGCGATCATTGGGTGCCTTTCTCGCTCAAAAGAATGATGCTAGGAATGAAAATAGTCTCTACTATCTCAGTAGAACTATGCTTGAAGCAGAAACCCGATATTCAAGTATTGAAAAGTGCTGCCTATCATTAATCTTTGCAGTTCAGAAACTGAGACACTACCTGCAACATCATGAGGTCCAATTGGTATCTCGTAATAATCCGCTCAAATTCATCCTTAGTCGTCCAATGCTTACAGGACGTCTGGCAAGGTGGGAGGTTATTCTACAGCAGTTTGACATTCAGTATGTGTCTCAAAAGGCAATTAAGGGCCAAGCTCTGGCTGATTTCCTGGCTGAACATCCTTCAGTGGAAGACACGTATTCAGATATCGAACTCCCTGATGAGGAAGTTTTCTCTATTCAATAGAGTCCTCAAACATGGGAAATGTATTTTGATGGTGCTTCTATAAGTCCAACAGGGAAGAAAATGGAAAATCCTAAATTCAACAAAGTTGGTTTAGGAATTGTGCTCATTTCTCCAGATAAGGCAGTGTTACCTTATTCCTTTTTGTTGTGGGAAGGTGCTACCAATAATGAAGCTGAATACCAAGCTCTCATTACAGGCTTGGAATTAGCACTTCAAGCACAAGTGAATCACTTAAAGGTGAAAGGTGATTCAGACCTGGTAATCAAACAAGTCAATGGGGATTATGCCATCAGAAAAGAAGAATTAATCCCTTTGTATGATTACGTCAGAGAGTTAATGTCGGAATTCCCTTCAGAACCGACATTTTCTTATGTCCCAAGATCACAAAATGCTCAAGCTGATGCACTGGCTAATATAGCCACAGCTTTAGCAGATCCAAATCGGGACGAGACAACCATCTATATTGCCCACCGTCGTGCAATTTCACCTTATGTTCAAGTCAGAACAGAGGAAATTAATGAAATTAGTCCCATTCCTGAACCGTATAGTCATACTACAGGATGGATGTCACCTATCAGGGAATACCTTCAAAATAGAACACTTCCACCTGATAGAGCCGAGAAAGAACAAATTTGGCGACGTGTGGTCAATTTTACTCTTTATGATAGCCCAAACCACCTCGAGAAAATTCTCTACAAATGTGGTTTTTATGGAGTTCTCTTCAGATGTATTGATGGTGAAGAGACAATGGTTGTCATAAAAGAAGTGCATGCAGGAGTCTGTGGTGCCCACCAGTCTGGACATAGACTGTCTGATCAAATTCGAAGGCTTGGATACTTTTGGCCTTCAATGATACAAGATTGTGTTAATTTCACAAAGAAGTGTCATTCATGCCAAGTATATGCCAACTTCATTCATAAACCTCCAGAGTTGCTTTATACAGCTAAATACTCATGGCCATTTTCCACATGGGGAATGGATGTGGTGGGACCTTACCCTTAAGCTACGGCCAAACAGTTTAAGTACATTCTTACTGCAACTGATTTTTTTTTCAAATGGGCAAAGGCAGTACCTCTCAAAGAAGTCAGTTCTAAATGCATTGTTAGCTTCATCAAGTCTAACATCATTACTAGATTTGGTGTCCCTCATACCATATTGATGGACAACGGCACCAAATTCTGTTCTTCTGAGGTAAAGAAATTGTATCAAGAATACAACATTAAGTCCAACCATTCATCTCGATATCATGCGGCGGCTAATGGCCAGATAGAAGCCTTCAACAAGACTCTTTCAAATATACTGCAAAAGATGGTGGATAAAGATAAGAGGTCATGGCCTAATAAACTCTTTCATGCTTTATGGGCTTATCAGACTACCACTCGCAATGCAACGCGGTCAACTCCATATTCATTGGTATATGGAACAGAAGCAGTCTTGCAAATTGAAGTTCAATTTCCCTCACTCAGAATAGCCATTTGTGATCAGTTATCTACAGATGAGCAATCCCAAAAGCGGTTGAATGAATTGGAACAGTTAGATGAGAAAAGATTGTGCACTTTGCACCACTTGGAAATCTATCAGAATCGAATCGCACGAGCTTTTAACAAAAAGGTTCGTCTTCGTTCATTCATTCAGGGAGAATTGGTATTGGTTCTCAGATAACCAATGATACCAGGAAAGAAGC
This sequence comes from Viscum album, assembly GCA_963277665.1. Classification (NCBI taxonomy): domain Eukaryota; kingdom Viridiplantae; phylum Streptophyta; class Magnoliopsida; order Santalales; family Viscaceae; genus Viscum; species Viscum album. The sequence continues at coordinate 1,123,130,745 of OY728141.1, forward strand.
CTCCCAAGCTTGAACCAAAATGGGAAGGACCTTATTCAATACATAAGGTCTACTCCAATGGAGCATATTCTCTAATCTCAATGGATGGAGAACACATCACGACTCCAACTAATGCCAGATTTCTGAAGAAGTATTTTGTATAAACACAAAATATTGTTCCCATATCCAAAACAGTCACATTGGTTCATTCAAGGTCCTACATGACATTAAACTGTATTTTGTCCCTGCTACATGACACTAAACTGTGCAGCACCAATAGTCCTAACTGCAAGACTTTAAACTGCATAGTCCTTTTTTATGTCCGAGATGACATTAAACTATATTGTGTCCTATCTACATGACATTAAACTGTACAGAAGTTCCTTATTTGTCCGAGATGACATAAAACTATATTGTGTCCTAGCAACATGACATTAAACTGTGTGGCACTTTCATCGTCCAGCATGACGTTAAACTGTAAAAAGTCCCCAGAACTGATATCCTCATATTGGTTCACCTTAGTCCTAGCTACATGACTTTAAACTGTATAGCACCAGTTCGTCCTTGCTATATGACGTTAAACTATACAGCAATGGTCCAGTATGACTTTAAACTGCAACTTCGTCCCACGTGACATTAAACTGTGAAAAAGTTCCCTAAACCGTCCAGCATGACCTGAAACTGCATCATCCCTAGTCCATGTATATGACCATAAACTATTTTCAAATCCCTTATGTCCAGCAAGACGTTAAACTGTGACGTCCTAACTACATGACTCTAAACTATATAAAAGTCCCTCACGTCCGGAAAGACGTTAAACTATATAATCTCAAAGGTCCAGTATGACATTAAAATGCACCATTCACGGTCCATGCATATGACCTTAAACTATTCGCACTTTCATCCGACATGACATTAAAATGGTACACTCTTTTGTCCTTACTACATGACAATAAACTGCACAATCCCCCTTTCGTCCAATATGACGTTAAACTGTATTGTCCCCATCGTCCTAACTACATGACGCTAAACTGTACAGAAAGTCCTTAATATGTCCTCCATAACATTAAACTGTTATTTTGTCCCTGCTACATGACACTAAACTGTGCAGCACCAATAGTCCTAACTGCAAGACTTTAAACTGCATAGTCCCTTTTTTATGTCCTACATGACATTAAAATGTGCATCGTTAAGGTTGTTATTACCTCTTGTTTCTCACACCGAGTATGACTCACGTGAGCTTAGAGCGAACAGCAACCATAACACTCCCTTTGGGCCACTAACCCTGTGTAAGTCCCAACAACATTTTTTATTAGATCATTGTCCACAAGAACAACTTGATCATTAATTCATTCTTTAATTGAACTACACAGACTTTGATCCTTGCCCTCCAGGCTGGGTATGTAGGCAACCTCCCAGGGTTCAAGCCCAAAAACAATCTCTTCACATCGGTTCACCACCATCTCATATGATGTTGATTTGTGAAACCGCCCCTGGAATCAATATCTTTACATTGATTCACTTTCGTCCTTGTTATATGACGTTAAACTATACAACACTTTTGTCCGGTACGACAATAAACTACAATATTCTTTGATTTCCTCATTTGAGAAGGAACCATTATTGACATTGATTTTTTTCAATCATGTTTCATTTCAAAAGACTACGTGCATACATGGTAATGCCTAAACTTTTTATCTCAGGTTAAACCATCATTGCACTAAAATCCCCTTTCACCCTTCACATGTACGAACCAAATTTGTACAAAGGGTAGTTCTAGAACTACATGGGCTTGATTCCCATCCTTATGGGATACGTGGGAACGTTCGAGTATCCCTCGAATCCAGCCCCAAGTCTTTTGGGCCTAACCCCAAATTTCACTTTCAGTCTCTTGGCTGAAAAGTCCTCATGAAAACACACATTGTGTATTCATTATTATGGTCCGAATTCTATGACCCTAAACAAAGATTTCTCATACTTTCGTCTTGCACGACGTTAAACTGCATTTCAAGAACTATGTATGGCTTGATTCTCATTCTTATGAGATACGTAGTGAAGTCCAAAATTCAGGACCCAGCCACAACATGATTATGGTTATCATTGACCTATGTATCTCTACATAGATTGGACAATACCCATATTTATGTGTTATAATCCTAACCTTAAAATATTTTCAGATCTTCATAACCCTTTTCATGACTTCTAGTCACAAAAATGTCAAAACTTCTGAGAATTCTTTTGCCTGACTATGCAGCACGTGCCCATAGGTGGCCTTGCATAAACAATCCACATAACAGACTTGTCAGCCAAAAGATACTATTTATTTGACCATGCAGCCAATGCCCATAGGTGGACCTGCATGTTTCAACCCCCTAACGGGTTTGTTAAATAATGGTAACTTCATTCTTGGGAAGAATGCCTCTTTTGTCCTTATTTGTCTTAAACGACAGTATGTAGGGATCCGAAAAAAAATAGCAATCCTTAACATATTTGTCCCATATCCTTTTTCATGATCTAAAAGTATTCAAGTCTATGGTTTATTCTTCTTCCCTACGTTTGGGTCAGACCTTCGTAGGAGTGATATTCATCCAGTTCTTCGATATTCTTTTTCGGAAATATCTTCTCCATATTCAAGTACCTCTTTCCATACAAAAAACTCTATACTTTAGAAAATTTGAATCTCCATAAACTTTCACTGGCTTTTAGAACTAGGAAAGTAAATTTCTGGGAGTTCTTTTGCCTGACTATGCAGCACGTGCCCATAGTTGGCCTTGCATAAACAGTCCACATAACAGACTTGTCAGCCGAAAGATACTATTTATTTGACCATGCAGCCAATGCCCATAGGTGGCCCTGCATATTTCAACCCCCTAACGGGTTTTGTTAAATAATAGTAACTTCATTCTTGGAAACTACTTCTTCTAATTCCTTTTAGCTCTTTTTCATATCATTCCTCAGATTCAAATATTCTTAAGCCATAGTTTACATATTTTCTCTCATACTTGAGTTTGGTAATTTGTTTTCAGATAAATTGTCAAGGAATTGAATCAATTTTAATCCATTTTGGTCAAAGATATTTCGACCTTAAACATTAGCCCCTTTATGTCCGGCGTGCATGACTTTAAACTGCCCACAAAAAGACAAAGGAACTCTGAATAAAAGTCAAGTTCCAGCTCACTAAACATACATTTTGTATGATTTAGGTAATATTGAGCAATTAAAAGGTTCAAATTTTGTAGGGTTATTTGTAATAATCCTAGTAAAAATCAAACTATACTTACTGGGCCCATTGGCTTAAGTAAATTTGAAGCAAGTAATGAAAGAATGAAGGTACAAATGATTGAAGATGAAAGTGTTTTTCATTGATACACAAGAGTTAGAAGGACATCCACAGACTGGAGTCTCTTCTCTTTTTCAAGAATTACAAGAGGCTTTTAACAAAACACTTCATTTGATTTACGGCATCCCGAGATTCATTAGCAACCACCTGGAATTCATTCATTCAACTGGATACAATAAGAGATGCAATGATACCAGCTCTTCTTGGAACAATTGTAAAAGGATGTTCTTGAGTGCGGTTTGAGAAAATTTTCTGCTGATCAAATAGTGACTCTGTTACTGTCCAAGAGACTTGGAAGATGGATACATGGATTTGAGAATGGAGCATTGGAAGTAAAGAGCCATTTGGAGAGAGTACTCTTTTCAGATATTGCTCTAATACCATGTTTGTCTTCTCTCCACCAACCATTAGTGGAAAACATTTCAGCCCATGGGTTTGCCATTTTCATATCTGCAAGGAAATGACATGGAGGAAGAATTTGAAAGTTCACACCATTGTTGTTGCTCTTAATTCACAGCATAACCGAAATAAAGGAGTAGCAGCGCAGCTGCATTTCAGGTGTATAATTGTTTGCATTTGGAACATTGACTCCTTGCAGATGACCATGACCACACAGAGGCAAATGGATGCTCTGTGGAAAATTAGGATGATATTTCTTCAAGTACTTAGCCAAATCTGGGAGAGTGCTGTTGCAGATATCATAGTAATCATGGCCAATAATGTTCATCATGTCATCAATCCGCTTGCTAGCCAGTTCATCAGACGTTTTAATTCCCTTAGGAGCCACTGAATCTGCACACAAGATGAATAAACTAACTCTTAAATGTGTTTATTTTTCATAAATTTGTGAAGAAATTTGAAAAAAAATGGCTAAGGCATTAAGGCGCGCAAGTATTCGTGTGTCGCGCTAGTTTTTGATGCGCAAGTATAAACCGTGCAAGTACGAATACCTTTACAGGAGCGCGACATCAAGGAAAGCAGTGGAAAACAGAGCAAACCTGCGTGGCCAAGATGACCTGCGTGGCGAGAGCTCGAAGGTATGAAGTCCGGAAATCCGGATTCTTGTACGGAAGTGAGTCCCTCTATTTATAGACGCGGTCGGGACCCTGCGCGCCGTACCCTGCGCGACTGAGCACCGTATCCCTACGCGATGCGCACTTGCGCGCCTTCCTCTACGCCATGAAGTCTTGCGCGCCCCCCTTTTCCTTTGAATGGATTCGATTTCCTCAGAGTCAAATCCTCATTTCTCTCCGGATCCAACTCTGAGGGGGGACTTTTGTTGACGCTCCTTTCGTCACAGAATCTAAAGATCGGAAAAGGGAATATCTGAGCTGAAAGTGATTCATCCTTTGAAGAAAACATCAAAAATCGACAAATGCATGAACAAAGGATCAACAGCAACTGCACTGCGCAAGTTATCTCACTGTCGCGCAAGTACACTTGCGCGGCAACCTTGGTCGCGCAAGTGACTTGCGCGACCTAAGGGGTAACCGCCCGGTAACCACCCGGGGTCTTCTTTTGCCTATAAATAGACCCTGTGGGCCCCCCATTCGGGAGGATTTTTTTCCAGAAACTCGGATTGAAGCTCCCGACGCCCAAGTCTTTTCTCAAAGCTTCCGGAACACTTCTAAGGTAATTTCTTACCTAGAATGGAAGATCTAAAGAGAAGAAGGAAGGCCTAAGTGTTGAAACTCATCAACACTTGTGCGCCGCTTTTATTCCTTCAATATAACTTGCGTGTCCCTTTTCTGGAAGAACCTCAAGAGTATTCTAAAGTGATTAAAAGGAGTCGCTCAAGTATTCTAATACTGGTTGAAAATCGCGCAAGTACCCTACATGTCGCGCAGGTATACTTGCGCGACCAATACTTGCGCGCCCACGGAAGACTTGCGCGCCTTTCAAGGCTTGCGCGCCCCTACCTTTTTGGGTGCCCATCTTGCCCATTTTACCCCTCTTAAGCCATTACACCTTTCCTTTTCAAGATTCAGTCTTCAAGACACTCTTCAAAGCCATTTATGGCATGATTTCTTGATTTGACATCCTTATCTGAAAGGAATTCTATGGAATATCTCTCAAAACCTAGGGATTTAAATATCCTTATGTCACTAAATATAGAGAGTTCATTCATTCAACCTCATCCTTTAAGATGAGAGAATCCTTAACTTGGGCATCCTCCTCAGGAGTAAGCCCCAAACCTTAATCCCTAACCTGGGTCTCCTTTTTAGGAATAAGACTCATTCATAATCTTGGGCTTCCTTTTCAGGAGTAAGCCCCAAGTCCCCTAACCTGGGCCTCCTTTTTAGGAGTAAGTCCCAGTCATAATCTTGGGTTTCCTTTTCAGGAGTAAACCCCAAGCCCCCTTAAATTTCTCTTAACCAGTCCTAATTTACCCTTGATTTAGGTTTCCTTTTCAGGAGTAAAACCCAATCATAAGTCCCCTCCTAACTTGGGCATCCTCCTTAAGAGTAAGCCCCAAGATTAGAGTATTCAAATCTCTATAAAGAACATATAAATTTATGGACCCTGTTCATGGATTTTCTCCCTAAAAGTTAATCCTAAACCTTCATCTATCTGGGCAGTCATACATACATAATCCCCAAACAAATTCTTATGATTGCATCTTTCATGGCACAATTGTCTAATTTTTACCAATACCTCTTGTTTCTCACACCGAGCATGACTCACGTGAGCTTAGAGTGTAAAATTAATTATGACATTCTTCTTTGAGCCATCAATCATAAACATCATATTCCATTACTCGAACTATGTGGGTTCTGATTCCTTTTCCAAAACAAAGGATACGTAGGTATCCCATTTATGGGTTCGATCCCAACTTTGAAATAATCTCTGTCCTTCTGAATGATGATAAACTTCAGGTGCCCCACTGAGTGGCTTTAAAACCATCCTGGTCATCATAATGACCAAGAGACTTTTATATAAATGTTTTGAAGGATACCATTGACCAAGAATCTCTAAACAGATATAGATGATTCTCTATTGATGAAGAACCTCGAATACATATAAAATATTCTCTAAATTTCTTGCATATTTAATCATTGATTGTTAAAACTAAAGGAAATTTCATTTTATACTTGGTAATGTAATAAGGATTCACAAACATAACTTAAATCTATAAAGAGAGTCCCGGAGTAGACAATAATTCCCCTCAAAAAGGTGTGATGAGTCCGACCTCCCATCCTCTCGACCAATGCAAATTCCTAAGCCTCATCATTCCACAAGATAATGAGCGCCTACCTTTGGAAAGTAGGTCCAAACGGATGTGGAATCATTGGATGTTTCCAGTTTTACGAACAAACCCGCTAGAAACCGATCGGAACGTTTGAATCTCCCGTCCAGGAGGTCATCCCCGAAATCCGTGAGGAAACAGTGCACAACTAACTTCTCCCTCAATCACATCCTCTCATCTTCTCAAGAACTAAAAGAATTATTCTAAGATAAAAGTATCTTAGAGAAATAAATTTAAGTAATTAAATACAAATGATTCACCGTGCTAGCAACCATAAATCAATTGGTATCATTCGAAGATCAAAAGAGCATGTTTGGATCATTGCTAGAGGGATTCTGCACTTGGATCCTTCGAGCGCAATGAAACTAATCTGAAAAAGGGTTTTCGGATGATCAACAACATCTTTATCAAATAAAAGATGCTTTGACTAGATATTCATTTATTCTGATCATAAATAAATTAATTGTAAATTTAACATGAATGATCCTCTCTCGGGGATTTGGGCAACTCTAAGTTAAAATAAATTTTAATTTAATGCCCACCAAAGGTGCTTACGCTATGCCTAGAACCTATAAATAGTATTAGAGTGTTCATGTTTTAAATTTATAATTATTTATTTATTTTTTGATCAATATGCATAATTTTGGTTTAATTTTTCATTTCATATTATTTATTCTTTAATGTTATTTTAATTAACATGTTTTCATTGTTTTAATTTATTATTTCAAGATTCAAAATTTCTTAATTTCAAGAATAGATGAAGAATGATCATATATGTAATTGGGAAGTGTAGAGAAATCTGGATGTAAAAAAATGACAGTACATGGCATGTATCTAGATGTAACATCCCTGACCCATGAGCCACCTTAAGGGTGCTTCGAGTCGGGTTGGTCACATGAACTTAAGCGTATATCCTCAAATGCTAGAGGCTTATGAATAGCAGCGATGGACTTTTTAATGTGTCTGTTGGGGAGACTATACCCTCATAGGTAATAGGTAATACATAGAGGAAGAAAATAGCTATTTATAACAAATAGTAGATGATTATAAATAAGAAAACTACAGCAGAAGCAAATAAATAATCCCAACATAATAAATAATAAGTGTGGAAGCGGATAAATAAAACCAGATACAAAAAGTTTACATGCTATGATGTTTGTGATAAAGTAAAGGTTAGGAAAGTATGAATACAAGCATGAAATCAAAGATGTAAAGAAAACAGCACAAATCAACAACTGCATCTCGAGCAAAGGATCAGTCCTATACCCTCGATCTTCATCCTAAACAGAAAGAAACACTCAAACACTAGAAGCAGCATGCTTCCCTCTATCCATACGTACGACCATAAAGTCTAATCAGGTACTAAATGGCATTCGAGCAGGTAATGAGATATAATCTTAGTATTCCAGGACCCACAGTGTCTAGGCCTTTCCATTTTGGGCTATAAAAAAAGCAGCAAGTAATTAAATAAACATAATAAAATAAATATAACTTGGTTTGGGTTCTCAAAGAAACTCATCCCATATCACCTGCTTTAGCCTAAGCTTGGAATATGAATAAGGTACCTATGATAAACAGAATATATATATATATATATATATATATATATATATATATATAACAGGCTGGAAAAAAAGAAGGATAACAAAAGGATCATACCCCCAAGATTGTGCTTTATCTTGGGGTCTAATTTATGTGTCAACAAGGTGTGCTTAAAGGCACTAGAAAGGTATCACAATTCACAAGGAACTAAAAGCAACATAAAAATAACCTTCCACGCATTATCATTATTACTATGTTCAAGTTGAGAGTTGGATTTTGAGCCCATCCCAAAGGTATCACTAAGGTACATCCTTCAATTTATCTAATACCACTAAGCTCATCCAAGGTAATCTTCTGAAAGACCAAGTATCGCTCGAGGCATGGTTTTATCATGAGTTGGTCCTGGGTATCACACATTAGGGGTCAAGTATCACCTAAGGCATGGAATAGTCACTTTTCCAAAGAGTTCATCCTTGATTGTCCCTTAGGTAACCAGTATCACTCATGAGTATATGAAAACCGAGGGAAACCCTTGTCTATAAAAGCCTAACATATCTCCTCTTTGTCATAATTTGTAACCAATATGGAATGGAGAGTCCATGTGTAGTCCTTAATACAGAACCCATGTTGTCTCATTGTCCTAAATTTAATTACATTTCAAGGAAATAGATATCACATAGAATGAATTTATAATTACAAAAAAACAATTTAGAAATTAAAGCCACATACTTATTGATCATTCAAGCTAAATAGTTATAGCCAAAACACTTTATTAATGAAAGTATAAAAACACACTTTTCTCTTTATTAAAGGCATAGAACGATAAGAATTTAAATAAGGAAATCATCAGGCATAAACAACACACAAAAAAACCCCAAGATTTATGGTTTATAAGTATCCTGAATAATTTATTAAATTTAAATCTCAACAAAGATGGGTCACGCAATGCATGAAATTAATAAAATTAATTATTCAGGGCTAACATAAAATGGACCAATTTCATCAGCACACCCAAAGGGGTATCTGATGATGTTTCAATAATTTAAACAAGCTAGTTTGTCTCAAACAAGGGTGAAATAGTCATGGTGAGTATTTTAATTAAATTAAAAAAGGTGAAGTTAAATATCATCGGTAGGCACCGATGATCGAAACAACGTGTGATCTAAGAGACACAATGAAAGAAATGTAAAGAGAGTAGATGCCCTACCTTTTACTCATAGAGGATTCTATGCTCTAAGACGATCTTGGATTTGACCTAAAATCAAATAAATTTGATGATTTTAGAAAAACACTAATTTTGGGTAAAACACTTATACAGAATATTACACAACATATAGTGGAATAGAACCTACAATTCCTAGTGTGTGAAGTTATCCTTACTAAAAGCTTTACTGTGCAACTGACGGTGAAGAAAATAGAGAAGAGACGGAGTCGCAGCGGGCTTCTAAATGAGGATAAGAGGAGAAGGAGGCGCACCACAAGGGGGGAACTACATAGGACGACGCACCAAGGGAGAGGAGAGGGATAGAATAAAAACAAGAAAAGAGAAAGAAAAGAGAAAAGGAAAATAAAAGGAAAAATAATAAAAATAAGGAAAATAGAAAAGGCTAATATAAATAAAAATAAATAAAATAAAATGGATGGGAAAGAAAAGGAAATAAAAATAATAAAAATGGGCTAATTCCCATTTTAATTATTTTTACATTTCTCATAAACCCCTTATTATTTTATTTTAGAATTTATTTTTATCCCTTTTTACTTTCTTTTAATTTATTTTAAATTTATTTTTATTTTTTTAAATTTATTTTTATTATTTTTAACTTGAACATTACTCTAGGGCGTGACGTAATATTTTACATAAATCCCATGAAATTATTTAAATAATTTTAATAGATTCTAGAGACCCGCAATAGGGTGTGAAGACACACGTCTTTGGTCGCTTTAAAATTTTGTATTATAAATTAAATGGTATGTACCTTAGATTAAGGCGAGACATTACAATAAATTATGTGGGAAGATAATAATGTTTTATCTAACCCAAAAATAAATATCCACCCATATATATATATATATATGTTATATATATATAAATATATATACACCCGCATGTGTATATATAACTACATATATATTTAATCCCCATGGATATATACATGAATGTTTTTGTAAGATCTTGGATCTTCTTTTCAGATATGGACCATTATTTTGGGTTGTTTTTTAGGAAAAAGGAATAATTGATAAATTTTCTAAAGTACACGTCGTGTACCCTGTTTCCGCGTCTAGCCACATACTGGACATGTAACGGCCGATTACATGGCCATGTGGATGACTTGGTAGACCACCTAAAGTGGGGTCCAGTTGAGGCTAGTACACGGCATGTGTTTGTAAGAACCCGGATCTTCTTTTCTGGTATGGACCTTTATTTTCGGTTGTTTTTTATGAAAAAGGAATAATTGAGAAATTTTTTAAATTACACATTGTGTACTCTTGAGTACACTCCATGTACTCTTGAGTATACACCGTGTACCTGGTTTCTGCGTGTAGTCATGTATTGGTCATGTAATGCTCGAGTACATGGTCATGTGGGTGACTTGGCAGACCGCCTAAAGCTGGGGCTGGTTGAGGCTAGTACATGGATTGTACATTAAATGAACACAATATGTACTTTTCTTTTTAATTTATGAATTAGAGAAAGGTCGTGTCTCATCTCCAAAATACTCTTCTTCTACCCATGTTTCGTACAGGAGAGAAATGAACGACTGAGAAACTTAGAGCTCCTCCCATTCCTATGTCTGATCTCTGATTGAGATGTTGTTGGGTGCGTTGGATTCCCACTGATGATTTCTCTCTTCCCCTAGATCCTCTCTTCCTGATTTCTCCTCTCTCATGAGTTATCAAGGGTTGATCATTTTTTAACCTTTTCATAGATCTACATCATTTTAGGTCGATTCAAGGGCCAACATTCAAGAGTGTTCATCGTACAACATCAAGGTAGGTGGTTTTTACCTTTTGTTGACTGTCTTTGGATTATATATACTTAAAGTTCCAAATTCCCATGTTCGGGGTATTGCGTTTTCTGGATTTTTACCTTTTTTAATACCTTCTTATGGTTTGGTTGATTGATTAAGTGTTTTTTCCTATGCATAAGATTGTATAACCGTGTTTATGGGACACCCCATGGATGAATTCCCTTGTTAGACTGTTTATAGTCATTTGGCTTAGGTTGCCTATGAGGTGTACCCTGTTTTCCATTCCTTGTTTTTTTAGGATAGAGTTTAATTGATTATAATAATTTCATCTATTGTTCTTGTGAATGTTATCCATGTATTATTTTTAGATTACATGTGTTGATTGATATGATATGCATGTTGATCTTCCAATAGACTATGAGATCCTTGGACCAAGAAAACTATGGGGGTTTCCATGTTTATTTACACAGGACCATGAGATCCTTGGTGTAGACTTTGACCCAGGGGTATTAACTATGAGATCTACCCAATATGTTGTTTATGATTATTTTACACTACATTAACCCAGGTGGTATTAACCGTGAGAGCTACCTGAAGGTCATGTATAAATTATTGATGCCATGTGTACCCATAGGTGTTGACCATGAGAGATACCTTGGTGGTTATTTGTAACTGATTAGTGCTATGTTAAACCAAAGGGGTTATAATTTGAGAGCTTTCCCATAGGGTTGATTTTGAATGATTGATTGATTGTGACGAGCTGTCAAGACAAAGCACATGCTTGGAATCGGTATTACTTGATTGTTTAGATGGTCTTCTGAGATGTTTGTTGTTACAATTACACTGAGGGATACATAGGTTAGTTTAGATACCAAGATTTAAATATTAAATGATTTGAATAATTAATAAATGGAAATGGATGTAATTGAAAACTACAGGATTGTTTAATTTTGAGTACTTCCTAGTTTATTGCTTCATTTTTGCATATTGCCTTCTATATATATTCACTGATTGTTAGGCACAGATATTTTGGTGGTTTCCTACTAGGATTTGTATCACACCCTGTTTGGGTTATGATTTTGGAACCAAATAGATTATATGGTTGGAGGTATAGATAAGGGAAAGAACACTTCTTTATCAGGTGCTTGATTACTGTTGGAGCTGGAGAACATGGGACCAAGATGAGGCTTGAAATGATGTTGGAGTTTATTGTTTTCTATACTTTGGTTTTGGTATTTTATTTCCCAGATTGTGACTTGTTTGGATACTTTCCTAGATACATGTGACATGAATCATTTATTTACATATGTTGCAGTTATTTATACTATCAGTCTTCCATTTTTTACTTCTATCGTATGGTATTATTGTTTCCTATATTGTTTACTATTTGTTTCTACTGTGTTACTCTACCAATGAGGGTATAGTTTCCCCAATATCACTGCTAGTCAAAAGCCTCTGTCATTCAGGGAAATGCACTTAAGGCCATCTGACCAACCGGGTATGGGGCACCTTTGGGCGGCACCCAGAACTGATATGATAAAAATTTCTATCAAAAGAAGGTTTCTTTTATGATTTTCCTTGCTATTTTGAGCCTATATACAGGTTTAGGAAGTAATATGTAGTTGGTAATAAGTTGTTCCCAAGATTATCTTACCCGATTATAGGTAAAATCCAAGTTACTTCGAATATTGCAATTTTTCTGGTTTTGCAATTGTTAGAGTTGATTTCATTTCATCGTTGGGTGATTCACTTGTTTTGTGATATTATTGTTTATATTAGTGTGGTTATATTTCTATTTCAACCCAATTATATGAGGTTATTCCATCTCATGAATCATATAATCACTTTCTATAGATCACATGTCATGTATTCTTTTCATTCTATTTAGGATGTATTACTAATTGCATGATATTATGATAGATATTGTGATAGATATGCATGTTGTTGTGATAAATGTCATGATATAATATCTGCTATTTTGATATGGTATTGTAATATGTAAATTTTCTTTTGGATGGACACAAAAAATTGGTCCCTGAGGTGTTATGGGCCCTCTTAGATCAGAATTTGGTGGATCATGTTTGAAGTTTAATTGTATTTTTTCAAGTTATGACATGAATAAGGATTAAAAACTTTTATTTTTGGAGAGTATGGGATCTCATGGGTTAGAATTTTTCATACCTTGGACAAAATTTAAGTTTTCATGGGTTCCGGAAAAGTTTCAGAGGCTTACTGTCTATAAACCCAGACAACACGATGTTTGGTGTTATGAACACATGCCATGTGTTCTTCTGTTTTGGAAGAAACAAATTTTCTTAAGTACACACTATGTACTAGGATTATACACCATGTAGTGATTAACTTTGTGCCTGATTGTGTGAGAAAAGACACAAGTTGATAAATGTTTGGTAGAACACACCGTGTACTGAAATTACACACTATGCTGAAGAGACCATGTATCCAGCTATGTGACTAACGATACATGTGGATGAATTTTGGATGGTACACATCATGTCCATCTTGAACATACTGTGTGGAAATTGACTGTGTATCTGGTCGTGTGACTAATGACATGGGTGTATGTAACTTAATTAGTACACATTGTGTCTAGGGTGAACACACTGTGTAGTGTTACCCAAGAGAGAATTGTGTGGTTCGATTCATGTAGAAGAACTTGGGTAGTGGGTGAATTTAAGTACATGTTGTGTCCTAGGAGGAACACACCATTTGTAGGGGTGTTACATGACCAGGTTTGGAAAAGGTACAAACCCATATTAAATCGTAAGGGAATATTCCTTATAGTTGGTGTACACACCATGTAACCTTTTTTTGTAAAACTTAAATGTTTTTCTTACTTTATTCTATTCTTACACTTCTAAGTTTCAGTACTTGATATTCTTAAACTGAGTTGTGCGCTTAACCTTGCAGATTCATGCTTCCAAGACATCCTCCAGTCGTACGCCAGGTATAGGGTGGTGAACATACACTGGAAGTGGTAGATCAGAGACTACTAGTAGATCCTCCTATCATGCATGTCTTGGCACCAACTATTATATGAGATGAAGGTATTGATTCAAAGTTCCATGAAGGATTTATGAGGATAATGCATACTTTCCAGGGATCACCACATCCTTCTTCGACCATGGTAGAGTTGATAAGGGTGTTCCAGCATCATCATTCGACCACCTTTTCAGAAGATAGAGGACCACAGGCTATAGATTCATGGTTGGAGGTCATTCTTGCTATCTTTGAGCATCTAGAGATTCCTTTGGAGAGGAGGGTGAAGCTTTTGACATACATACTGTGTGATTCTGCCAATAGATGGTGGGATGTTATCACATAGGTAGGACTTCATTAGGATATGGTTTGGGAAGAGTTTCAGTGGACCTTCTATGAATTCTTCTAATCCGAGATGTTGAGGGCTGACTGAGCCTGGGAGTTCATTCATTTGGAGCAAGGCGCTCTTTCGGTGATGGAGTACTCTTCTAGTTTTACAGAGCTTCAATGATTAAAACCTATTCTACGAGGTAATGAGTTATATTTGGCTAGGAAATTTGAGGATAGTCTCAGGTATTACATCTGATCACAGTTGAATGTTTTTAGGCTGACTTTGGTGATGGCTATAGTGAATCATGCACTAATTACTGAGCACAATCTGAGGGAGTTGGGAGCTGCGATCTAGGGCAGTTCAGCATCTAGGGATATTAATCCTTCATTTGATAGCAGGAAGTTTCATGGGGATCCTTCACATAGTAATTCTATTATAAAGGATATACCAATAGGTATCCAGGTGAGGTGATACCAGTGCGGGAAGAGTGGGCACACGAGACCTCAATGCCTCACAGACCCAATTGAGTGTTGATATTGCATCAAGATGGGTCATCTTCATCATTTTTTCTAGTTTTTCTCACTAGTATCTAGTGAGAGGGGATCAGTTATGACTCAAAATTCAGGAGAAGGACCATCATTTTCTCCTTAGTTAGGGAACTAGAGCTTGTCAGGCCGTTTAGGCGGAGGAGGTGGTCGTGGTTGTGGTGGTCAGACGGTAGGTTTCTAGTGACAGTAGGGTGGATCAGCTCAGGGTAGTCAGGTAGGGTAGAAAGTCCATGGAACAGGTCAAAATTTTGCAGTGGAGTAGACCCAGCAGGAGTAGGATCCCAAACCCTCTACAGTTAGAGGTACAATTCTAGTTGCCTCGGTTTTAGCTACTTCTATTTTTAATACAGGGGCTTCCCATAGTTTTATATTTTTTATCATTGTGAAGATCCTTTGGATCTATATCTTTAATTATGAGGATGTTACAATGCTATAAACATTGTTGGGTATTAGGACGGCTAGTGTACATCAGTGAAAGGAGTGCCCTCTTGATTTTGGTAGGTGTCACTTCTTGTGGGACCTCTATATCTTAGAGATGATAGGATTCAATGTCATTCTCAAAATGGACCGGTTGACCTAATTTTAGGCATTTTTTGATTGTTATCATCATAGGGTGAGTTTCACATCACTAGAGGGCAGGTCGTTTCTACACAAGGGTGAATGGGATGTCCAGGTGAGTAGAACTAGACCCAAGCATCATGGGTTGGGAGGAGTTACAGCCCAGATTTCTAGTTTATATATGGATGACTAGGGGACTTCACATATGGAATTTCCTCCTGTGGTGGATCATTTTAGAGATGTCTTTCCAGAATAATTTTCAGGTTTAACTCCATAGAGAGGGGTATATTTCTCTATTGAGCTTGTTCTAGGAGTGGCACCGGGGTTTATTCCTCCATATAGGATGACTACACCAGAGTTATAAGATCTCAAGAAGTAGTTAGAGGAGTTCCAGAAAAAGGGTTTCATCTGACCCAGTACTTCTCCTTGGGGTTTACTTGTCCTATTTGCAAAGAAGGTAGATGGTACCCTCATACTTTGTGTGGATTATCAGAAGCTAAACCAGTTGACGGTCAAGAACTAATATCCCTTACGAGGATTGATAATCTCTTTGATAAGCTTCGAGGAGCCCAAGTGCTCTTAAAAATTTACTTGATATCTGTTTATCATAATTTTCACATTATACCATCAGATATATCTCTTACATCCTTTCATAGAAGGTGTGGTCTACACAAGTATTTGGTTATGTCGTTCAGTTTCATGAATGCACCGGCAGTTTTCATTGAACTAATGAACTGAGTGTTCCATCCTTACTTGGATTCTTTTTTGGTAGTCTTCATGGAAAATATCTTGGTGTACTCTCACACTCGACATGACAATTCCACCTATCTTGATATCATATTTATTACACTAAGAGAGCATCATTTATATGCTAAGATCTCAAATTACCACTTTTGGATGGACCAGATTCACTTCTTAGGTCATGACATCTCAGAGACAGGAGTATCAATAGACCTAGAGAAAGTGAGAGCAGTAGTTTTTTGGGAGTATCCAAAGAACATATTTGAGGTAATGAGTTTTCTGGGGATGGATGGTTACTACAGGTGCTTTATATAGGGATTTTTATCAGTGCCACTGACAGGCCTAACTAAGAAGGTTGAAAAGTAATTGTTGGTATATTCTTGTGATTCAGACTTTCAGGAGCTGAAAGGGAGATTGAATTTAGCACCAATACTGGTTTTTTCAAATCCAAGCCATATTTACACCATTTACTGTGATGCATCAGGTATCAGGCTAGGAGTAGTGCTTATGCAGGGGGAAGGAGTTTTTGTGTATGGGTCTCAGCAGTCGAGGCCACATGAGAGGAATTACCTGACGCATGATCTTGAGTTAGATGTAGTTGTGCATGCTTTGAACTGTTAGAGAAATTATCTTTTGGGAGAGATTTTTTTGGTGTAAACTAACCACAAAATCCTCAAGTAAATCTTTACTTAGCATGATCTTAATTTGAGATAGCAAAGTTGGGTTGAGTACCTTCAGTATTTTGACTTTGAGCTTGCCTACATACCTGGGAAAGGCAACGCAGTGGCTGATGCGTTGATCAGGAGGACTCAGATACAAGCCATTTTGGAGGCCATCAGTGAGTGGAAACTTATGGATTTATTCTCTGAGATGCATTTGGAGGTGCACGATAGACAAGGGTAGATGTTTCTTTCTTCTATATCTATTACCTCTACTCTACTAGATCGAGTGAGAATAAGGAAGCTATCAGATTCCGAAGGCATATTCATACGGGAGAGTGTGTCGGGTGAGGACCCTACTCATGGGTGGACATTATGTGAAAATGAGGTCTTTCATTTTCATGGATGTGTATGGGTGTCAGCAGACATACGTGAGGAGTTTATGCGGGATTTTTATTTCTTAGTTTAGGCAGTTCATCCTGGTGTCACCAAGATGTATTGAGATATACACCGTCAGTATTGGTGTTCAGGAATGAATAGGGATGTTTCTAGTTTTGTTATGATATGTTCCATCTATCAGTAGATGAAGGTAGAGCATTAGTGACTAGTAGGGCTTTTACAGAAGCTACCCATTTCCGAGTGGAAGTGGAATGATGTCACGATAGATTCCGTGACAGGTTTACTGAGGTCGCCTCGAGGGGGTGATGTGGTTTGGGTTGTTGTTGATATACTCATGAAGGTTACACATTTCTTTCCAGTCAAGGAGACCTTCAGTTTTTATGAGATTAGAAGGTTTTACATCCAAGATATTGTACGTTTGCATGGGGTTCCGTACTCTATCATTTCAGACAGGGATGCCCAATTTACTTCTAGAGTCTAGAAGGGACTACAGAGGGATTTGGGTACACTAGTACTTCTGAGTGCAGCTTACCATCCCCAAAAAGATGGCCAGCCTGAGTGCACGATTCAGGTTTTGGAGGACATTATTCGATCATGCGTTCTAGATTTTGGGGGATTTTTGAAGATACACATACCCCTAGTGGAATTTTCCTACAATAACAGTTTTTAGGTGACAATTCAAATGGTACCTTATGAGGCTTTGTATAGTGGGCTATACCAATCACCCCTATGTTGGCTGGAGGCAGAAGAGGCAGCTATTTTGGGACCTCGTCTTGTCCAGGAGACCACTGGCAGGTGGAGTTTATTCGGAAGAGTATAGCTACTTATCTTATGTTGATCGATAGAGATGAGCTCTGGAGTTTGAGGCTGGAGATCGGGTTTTCTTACGTGTCACACCGAGGTTGGGACACAGGATAATTGGAAGATAGGGGAAGATTTCACCAATATACGTTGGGCCATTTGAGGTTTCGGAGAGATTTGGGATGTTTTCCTATCAGTTTTAGTTACCTCAGTGGTATCGGGCTATGCATGACGTCTTTCATGTTTCTCAGCTATGACATTACTTTTCGGACACATATAACGTTTTTGAACCCAAGGAAGTTGAGTTGGAGGTGGATGCATCCTTTGAGGTGAACCCTATTTAGATTTTAGATTACATCACGAAGGTTCTTTTTGGATGGTATATTCCTCTGGTACGGGTGCTATGGAAGTATGGGTGGGTACAAGACGAGACTTGGGAGAGAGAGGCTGACGTACGATCACAGTATCCAGATTTGTTTGAAGTTTCTTCTTCACCACCCTTGGAAGGGCAATTCGGGGAAGAATTGCTTTAATGGGGGAAGTTTGTAAGAATATGGATCTTCTTTTCAGATATGGACCTTTATTTCAGGTATTTTTTTAGGAAAATGAAGAATTTAGAAATTTTCTAAAGTACATGTCATATACTCTTGTGTACATGTCATGTACCCAGTTGTCGTGTGTAGCTGACGGCCAAGTACATGGCTGTGTGGATGACTTGGAAGACCCCCTAAAGTGGGGGCCAGTTGAGGCTAGTACATGATGTGTGTTTGTAAGAACCCAGATCTTCTTTTCAGGTATGGACCTTTATTTCGAGTTGTTTTTGAGGAAAATGAAATAATTGATAAATTTTCTAAAGTACACGTCGTGTACTCTTGAGTAAATTCCATGTACCCAGTTGTTGCATGTAGCCGTATACTAGCTGTGTAACGGCTGAGTACACGGCTGTGTGGGTGACTTGGCAGACCACCTAAATAAGGGGCCAGTTGAAGCTAGTACATGGCATGTACATTAAATTAACATGCCATGTACTTATCTTTTTAATTGATGAATCATAGCGGGATCACATCTCATCTCCAAAACACTCTTCTTCTCCCAGTGTTTCATACATGAGAGAGATGAATAGCTGAGAAACTTTGATCTCCTCTCATTCCACCATCCAAGCTCTGATTGTGACGTCGATATGTGCGTTGGATTCCCACCGGTGAGTTCTCTCTTCCCCTAGAGCCTATATTCCTGATTTATCCTATCTCATGATTTATCATGGTTGATTTTTTTTACCATTTTCATATATCTATGTCATTCTAGTCAACTTCAAGGGCTTATGTTCAAGAGTGTTCATCGTACAACATCAAGGTAGGTGGTTTGTGCCTTTTGTTGATTGTCTTTGGATTATATATGCTTAAAATGCCGAATTCCCATGTTTGGGGTATTGTGTGTTTTGGATTTTGACCCTATTTAATACCTTTTATGGTTTGGTTGATTTATTGAGGGTTTTTTCCTATGCATAAGATTGTATACCCTTTTTATGGGACACCCCATGGGTGTGTTCCCTTGTTTGACCATTTATGGTCATTTGGAATAGGTTACCTATGAAGAGTACCCTGTTTCCAGGCCTTGATTCTTTTAGGAAGGAGTTTAATTGGTTATAATAATTGCATATGTTGTTCTTGTGAATGTTATCCATGTAGTAGTTTTAGATTACATGTGATTCTTAATATGATATGCGTGCTGATCTTCTAATAGACTGTGAGAGCCTTGGACCAGGAAAACTGTGGGGGTTTCCATGTTTATTTACACAGGACCATGAGATCCTTGGTGTAGACTTTGACCCAGGGGTATTAACTATGAGAGCTACCTAGGAGGTTGATTATGATTATTTTATACTATGTTGACCCAGGGGTTATTGACTGTGAGAGATACCCGAAGGTCATGTATAAATTATTGATGCCATGTGGACCCAGGGGTATTGACCATGAGAGCTACCCTGGTGGTCATTTGAAACTGATTAATTCTATGTTAAAATACAGGTATTAGACTGTGATAGATTTCCCAAATGGTTGATTGTGAATGATTGATCTATTTTGATGAGTTTCCAAGACAAAGCACAAGCTTGGACTCAGTCTTACTTGATTGTTTAGATGGTCTTCTGAGATGTTTGTTGTTACTATTATAAAGAGGGATATAGAGCTTAGGATAGATCCTAGGATTTCATTATTCAATGGTTTGAATAATTAATAAATTATAATGAATGTAATTCAAAACTATAGGATTGTTTACTTTTGATTACTTCCTATTTTATTGCTTCATTTTTTCATATTGCCTGCTATATATATTAACTGACTACTAGGCACAAATATTTTGGAGGTTGCCTAATGGGATCCGTCTTACACCCTGTTTAGTTCATGATTTTGGACCCAAATTGATTATATGGTTATAGGTATAGATAAGGGCAAGTGCCCTTATTCATCAGGTGTTTGATTTCTGTTGGAGATGGAGATCATGGGAGAAAGCTGAGGCTTGCAATGCTGTTGGAGTTTTCTGTTTTCTGTACTTTGGTTTAAATATTGTATTTCCAGCATTTTGACTTGTTTGGTTTCTTTCCTAGACACATGTGACATTCATCATTTATTCACATGTTTTGTAGTTGTTTATACTATCAGTCTTCCGCTATTTACTTCTATTGTATGGTATTACTACTTCCGCTACTATTTACTATTTTTTCTGATATGTTACTCTACCAATGAGGTAATAGATTCCCCAATATCACACCCAAGGCCCTCGGTTCTAGTTGGCAGCCTCTGGCGTTCGGGTAAATGTGCTTGAGGCCATGTGACCAACCGGGTATGGGGCACTTTGGGCGGCACCCAGAACCGGAATTTTATAGTTTTTGTCCCAATCTAATAATATTAACAATAATTAAAATAATTATTATTTTATACAACCCATCAATGACACCATTAGTATTTTAATGAAAACAACCATTAAAAAAAGATAACACCTACTAAATTAATACTGATTGCACATTTTCATTTAATTTTAACAATTAATAATATCACAATTATTACATTATCCACTTATTATTTACATCGTGACAAAATTTATTAATTATATAAGTAGATTTTCATTTTTTGTCTTCAATGCAAATAATAATATTAATAATAAAATTATTATTATTTCTAACTTTCCAAAAAAATATTTATAACCCAATTAAATTATCTTTGGGTGTGATTTGACCAAACGTCTAATGCTCGCAAAGGTTATACCCCTCCTAGAGTAAAATTGGCATTCTGGACCTAATGGTGGTCTCAAATTTCTCATATGATACACCGGTTGAGAGTTATTTTATTTTTTGAAAAAAAACACCTGTATTAATAAATATATTTAATATTTTTATTCTTTCAATGTCAAGGGTCTACGGGTCTCAAAATCCTGTGCTAACTCAACGTCTAACTCTAAAACTATTTCATAGAATATTTAAAAGTGCTAAAGATGGATTTTACCCTTCATTTAATTTATTTCCATTTTAATTTTAATCAATTTATTTAATTCAATTTATTTAAAATACACGTCATAGTGTCAATTAACAGAAATAAAAAATTCTAATACTCGGTTTTAAAACGGGCCTACCCAGCTAACAAAAAAAAATAATTTCCTATACTTTTTCATCTGGTTCAAAACATAGGACATTACAACCTTCCCACCTTAGAAATTCTCATCCCAAAGAAGCCTTCAGGGACAATGTAACCCTTACCTGACCTACAAGGTTCATGAATTATTGCACAAAAGGTCATGTAAAAACCCAATGCATGTTCAATAATTGGTTAGGCAAGCATCACATAATCAATTAAGATCTGATCTAATGCTCATTTTCTAATAAAAACACTGAGATTAGACTTACATGATACCGTTTATCTAGAGTGTTGGGAAAAAATCCCTTAAGGTATCATTAAAGCATTTTTGAGGTGATTGTGTTTGTTGACAAAGTGAACATCTGAGTGGTGATTGTTGACAAAGAAAACCAATGACATAAAAACTTGTTGACAAAGGGGATTTCATGGTGGAATGTTGATTTTAAGAGTTGTGGTTAACGATCCATGTTTGATTCAAGAACATCAACAAAGAGATGGATGATCTGGAGGCGATACAAAAAGAATAGATACAAGGTGGCACCGTTTTCCAGTGTTTGCCAAATTTTTAGGCCTGAAAATCGACAAATAAAGAAAAGTGTTTTTTGGCAAAGGGACTTGAGCACCATGTATTTGAAGGAGATGAAAATTACACGCCATATGTTTTTCAAGATCATAACATCAATTTATGGTAAAGGGATAAGTGTCGCGCAAGTATTGGGTTGGTCGCGCAAGTGACTTGTGCACCGTGAAGAGACTTGCGCGCCGATGACTAGAAGGCTTGGGAACTTGTGCGCATGTTGTTTTTCAAGATTAGAAACTCAAAATATGGAAAAGGAAGTAGGGTTATGCAATTTTGGAAGTTGGTCGCGCAAGTGAATTACAGGGGAAGAGACCTGCGCACCGAGACTTTCATGTCGAGGGGATACTTGCGTACCGTCGCGCAGGGTGTTCCAAATGCATATAAATACTGGACCACCCCTCCTCATTCTCAATGGAGTTCAACACTTTGCAAATCAGAGCTCCCGTCATGCAGGTGTGGTGGTAGCGCAAGTGGTGTGTGGTCGCGCAGGTGGACTCACGCGCCAGTGGTTGAAGTTGCACGTCGGTTGGTAGTTGTGCGCCAATATTGGTTTGGACGTAAAAGGAAGTGAGTCGCGCAAGTTTGTAGTTGGAGAAGCTTGTGTCGCACAGGTGTCTGAGGAGGACTTTCATGCCAGTTGTGACTTGCACGCCGATACTTGTGCGCCGTAATAGACTTGCGCTCCAAGTAAGGTTGATTCCCCGACCATATTTTCAGGCTACGTGGAAGCTGGAAGTTTGCCCGATACCTTCGGTGCAAAGAGAGATTCATATAAGGGTGAAATTTGTGCTTCAACATAGAATTTACATAAAGAGAAAAATGAATTATTTCATGAAAATTAAGAGACCTACAGGTCTATAAACTGTGAATGGATCCTTTCCAACGCAGTGAGCAAAGGAAGAGGAAGAAGGTGATCCTCTCCACTGGCAGTGAGCCAGAGAGAGAGAAACAGGGATTGACCCTTGGGAAAGCAGTGAGCTGACCCTAAACCTTGTAAAGGAAGTGAGCTTGGGATATAGTGACTATTCCAGAACCTTGTAATCCACATCTAGTGAAGTTTAGTGTAATTTGGTAATACTGAAAACCTGTCAGCATATGCTCCTTGGATGTATCCCTTAGCGGTGAACCAGGTAAAAAATTTTGTGTCCTGTGCTTGCTTTACTTTCTGCTTATATTGTGCAACAAGAAAGAGAGATAAGAGTGTTTTGATTAACAGCGAAACAAGATCAGAATGGGATTTAATATTTGAATTAGTCATACCCTGATTCACCCCCCCCCCCCTCTCAGGGTATTCATCCTTGTGGACCTAAAAATTGGTATCAGAGGGAAAGGTTGATATTTGTTCTTCTCTCAATTGAGGTCACTAATCATAAAGGTATTTTGATCTTCGACGGATGTAATTTTCAGATATGGAAGAATTGAATGCAACACTATTTCCAATCTTTGGGAATGGATGTGTTTTCAGTAGCTATGAATGGTATCACAGCTGATATTTCTAGTGGTGCATTATCAGAAGCTGAGCATAGAGAGTTGGATGCTGATGCCAAAGCAATCAATGCCTTGGGTGGAGCCCTTTCCAATCCCATCTATACAAAGATGATGTCATGAAAAATGTCACATTCTATGTGGGAAAAGCTTTTGAATATATATGAAGGGGATACAAAGGTCAGAGAGGCAAAGCTACAAGTGTTGTTGAACAAGTATGAAGATCTGAGAATGAACCCAAATGAATATGTTGATGCATTTTTTGACAAGGTAAATGTTGTTGTGGAAGACATGTGGGGCCTTGTAGAAGTTTTCGAAGATATAAAGATTGTGAAGCATATCTTGAGAAAACTTCCACCTCGGTTTAATCCGAAAGTCTTAGTCTTGGAAGATAAAGACCCAAAAGAGCTAACTTTGGATAACCTACTTAGTACCCTTGTTGCATATGAAATGAGGAATGATGATAACGATGTTGTCGAAAAAGGGAAATCCAAAGAGGTGGCATTTAAGGCCATGAAGAAGCTTACCATTGAAGAATCTCAAGAAGAAGAAGAGATAGATGAGGTGATGTCATTCCTCTCCTCAAATCTTCAAAGAGGAAAAGGAAAGTTTAAAGGGAAGCTTCCACTTGCTTTTTTTCAATGTGGAAAAGTTGGACATCTTGTGGCAAGGTGCCCCAAAAATTTTCAAGAAGAAAATGATGAAGATGAAGTTGAAATTCCCAAGAAGAAATCTTCAGCCTATATGAAAGGGAAGAAGCAGTTAAAGAGAAATTTCTTCAAGAATAAGAATCTTCTATCACAAGAAATAGACAGTTCAGATGAGTCTGAGGTTAAAGAGGTAGAGGAGATTAAAAATTTCAAAGATCATGGAGAAAATGCTATGGTGGCAGTCATCGGTAGTTTTCAAGAGAAGAACGAAACCGAAGGTGATGAAGAAGAAGAAGAAGTCGAGGGAAGAGTTGACATGAAAGCTGAGTTAGAGGCTGATCTTGAAGAGATAGATGTTTGGAGAGCCAAAAAAAAGAAAGATAACAAAGTTTTTCGTGATGCCAAACTCTATATGCAGCAGTAGGAAGAAGATAAGTCTGAGTTGATGGAAGAAATTGAGAAACTCAAGACATCAACACCAGATAACTCAGAATAAGTTAGTGAATATAAGATCAAAATTGAAGAACAGAAAAGAGAGATCGATGGCTTGAATAGAAAATTGAAAGATCAAGTCAAGTGCACCGAAGAACTTGAAGAAGAAGTGGTCAGCCTGCGACGAAAACTGAAGGATCAAGAAAAACTCTTTACCCCCAATGTGATATCAGAAAAGCAGGTCATTCAGAAGATAGAGAAGATGAAATATAAGGCCATTAGTTCAGCAAGAGTGAATCAGTAAGTGAGCTCAAATGCTAAGGCTGATTTAGGGCTTGATAAGAAGCAAAAATATGTGGCAGTTGATGTCAGACCACAAGCACCCATCCAAAAATTAAAGGTTGATTTGGGCACAAAGCAGAATCAGAATATTTAGAGATCCCAAATGGAAAATCGTAGTGCTTAAGTAACACGAATGGAATGTACCTTATATCAGGTGTTATTGTTGTGGGAAGATGGGACATTCACAGTATGTGTGTTCCATAGCCAAGAGATATAGAAGGGAACAAGAACAGAGGTGGCAGCCAAACAGAGAACGGTTTTCCAGAACATATTTCAAAGGACACTATTTTTGGTGTGGAGGATTTGGGCACATGGCTAGGTACTGCACTTCGACCATTCAAAGAAATGTGCCAAAGAAAAATCAAAACATTCACAAGTAGCAGATCAATAAACCGACAGGTGAGTTAAAAATGCAGAATAGATTTGTGGATTTTCAAGATGAAGTTGGTCCATCGTACTCTAAGAAAGAACAGAAGCCTCAATCCATGCCGAGTTTTAAAGAAAAAGTATGGACCAAGAAGAAGAAAAATGAGAAGGCTGTGGTGGTAGAGATTGCCCTTAAAGCATCAGATCGCTCTGGTGTGTGGATCCTTGATAGTGGGTGCACATCTCACATGGAAGGTAATAAGGATCTTGTTACAGGCATAAAATATGACAAAGAAGGAGTTGTAAAATTTGGAAATGATGAAGGCCTGAAGATTGTTGGCTCAGGGAAAGCCAGGTTTGGGGGAAAAGAAATGATATGTGCTGATGTCTTGGTAGTAGAGGGTCTTAGTCATAACTTGCTCAGTGTTATTCAACTATGTAACTTTGGGCATTCTATCCGATTTACCAAGAAGATGTGTGTTGTGAAAGTAAAAGATGGAGCAGTTTTCCTACAGGGGAAAAGGACAAATGGAAATCTTTACCTTGTAGGAAGGGAAGAAGATATGTGCCTTTTATCTAGAGAGGAAGAAAACCAGTTGTGGCATAAGCGACTCGGCCATCTATGCCAACCATCTATGGAAGATATGGTAAAGTGTGATGCTATTAGAGACCTTCCCAAACTATCATGTGATCACACTCATACGTGTGATGCTTGCCAACAAGGGAAGATCATCATAAAGACATACAATCCAAAGGAACATAAATAAACTAGAGTGCACGAATTGGTGCATGCTGATGTATGTGGACCTATCTCACCACGAGCCATAAATGGGAAAAGGTACTATGTTCTTTTCATTGATGATCATAGAAGAATGGCCTGGGTATTTTCTATTACCCATAAGACAGAGGTGTTCAGTTGCATAAAGTAGTATAGGAGGGAATCAGAAAGGATGCTTGGGCAGAAAATTCTGAAGTTTTGTACTGATAACAGTACGGAATTCACAAACATTCAAGTCGAAGACTATCTCGAGAAACACGGTATAAGGCATCAAGTTTCATCAGTGAGAACTCCCCAACAGAATGGAGTGGTTGAGAGGAGAAATCGGATCATCAAAAACATGGCTAGAACAATGCTTATTGAAAAGGACCTACCAGAGAAATTTTGGAAGGAAGCAGTTTTGACATCGGTCAATATCTTGAACAGGTCTCTGTTGTGTCCAAAGGAAGGGAAGACTCCGTATGAAATGTGGTACGAAAAGAAGACAATGCTGAAATACTTTCAAATCTTTGGGAGTAGGTGTTTCATTCTTAACAAAGAAAATCACAGGAAGTTCGAGTCACGAAGAGATGAGGGGATATTCCTTGGCTACTGAGGGAAAAGAAAAGCATATAAATGTTTCAACAAAAGGCTGGGAAAAAATTTTGAGAGAAATGACGTCACTATAGTTGAAAATGAACAGAATACTCAACGACCCAGTGAACAGTTTCTGGATGAAAGTGATGATGAGGTAAGCAACACAGGGGGAGCAGAAGTGGTAGAGGTTGACTCAGAAGAAGATACTGATGATGAACAAGAAAGTGTCAAGTCTGTGTCTGCAAGGAATCCAAAGAGTCGAGTTGAAATTGATAGGAAGAATATCATTGGTGATCAGATAGCTCCAGTTCAGACTCAAAGAATGAAGTCATTACAGCAAACATCGTTTTTATCTCAGGTGGAGCCAAAATGTTTTTCCGATGCAGCTGAAGATGAAAACTGGGTTCAGGCTATGAATGAATAGCTTGATCAGATTGAGAAGAACCAGACATGGGATATTGTTTTGGGGCCAACAGACAAGAATGTCATAGGGACCAAATGGGTATATCGCAACAAGATTAATGAATATGGCACAGTGATTCGGAACAAAGCATGGCTAGTGTGCAAAGGATACTCCCAGATAGAGGGAATAGATGTTTATGAGACATTTGTACGAGTTGCAAGGCTGGAGACAATTAGATTATTTTTTTCCATAACAGTGCAAAGAAAGTTCAAAGTGTTCCAGATGGATTTCAAATCCGCATTCTTGGATGGGGTTCTGGAGAAGAGGTGTACTGTAAAGACCCATAAATTTCAAGGAATTTTTTTTCTTAATTTCTTTGGGATTTTATGAGTACGCAGTTTCTGACGGCACATAATTCCAAGGCCCAGTGTGCCCGGAATCAATTTCCGAATTTTAGCTCGGGTACATTCAGTGAATGAACGAGCGGGTTTTTCTATCTTTTGAACTGGTGCTCGGAATCGAAATCCGAGGGCACCGATGAAAGCACAGTGGCGGTATTTTCTTAATAGGACCTTTTCCGAAGGTGCGTTTTCTCGGGAGGAGTCGTTAAAAATTGAGGATTAAATGATAAGTAAATAAAATTTGTGGAACAAATTTTACTTCTAACCTAGGTGGTTTTATCCTAAGTATGGGAGTTGGGGTGGGACCCACTGGATCCTAACTCCTCTTGTTAGGATATTTGTGAGGTGGGGCCCACACGATCCCCACCCCTTCAAATTCCTCTAACCCCTCTTAAAGTTGGAAACCCCCCCCCCATTAATTTGTAACTCACCCTCTCTACCTCTTTATTGCATGCCAACTCTCACATTAAATAAATTGATTAAATCTATTCAATTAATTTAATTCAGAGTTTGAATTTTTAAGTTTTGAATTGCTTGCATGGGTAAATAAAATAAGGCAAATCCTTATTTTATTTTGGTTGGATTTTGTTGTGTTAAGAAAAGGGGAGAGAACTCTTGAGTATTTTTCTTTTGAAGAACTTCATCCTCAACGAAGAACGACAACACATCGTCAAGGATCATTGACTCGGCGACCCGGTTTCTTTCGTCTTCTTCTTACTCCACGATAAAGTAGGAGGCACTGATACGGGAACTCACCAATGAAGTCACACCATTCAATATTCTCTCTGCGTCAAAGGAAGGGAGATGCCACTTCCTCCTTAGATGTTCTTCGTCGATGTATATGGAGCCTCACCCCGCGACGACGTTTCCCACGACGCTCATCGTTCGACAACTTGTGTTGAGGTAGGGGTTAAGTTCAATTTTAATCAATTAAAATTGTGCTTTTACTTTCTTTGAGAATGTCGTATTTTGGCTGCTTCTTATCAACGTAACGGGAGGAGATCGGACCGCACAAACACGGCCGATTTCTCCTCCCCGCTTTCTTGTTGAACTTGGAGATGAGTAGTGGTGAATACGGAGCGGTGTTGTTGCACCACACGGGAACGAACAAAACCACGGCCAGAGCAGGCCGCGGCGGAGTTGCGCGGCGCTGTCGCACTGCGCCGGTCAAACCGAAGGAACCGCGGCTGGAGCGGGATGCGGCGGTGGTGCGCGGCGCTATCACGCCGCACCGGAGAACTCGAAGGAGGCTGCGGCTGGGGCAGGCCGTGGCGGAGGGTCGTGGCGCCGTCACGCCTCACCGGTCAGACGGGAGTCATGGCCTTAGGCCGCAGCGGTTCAGCAGGGGGCAGCCGGGCTCAGCCGGCCACCGGCGCACCAGGAGGCGGGACCCCACGGGTCCCGCGGTAGCCATTATGGACGGTCGTTTACGGAAAGACCGGGGGTTGTAACCCCTGGCCAGCACCCTAGGGAGGACACCACCTTAAGGGGTGGGCCTCCATTTCAAAACAAAGGGGGGCATCCCCCCCCCCTCGCATCCCGCTCGGCCGAGAGCCGAGCCGCCGGCCATGCGGGCCGGGCCAGTCGCGCCGGGCCGGGCCGGGCCACCAGCGCCGCGCCGGCTGGGCTGCGCCAGCCGGGCCGGACTGGACCCGGACCCGGGTCGGTTCAACCCGGTTCGGGCTGACCTAGGGGGTATTGGGTCGGGTCGGTCTGGGCCCAAACCCCCTAATTTCGGACAGATTCGTACAAACGCCCAAAACTTGGGCTACGGACCTCCGATCGACGCACCATCAGTTGCGTTGGGATCCTTGGATTGAGACGGTTGTTTCGGTATATTACACTCAAGGTTTCGGAGAACTTTGGGTACATACGGGTTGGTTTGAACACGAAACCAACCGGGCCCTCGGAGCGGAAATGCTTATAACTTGAGCTTCGGACGTCCGATTGATGTGTCGTCGACTTTGTTGGATTCCTCTTAGTGAGACGATTCCTTTGGATTACTTTCCTCAAGGTTTGGACGCACCTGGAGTATTTTCGGGTTGGTTTTAGCTTAAAAACCAACCGGGCCCCTCGGACGAAAAAGCCAATATCTCTCAGACCGGGCGTCCGATTGATGCGCCGTCTGTCGCGTTGAGTTCCTGTTGATGAGACGGAACCTTGTGATACATCAACTCTGGACTTCATGACAGTTGATTTATCGACCCCTTGGCTCATGGAGCGGACCCTCCCGGAATCGAGTGTGCTGTGTGCGGGAACCCTAGAGCTGGATGCGACGAAGATGACAACTTTCGTACAAGGATCCTCAGTTGGTTTGACGAGGACGACTTCTGTACAAGGATCCTCAGTGGGTTCGACGAGGATGACTTCCATACACAGATCCTCAGTGGGTTCGACAAGGACAACTACCGTACTGGGATCCTCTATAGGTTCGACGACAACAACTACCGTACTGGGATCCTCTGTGGGTTTGACGACGACGTCTACCGTACTGGGATCCTCCGTGGGTTCGACGACGACGTCTACCATTCTGGGATCCTCTGTGGGTTCATTGACGATGACTTCTGTACTTGGATCCTCCGTGGGTTCGGCAGCGATGACTACTATACTTGGATCCTCTGTGGGTTCGGTAGCGACGACATCTGTACTCGGATCCTACGAGGGTTCGGCGGAGGAGATGATTCAGAGGCTACATCAATCATCTCCACCTCTCTTCGTGAATAGTATACCTGTGTGAGCTGAGTCTTGACTTTCAATCATTATCTTCGATAAGATTGATCTTGATATCCTGTGTGGTTTGGGTTGTGCTTTCCTGTGTGGATTGGGTTGTACTTTCCTGTGTGGACTGGGTTGAACATGGGCTCGTGAGTTGGAGCAGTACTGGAATTGATGACTTAGGTATATGTATGGGCATATACCTAAGTAGAGTTGGTTGATACTTCGTGATTGTATCTTTCCTTTGTGGTTTATCCTTTGTGGATTTTGGGAGACCTTCGGGAGTCTCGGGGTCCCTACTGAGTATCGTATACTCACCCCTGTACGGGCTATGCCTGTACTACGTTGTGTTGGATGCAGACGATGGACAACACTGATCGAGGTGGAGGCTCATGGATTTAGACGGTACCTGGAGAAGGATCACTAGATGGGACGTACATGGAGCGGGAAGCCGGACCCGAGGAGCTAAGGAGACTATCTGTACCCACCCTTCAGGTGGGAATTCCAGTGGACGGCTCGGTGTTGCTGCTTTACTTTTCTGTTGTTGTACTTTCTTTAAGTTGTACTTTACTTTCAGTTGGGTTTGTATTCTGGCCCATTTACCTCCCAGCACTTACTTTTTTACTCATTTTACTTAGTGTTTACTTCATCTTGCATACTCTACGGTGTTTGTTTACTTTATAAGGGAAATGCCTTCACTTTTTATCAGGATTTATGCCTTTGGTGCTAGTCCCCAGCCCCTGGCCTATGGAAGGCGGGCTTGGGGTAGTCACGGCATGGGCCCCGAGGACGGGTCGTGACATGTACATTGAACTTCCAGATGGTTTTCTCATTCATGAGGATGAGAACAAAGTTTTCAGGCTGAAGAAGGCATTTTATGGGCTGAAACAAGCACCAAGAGCATGGTACTCAAGGCTTGATCAGTACTTGAAGAAGCTAGGTTTTCAATGTGGGGGAGTTGATTACAATCTCTTTTTCAAAAACAATAGTAATCAAAGGATGATGGTGCTGGTTTATGTCGATGACATAATATTTGGTGGATCAGATGAAGCTCGGTGCAGACAGTTTTCTGAATTCATGAAAAATGAGTTTGAAATGTCAATGATTGGAGAGCTAACATTTTTCCTTGGTCTTCAGGTGACACAAGGAAGGAATGGAACATTCATTTCTCAATCAAAATATTCTAAGGAGGTTCTGAGAAGATTTGGAATGGAAAATTCCAAGGAGATTAAAACTCGGGTTGCCACCCGGATGAAATTATCAAAAGATGAGGATGGCAAGGCAGTTAATATCACAGAATACAGGAAAATTATTGGAAGTCTGTTGTACTTGACTGCAATAAGGCCTGATATTGTTTTCGCCACATGCCAAGCAGCGAGATATCATATTAATCCCAAGAAAATCCACATGATTGCAGTGAAAAGAATACTTCGGTATATCAAAGGCATCGTGGATTTTGGCTTGGTGTATAATGACAAATCTCAATTAGTGTTATTAGGTTACACAGATGCAGATTGGGCCGGATCAGCAGATGAAAGAAAATCAACGTTAGGAGGTGCATTCTATCTTGGTGGATTGTGTATTTCTTGGCTAATCAAGAAGAAATATTGCATCTCATTGAGCACTGTAGAGGCTGAGTATATTGCAGCCACTCAAGCATGCACACAGCTATTGTGGATGAAGCAGCAGCTTGACAATATGGGAGTTGAAGTGAAGTCTCCGATCAGAATCCAGTGTGATAACTCAAGTGATATTAATCTTAGAAAAAATCCCATCCCTCACTCAAGGATAGAGCACATTGAGATTAAATATCATTTTATCAAGGAGAATGTTGAGTAGGGAATCATGAAGTTGGAGTATGTGCCTACAGAGCTACAGGTTGCAGACATTCTGACAAAGGCCTTACCTAAGGAAGCTTTTGAGAGGCCTCAACTGGATCTGGGAGTTCAGTCGACTCCCTGCACTTGAAAGAGTGTGGATGTAGAACCACCCCCTCTCCTCGAGGTATGATGTGTTTTTTCCTAATGTGATGATTTGTGTTCTCTACTCTATTACAGACTGCAAAGGAGTGACCTTTGGGTTCATTGACAAAGGGGGAGAAAATAGTGATTGTTCAAGGGGGAGACAGTGTGGCTATTTGAGAAATCATGATAGATACGGGGAGAAGCTGGCACGTGAAGCAGCGAGATAGTGGTAGTAATGAGAAAGGGGGAGATTTTTAAAATCTGATGATGCTAGACGTGATCGATCAAAGAATAGATATCACGACAACTGAGGATCGTGATAAAAGCAGAAGAGTGGTGTTGGAGAGTGGTAAGAATTTTTCCAAAAATTGGTATCAGTTTGGAAACAATTGGTATCAGTTAGGTGTCAATAGAGGGTGTTAGAGTTAAAGTGATTCATTGATGAACTTTTCATTTACTCTTGTTTCTCACGCCGAGCATTGCTCATGTGGGCTTAGAGTATGTGTTGAGTAAATCCTTGATCGCTATCAAAATCGCGATAGGTGAATGGTGGCTGAAGAAGTAACGATATATCTTTTTATGGAAGAGTTTTCAACAAACCCAAATGGGGAGATTGTTGGGAAAAAATCCCTCATGGTATCATTGAAGAATTTTTGAGGTGGTCATGTTTGTTGACAAAGTGAACATCTGAGTGGTGATTTTTGACAAAGAAAAACAATGACATACAAACTTGTTGAAAAAGGGTATTTCATGGTGGAATGTCAAGTTAAATAGTTGTGGTTAATGATCCATGTTTGATTCAAGAACATCGACAAAGAGATGGATGATCTGGAGGCGGTACAAAAAGAACAGATACAAGGTGGCGCCGTTTTCCAGTGTTTGCCAAATTTTTGGGCCTGAAAATCAAAAAATAAAGAAAAGTGGTTTTTGGAAAAGGGACTTGTGCGATGTGTATTTGAAGGAGATGAAACTTGCGCGCCATATGTTTTTCAAGATCAGAACATCAATTTATGGCAAAGGGATAAGTGTCACACAAGTATTGGGTTGGTCACCCAATTGACTTGCGCGCCGTGAATAGACTTGCGTGTCGATGCCTAGAAGGCTTGGGAACTTGCGCGCCTGTTGTTTTTCAAGATCAGAAACTCAAAATATGAAAAATGAAGGAGGGTCGTGCAAGTTTGGAAGTTGGTCGTGCAAGTTACTTGCAAGGGAAGAGACATGCGCGCTGAGACTTGCGCGCCGAGGGGAGACTTGTGCTCCATCGCGTAGGGTGTTCCAAATGCCTATAAATACTGGACCACCCCTCCTCATTCTCAACAGAGTTCAGCACTTTGAAAAATCAGAGCTCCCGTCGCGCAGGTGTGGTGGTCGCGCAAGTGGTGTGTGGTCGTGCAGGTGGACTTGCGCACCAGTGGTTGAAGTTGTGTGTCGGTTGGTAGTTGTGCGCCAATATTGGTTTGGGAGTAAAAGGAAGTGAGTCATCCAAGTTTGGAGTTAGAGAAGCTTGTGTCGCACAAGTGTTTGAGGAGGACTTGCACGCCGGTTGTGACTTGCGTGCCGATACTTGCGTGCTGGAATAGACTTGCGCGCCAAGTAAGGTTGATTCCCCAACCATATTTTTGGGTTGCGTGGAAGATGGAAGTTTTCCCGATACCTTCGGTGCAAAGATAGATTCATCTACGGGTGAAAGTTGGGCTTCAACAGAGCATCTACATAAAGAGAAAGATTCATTCTTTTATGCAAATGAAGAGACCTACAGGTCTATAAACTGTGAGTGGATCCTTTCTGACGCAGTGAGAAAAGGAAGAGGAAGAAGGTGATCCTCTTCATCGACAGTGATCCAGAGAGAGAGAAACAGGGAGTGACCATTGGGAAAGTAGTGAGCTGACCCTAAACCTTGTAAAGGTAGTGATCCTGGGACAGAGTGATTGTGCCCGAACCTTGTAATCCATAGCTAGTAAAGTTTAGTGGAATTTGGTACGACCGACAACCTGTCGGCGTATGCTCCTTGGACGTAGCCCTTAGCAGTGAACCAAGTAAAAATTGGTGTGTCCTGTGCTTGCTTTACTTTCTGCTTATATTGTGAAATAGGAAAGAGAGAGAAGAGTGTTTTTCTTAACAGTGAAACAATATCAGAAAGAGCTTTAATTTTTGAATTAGTTATACCCTGATTCACCCCCCCCCCCCTCTCAGGGTATTCAGCCTTATGGACCTAACATAGAGACACAACCACATGATCATCTTATTAAACATTAGTCCAAAGGTACTTCCCACCATAGGATTTAACTTTATAAAGGGGTAAACTCCAAGGAATGACACCTTCCACCATCGGAATTTCCTACTAGACACACCCTTAAGAATTATGGCAATGCTTCTTGGTTGATTTCCAAAATGGATAAAATGGTTGATTCCCCATTGACCTCAAAGCCCAAGTTAATCCAGCTTCTCATGAAAATCCATGGTTGACACAGACCACACTTGTCTCATTTAATGACATCCTAGAGAAGGTCCTTCACTGATTTCTCTGTTGAACAAGAGAGACAACTAGTCAATCCACTCTGGCCGACTATTCAAGAAGACACTCAGCCCAGATGGACAACATTTTTATAAACTAAACTATGATTTATTCTTCCAAGGTATATATCATTCACCACGTACATTTCCACTAAAGTGAGACATTGGTATAAAGACAAAACATCTACATTAGAGAATTGATTGAGCCTAGAACGGCATCAGTCTGGAAGTCAAGTTAGAATAAATAGCTGATGTACAAGAGTTCATCCAAGTCATTCCTATACAAGAATATAAGGATCACTCAAGACTAACTAATCTTTGATAAGAACCACATGTTCATTGTGTAACCAGATAGAGATTATCCAACAGCTTTTAGAATTTAGTGTGACATAAGATCGATGCTCTCTTAGTGTATCAAGGAAGATGTCAAGATAGGGGACATGCTCATCACTAAACTAGAGTAAACTAGGAGTATTTAAAAGTTTATAAGAATGAAAACAGTCAAACCACTACTAGTCGACACCTTAGAAGAAACTCGACTTCACCTGTCAATGCACTATCATTAACTGATCAACGAGCCTTTACTGCCCTAGTCATTCGGTGATCATTCAAGATTAACCATCAAATTCCACCCATGAACAATGACATTAATCTAAGGTTTCATAAACTTCCAACCACACTAACATCATGTTACCGAGTAATCACCGACATGATTTAAAGTTCACAAACCTCATGGAATTTTAGCCAGCTAGACCATTCTCTAATGGTCCTCTTTGGTTGTGTTCCTTCTACCCGTAAGGACACATATTTAATAGAACCGACATGAAACTCTCCACCTTAGGATTTTTCTCATCATCAAAAAGAATAAATAGACTAGTCTCTCAAAAATGTGCTAGGTTAGTACCGCCATAAAGGAAAAAATTTAAAAAAATTGGCATGAAAACCCAACCAAATTGATTGGCATGTCAAAACACCCAAGTCTTTAGAAGTCATCCCAACCATTATGATGAACTTGATTTCTTTAACGCACAAGTCACTCTACTATGAAGATAAACTGAGACATATTTGACAGCACAAGGCTTAACAATTACACTGAAATTTCCCAACTCATAACAAAATTAAGCACTCAATGGAACTATGTATGTGAATTCATACTACCCTGAGGTGATATAGAAGAAAGATAACTTTTAACTCAGATGATGGTGTACTGAGACATCAATCATTATAGACAAGATAAGGTAGAATGACCAACGAATCAATTGTCCATGCCCGAGGCATGTCTAACCTACCGAAAATGAGCATTACCCAATGCTCAAGCCCGAAATAAAAGTTAAGGATACCATGACTACCTATCGATCAAGGGGGTCATTTATAAAGTAAAAGTTGTACTAGGTACAATGACACTCAAATGAAACCAAAGGTCAGAAAACTCGGGGCATTAGCAAGGCACATAAACTCAAAGGGTGTTACCTACCATAGGATAGACCCTTACAAAAGTAAAAAGCATTGAACCATAACTGGTTCCCACCTACAAAAGTCACTAGGCTCAACATCCGGTCATTAAGTCCATTTCTAAAGAGAATAAATCATACGGAAGACACTTGCAGTTCAATTCCAAGTCAACTCAAGGAGAAACTCAAACTACCCTTACATGAGGGTCTTAAATAGAGGACACCACTACAGCTTCCATTTTTAAGACCTTTACATTTAAAACAATTTAATAAAATAACATGCATGTGTTAAACAATACATTCATATGGGCATCCATCTACCAATCCATAAATCACACATACACTTTACAAGTGGCATTTGGATACCATTTAATTGAAACCAATAAATTTTAGTAAAAAAACCAATTACATATCAAACAATATATCATGTCACTATAAGAATATAACAAAGATAAACATGTTGAAATCACATAATAATGACATTTTAATCACATAGACTTTCTAATAAGCACAGTAGCATGATATAAGGAAAGCATGCTAGTAAATAGAAAGCATGACAACAAGCTAGCATGCTAAATATATCACAGAAATACAGTATCTAAAGAGGCATGATAAATAAATACAAGACATGGAATACATTAAAGGCGCACTATTCTATTCATTAGGATATTCACTGATGCAACTACATGGCATGGCACTATGCATGGCATGTGAATCTCTAAGTGCCTATTATAATGCATGTAATGATTTATCCTTACCTCGGTAGGCTAAGGGTAAATTTCCATAAATTCTATAAATCCATAGGCAGTGGAAATTACACCAATCACTCGAGGTGAAATCATATCAACTGTAATATCAAAAATCATAAACATCATTTCTCATCCCTAGCCACTTGGCTATTTCCCATATGTGGGGTGATCATCCATAGAGATAACTATTAACCAAGCCCCAACACATTCCTAGTCTCCTGCCTACCTACCCAAAACATTAATACAAAGGAAAATAACTACTCTGATACCACTTTGTAACATCCCCGACCTTGGAGCCACCTGAATGGTGCTTTGAGCCAGATTGGCCACATAACCTCAATCACATCTCCCTGAATTCTAGAGGGCGTCGACTAGAAGCGAGGGACTTTTTAACATGTTCATGGGGGATACTATTCCCTCATAGGTAATAGGTAATACACAGTGGAAGAAAAAATAAATTTATAACAAATAGAGGAAGCATATAAATAATCAAACTACTGCAAAAGCAAATAAATAATCCCAACTAAATAAATAATAAGTGCAGAAGATGACAAATAAAACCAAATACAAAAAGATTCCATGCTATGATTTATTTACTAAAGTAAAGGTTTAAAAAGTTAGAATACAAGCATGAAATCAATGATGTGAAGAAAATGACACAAAGCAACAACTTCATCTCGAGAAAAGGCTTGGTCCTCTACCCTCATTATCCATCCTAAGAAACAAGAAACACTCAAACACAGGAAGCAGCATGCTTCCCGCTATCCATACCTTTGAGCATAAAGTCTACTCAGGTACCAAATGGCACCTGGGTAGGAAGTGAGATATAATCTCAGTAGGCCATCACCCATGGTGTCTAGGCATTTATATTTCATGCTGTAAACAAAAGCAGTGTGCCAATATATGAAAAATGTAAGCAATTAAATAAACATAATAAAATAAATATAACTTGGTCTGGGTTCTCAACAGAACCCATCCCATATCACCTACTTTGGCCTAATTTAGGAATCTGAATAAAGTACCTATGATAAGAAGAATGTATATATATATATATATATATAATAGGCTAGAAAAATAGAAGGCTGACAAAAGGAATATACCCCCAAGCATGTGCTTTATCTTGGGCTCTAATTTATGCATCAACAAGGTATGCTTAAAGGCACCCAAAAGGTATCACAATTCATAAGTAACTCAAATATGCATCAAAATAACCTTCCACACATTATCATTATTATTATGTTCAAGTTGAGAGTTGGAGTCTGAGTTCTTCCCAAAGGTATCGCTATGGTACATCCTTCAATTTACCCAATACCATTGAGCCCATCCAAAGCAATCTTCCAAAATATCAAGTATCACTCAAGGCATGGTTTTATCATGATTTTTTCCTGGGTATCGCACATCTGGGGTCGAGTGTCACTTAAGGCATGGCATAGCCACTTTTCCAATGGGTTCATCCTTGATTGTCCCCTAGGGAACCGATATCACTCATGAGTATATGGAAACTTAGAGAAACCCTCATATGGAAAATACTAAGACATTTCCACCCAGGCGTAATGTGTAACCAATCAGGAAAAGAGGGTCCATGTGTGGTCCTTAATAAAAAAACTCACGTTGTCTTGCCACCCTGAATTTAATTAGATTTCAAGGAAGAATATATCATAGATAATTCATTTATAATTGCAACAAAACAATTTACTAACTAAAGCCACATACTTATTGATCATTCAAGCTAAACTATTATAGCCAAAACACTTTATCAAAAAAGTATAAAAATTCACTTTTTTATTTATTAAAGGCATAGAATGGTAAGAATTTAAACAAGGAAATCATCAGGTATAAACAACACAAAAAAATCCCAAGAATCATGGTTCATAACTATCCTAAATAATTTATTTAATTTAAGGCTCAATAAATAGGGGTAGTGAAAAGCATGCAATTAATAAAATTAATTATTTAGGGCTAATAGAAAATAGACCAATTTCATTAACACACCCAAAGGGGTATTCGATGATGTTTCAACAGTTTTAAAAATCTTGTTTGTATCAAAAAAGGTTGAAATAGTCATGTCGAGTAGTTTAATAAAATTAAAAAAGGTGAAATTAAATATCACTGGTAGGAACCGACGATCATCATAACGTACAATATAAGAGATGCAATGAAATGAAGGGAAGGATTGTAGATTCCCTACCTCATACTCGTATAGGATCCTACTCTCCATGGTGTTCCTTTATTTGACCTAAAATAGAAGAAATTAGATGATTTTAGAAAAACCCCAATTTCGAGTAAAAACCATCCACGGAAGATTACATGATGGATATTATAAGAGATCCTAAGATTTTTGGTGCATGAGTTTATCCTTACAGATAGATTTACTACGTAACTAACGGAGAAGAAAACGGAGGAGAGACGGAGTCACCATGGGCTTCTGGAGGAGGAGAGGAGGAGGAGGAGGCGCACCACAAGTGGGGGTGATGCATAGGGAGATGCATAGGGCGATGAATAGGGCGATGTACCAAAGAAAAGGAGAGGGGGATAAGCAAAAAGAAAATAGAAGGAAAATAGAAAAATAAAATGAAATGAAAAATAATAAAAATAAGGAAAAATAGAAATAGGGAAAATAAATAAAATAAAATGGATAGAAAATAAAAGGAAATAAAAAATAAAAATGGGATAATATCCATTTTAATTATTTTTAAATTTCTTATAACCCCCTTCTTATTTTATTTTAAAATTTATTTTTATTCCTTTTTACTTTCTTTTAATTTTCTTTAAATTTATTTTTATTCCTTTTTATTTTCTTTTTATTTTCTTTTTATTATTTTTAACTCGAAACGCTATGCTAGGGCGTGATGTAATATTTTACCTAAATCTAATGAAATTATTTAAATAATTTTAATAGCTTCCCGAGACCCACAACAGGGTGCGTAGACACATGCCCTAGGTCTCTTTAAGGATTTGTATTAAAAAAAATCGTTCGCACCTTGGATTAAGCTGAGATGTTACAAGCATTTATGTGGGAAAATAATAATGTTTTATGTAACCCAAAAATAAATATCCACCCATATATATATGTGTTATATATATATATATATACATTTTTATATGCATATATATACACCTGTAAAGAGGTGGGGCTAATTTGTACAATTTCATGGCAGATTTGGACCAGGAGAAATGAGTGGATATTCCAGAAGAAATCTACTCCAAATTTCATCTGGGTTAAAAGGGATATTCAGTGGATGAATTGTTGGAGATTGAAGGACAGTTTTCCACCTCATGAATTCTTTCAAAACCCCTCCTCTTACTGGTCCCCATCACCTAAAGGTGTTATTAAAATTAACTCTGATGCGTCTATTTCTACTGACTCGAAGGTGGGGTGGGAATTATTTCTCTCTGGCACGATGGCTGGGTTGTGGAAGCCCACTGCATGTGTCGCGAACTGAATCTAGTCTCCATCAAAACTGGCACCAAACCTAGCCCGTGATAAGGCCCGAAGGGTGTTTCTGATCCCCACGGGATGGCACAAGTGCCCAGGTATCATAAAATGAAAATTAGGAACGATTTACATGAGTTTATAAACATACAATGACAAATAGGTCCAATAAAACCAATCTAGATTTTTCAAACAAAACCATCTTTTACAAAATTTCAGAACTGAATTACATGGTTTTAAAAAACTCTCAAAGACAATAAAA
Source organism: Viscum album (assembly GCA_963277665.1). NCBI lineage: Eukaryota > Viridiplantae > Streptophyta > Magnoliopsida > Santalales > Viscaceae > Viscum > Viscum album. The sequence goes on from OY728141.1 coordinate 1,123,171,586, forward strand.
AATGAATAAAACCAAAAATTATGGCTCAAGAACCTCCACATTGTGAGAGGCACCACCCTCAAGCCATCACCACAACACCGCATCACAATAGACCGATAAAAACATGAATCGTTGGCACAAAAGTTGTACCCAAACCTGTGGAAAAAATAACCAAGTATACTTACACCCAAAGGTGTAAGTAGGGTGTGATCCAAAGCCCAGTAGGATACCACCACTAAGAGATTCCATGTTATAAACATTCAAAGATGAAAATCATTCAAGTTTTCAAGACATGAAATGCTAGTAATAATTTCTAAAAGATGCAACTTAAATAAAAGGAGTTTTCAAGTGGGCTATTTTAAATAATAAACACTTTTAAAAATAATGTCAATGCTACTGAATTTTTCATCTAACCATACCATATTCCAATGGTAATCACAAAGTAACTAATGAGCATAAGAAATGGGAAAGTAACCCCTAGGCACTAGCTCGTTGTGGGTCCCAGGTACCTCGTATCTCGGTGAGAGTAACCATCACAATATACCTTGTCATGCACAAAATCCACTAGTAGAGTGAATACCAATAACCTAGTGGTCCCCCATCATTATCATCATTATAGTTTAGTTAGTTTTGTAAGTGTCAAACTTCCTACATGAAACTGAGGCCAAACCCCACGGGATCACTAGTATACTAGTACACGCCCATCCACCTAGATACACGGGTTTCCCTCTTGTTCTCAAACAAGTTCAACAAGTAAATAAATATAATTTTCACATGAAAATACCACTTACACATCACAAATTCACCAAAAATCCCACATTTATATCACTCAAGTCACATAATCCACTTTTTCATTCAAATACATTTTGAAATCATACTCACACCAAAATAGCCCACAACAATTTTCACATTTCTTTAATACTTTCAAAAATCATTTAAAAAATTATAAAACCTTTCCAAGATAGTCCAACTCACATAACATCCCACACACACATCACATAATACTTCTTTAATCAACAAAATTCATTTTCCACATCACACTCACACAAAAAACCCCACAAACATGTTTCTCCCCTCTCTTGTCATTTGATAAACATTTCAGCAATTTATAAAACATTCTGAAAATGTTTTACATCTTAAATCACTAATTTACCTTTAAAAAACCCATATTAGGTGAACACACTCACCCAAATAGTATATATAAACTCTTTTCCCACTTCTTTTAACTAAATAAAACATTTACAATTTTCACAAAACAATCCCAAATGGTATAACTATGTCTTGCACACAAAAACCATTTCAAAACCCCCTTTCAAGGAAAAAATCACACCAAGACCCTACCAAAGTAGAATTTTTAGCCCTTGAAACATTTATTAAACCATTCTCAAGTACTATAAAATAACCTCAAATTATACCGCAATAGATACACATGAAAAACACACATTTTATTAAAACACTTTTAAGGAGTGAAACATAGTTTTACACATAAAACCTATTCAAAAACCCTATTTTAAACCCAAAATCACACCAATACCATACAAAAGTATAATTGGAAGCCCAAAAAATATTTAACAAACCACTTTCATATATTATAACGTCAACCCAAAGATTACCATAAGGTTTACACATGGAAAACATCCAATTTGAAACAAAGTGAAACTATAAAATTAACCGCTTAACAAACTCCACCAAAAATGGTTTTCATAAAATTTAAAGCATATGAGGAACATTCAAAATAATTAAATCAATCATGATAACTCATCAAAAAATTATTACACATGGAATCACCTACCTTTTGAATCAAAACCCCCAAATCTTGGTGTGAAACATCAACTGTACCACCACCGCACCTCAAGGAAGTGAAATCCAACCTAAAACTCAAATATTTGACCAAAAAACACCAAATAAAACCCTATCTTTGAACCCTAACTTTTGGATATTTTATAACATCATGAAAGAGGGGGGAAACCCTAAGGAGAAGGAAGGAAATGAAGATAGAAACACTTGATAAAATCTTGAATAAATCGGCCCAAATACACCAATATTTGAATCCTAAAGTAACCAAAACTGGTAGGTAGGCTCTAAGGAGTAATATTAGATAAATTGAAGACTAAATTTGGGTAAAAGGAGTGAAAATTGATGAAGTTATGAAAGAAACATTTTACCTCTTCAACTATGGGAGATTTGAGAATAATTAAAAAAGATCACCCTAGTCCACGGGTGAGATGATCCCCAAATAGAGGGAGGAGAGCATGGGAGCATGCCTTGGGTAAGTGGTCTTGGGTGAGATGTTGAATCACCCAAAAATCATAAAAATTGAATGAGATATTAAATAATTAAAAAAATATTTTGAAGCAGGAAATGGGCTTTCGGGCTAGCCCAACACCTTAATAAAAAAACCCAAATCCATCATTATTATGGATTACTATGGGGTCCAAATTGATATTATGGTTTCAATATACCAGGTTATGCCAATTGGGAAGTTTAATGGATGTAAAATGTTAAAAAATTAAGGAGTTATTAAAGAAACAAAATTTTTATTTTTAAATCTGGAAATGGGCTCATGGTTTGGCCCAAATTTTGAAAACTCACCATTTCCACCAAAATAAATGGGAAACCCTAAAAACAAAGCAAGAATGGAAATTAAATGAAATATAATTTTAAAAGAAGTCATGGATGTGAAAATTATCCCCACCATAAAACTTTCCACCCTCATAAAGCCACAACAAGGCCAAAAGAAAAAAAATCAAACCCAACCGAAAGGCCAAAATGGACTCCTTTGCCAAGTTTAGCCCACCCCCAAAAGGCCAAAACACCTCCAATTGATCAATAAAGGAAGAAATACTCTCACTAACCAAAACATACACCACTTCATGAAATGATAAATTATATTCAGATTTTATCCCAAAAGAAAACTCCTCAAACACTATCTGAACAAGATTCCAGCAATTTACCCAAACAAACAACAACAACGAACAAGGTTCCACTTACCTTGCTTTAACCAGACCATTGGGCGTTCTCCACTACCAACATTTACCCAACGAAGATGTAGGTAGTTAGATATCTCTGAAGAAGACTACCTACCTCTAATACAATACCAAGGACTAATCTGAGTTACTAGTATGGGGAGACACAAATGGGCTCCTCATCATAAGAGACAACTCAAATTTTCCTGAGACAGGATTGGGACACTAATAGGGGGAGGCCCTAACGGACTCCTCGGTATAAGGGGTAGATCTCCATTAAAAATTTCCAAAGGAACATACATGAGAATCATAGTGGGTCTTCCCACCATAACAACTAACTATCTTAGCTGACCAGCATGGGCCGGCACAGGAAGAACCCAAATTTTAAAGAGTTGGGACGGTCGTACAGTTAATCCGCACAGTTTGAGAAATTGTGTGCTAACCATGTGGATCCTTATACTTGCATGGTTTTCTTGGGAATGGTTACTACTAACCATGTGAAAACCATGCGCTCAACCTGTCTAGATAAATTCCCAACCATACTCTAAAAACTCAATGGAAACCAAAGGGGAAAAGAATGACATTAGGCAATAACATGGGCACAAGGCCATCCACCTCTTTCCACCGAACAAGAATAACAGAGGAAAGAAGATGACACTAGAGGTTTAAACTATTCCCATATTTCATACTGAGGATAAGACTTTGTACAAGGGTTTGAACGACCCTGGGACTTCAACTGACTATGCGCCAGCTTCACTCTGGGGCCTATGGCTGGAGCCCAAAAGATTGAAGAATCTTTGGCCTCGCAGTTAGGCTTTGGAAACCCCTATATAGAACTTCTTCTTTATATTCCAAAAACAACTACACCACAATCCCATACATATTTACTAATACATAACACACTCAAAACTCATCTTTCCTTAACCCAACATTTCACTGAAATAAGGTCTTAGAAGATGCACACACATCACCCTTTGTTTCTTCGGATGAGAAACGGAAGGAGGAAAGGATATATAGAAACACCTTCCTCTAAACAATTAATCTTGAGATTTCCTGAAAGTATACACATTTATGACAAAAAAAATACCCACAAAAGATTTTACAACTTCACCTTTATAGTAAAACGAGCACACAACATCACAACGCTTCACCGAACATGACCAATGTGACTGATAAAAACAATACATTGAGAGGGGACCTTATGCAACATCCCCAAACATCACACAATTCCATAAAATGTCCATAATATCCTCTCATGACCAGATTTCCCACACTGGTGGTTTAACGTAAACCCCTTCTTCGAAGAGACTATGAAGGACCTAGAGGCCCTCTTAAACACCATCCAGATACTCATCCCCATGAACAACCCTAGACTACTTCCACCTTCAATGAATCAGGTAACTTAAGAAACTAAGGTCTCTTTTAACCTTCCACGAGAACTCTCCTACTATAAGAGGATTTTCAAAACCAAAAATGAAAGGGTGTAGAAACATTCTACAAATCTCGAGAAAATATTCCTTATATTGATCAACTTGAGGATTTTCCAATGGCGAAACAATTCGGGTTTCACTTCAATAGTGCATTAACCCTTAATGGGGGCATACATTATCAAATGAAAAAACCCAAGGACCCAACCAAGTTGTTCCATTGGTAAAGACGTTCCACAAACTAGATCTAAGCACATGGAGGGAACCACTATAAAGGCATCTCGAAACATTTCTCAGAAGAGACCACTAACTGGCCCTTCAACCCAGCTTATTAACCAAACAAAAACCCAAAACATGGTTCAAACAAGAGGGGTTATTGGACTCAAAACATCCCACAACATCAATATTTTCAAAAACACATAATACACACCATCCCAAACCAGTCATCAAGTCATCAAGTTTCTTTGAAAACAAACAGTTTAGCAGTTAGTGTATCCACCAATGGTACCCCATGGGCCTCACACATGCATATTTTTGTGCCACACTAGGCACCCTTCTCATATCCATCTTGGAACTCATCTTTTCATGCCATTAAACATCCATAATCCCATATAACCCCATGCATGTAGTCACTTACAGAAATACCAAAGGTTAAAACAAAAATTCTTTCAATTTTTCAAAACCAAAACAATCAAGTAATACTTCCTTTTTTTCAAGACCGCTAACCACGAAATCAAAATCCAAATCATTCAAATGAATACTCACTTTCAAGTCATATACATAAATTTTAAAACATATCATACCATTAAAACACTTTTCAATATTTTATAAAACTCTATTGGGAACACTTTTTCAAAACCAACTTTAACATAATTTTTTGTTTTCAAAAGAGGTGTAAACACACTATTTTCCATTTCAAAATAATTCTGAAAATTCAGTTCCACCATTTCACAAATCAAACCATTACCTCTTTATTAGAAAATCATATCATGGAAACTTTACACTTATTAAAACCAAGTCATTTTTACTTTAAAACCAATCTTCCAAGATTTCGAAACTAAAGAACACAAGACAGTGGGAGAGGAAACTAGTTTCAGTGCATCACTTGGACATGTGGTTGGAGGCTATAAGGAAATCACTTCACTATCACGGAGAGTTATCTAGGGAAATATCCTTGACTCCACATGGCTTTCCAGTCCCTACGATCACACTGAGACCATTAACCCAACTCTCTTTTCATTTCCCCTAATCATCATCAAACCAAGAAACCCAAAGGACTCAGACAAATCCTGACTTCCCCTAGCAACTCGAATCCTCTCATGGGGTGTGATGGCTAGGCACACTACCCATAACCGGAATGTCAAGTCCCAATATTCCTAACTCCAAACTATCCTGACTATTCCAAAATAACATGACCCAAAAGAGAGAACCTCCTCTGATACCATTTTCTCACGAACCGAATTTGGTCTCCATCAAAACCAGCACCAAACCTAGACCGCAACAAGGCCCGAAGGGAATTCTCGATCCCCACGGGTTGGTAAAAGTACTCAGGTATCATAAAATAAAAAATTTTAATGATTTATCTGAGTTTATAAACATACAACGACAAAAAAGTCCAATAAAACCAATCTGGATTTTTCAAACAAAAAAATCTTTCACAAAATTTCAGAACTGAATTACATGATTTTAAACAACTATAAAAGACTATAAAAAATGAATAAAACCAAAAATTTCATCCGATAAACCTCCACATGGAAAGAGGCACCACCCTCAAGTCATCTCCACAACACCGCGTCATGATGGACCGCTAAAAATCCAAACCGTTGGCACAAAATTTATACCCAAACCTGCAGAAAAAATAACCAAGTCTACATACACCCAAAGGTTTAAGTAGGGTGTGATCCAAATCTCAGTAGTATAACACTACTAATAGATTCCATGTGATAAACATTCAAATATGAAAATCATGCAAGTTTTCAAGACATGAAATGACAGTAACAATTTCTAAAATATGCAACTTAAATAAAAGCAGTTTCCAAGTGGACTATTTTAAAGAATCAACACTTTTAAAAATAATTTCAATGATATTGAATTTTCCAGCCAATCATACCATATGATGACGGTAATCACAAAGTAACTAATGAGTACAATAAATGGGAAAGTAACCCCTAGGCACTAGCTCGCTGTGGGTCCCAGGTACCTTGTATCTCGGTGAGAGTAACCATCTCAATATCCCTTCTCATACACACGATCCACTACTAGGGAGCATACTCATAACCTAGTGGTACCCCATAATTATCATCATCATAGTTTAGTTAGTTTTGTATGCATCAAACTTTCTATGTGAAACTGAGGCCAAACCCCACGGGATCACTAGTATACTAGTACACGTCCACCCACCTAGATACTCAGGTTTCCCTCTTATGCTCAAACAAGTTTAAAAAGTCAAGAAATATAATTTTCACATGAAAATACCACTTTCACATCACAAATTTACCAAACATCCCACATATATATCACACAAGTCACATAATCCACTTTTTCATTCAAATGCATTTTGAAATCAAACTCACATCAAAATAGCCCACAACACGTTTCACATTTCTTTAACACTTCCAAAAATCCTTTAAAAAATTTTATAAAACCTTTACAAGATATTCCAACTCACATAACTTTCCACACACACATCACATGATACTTCTTTTATCAACAAAATTCATTTTCCACATCACACACACACAAAATAGCCCACAAACGTGTTTCACCCCTCTCTTTCCATTTGATAAAACATTTCAGCAATTTATAAAACATTCTGAAAATGTTTGACATCTTAAATCACCAATTTACCTTTAAAAAATCCATATTAGGTGAACACACTCACCCAAACAGTACATATACATGCTTTTCCCAATTTTTTTAACCAAATAAAACATTTACAATTTTCACAAAACAATCCCAAAGGGTATAATTATGTCTTGCACACAAAAACCATTTCAAAACCCCCTTTCAAGGCCAAAATCACACCAAGACCCTACCAAAGAAGAATTGGCAGCCCTTTAAATATTTATTAAACCATTATTAATTACTATAAAATGACCTCAAATTATACCACAAAATATACACATGAAAAAACACACATTTTCATAAAACACTATCAAGGAGTGAAATAAGGTTTTACACATAAAACCTATTCAAAAACTCTCTTTTAAACCCAAAATCACAACAATACCCTACCAAAGTAGAATTGGAGGCCCAAAAAATATTTAACAAACCACTTTCATATGTTATAACATTAACCCAAAGATTACCACAAGGTTTACACATGGAAAACACCCAATTTGAAACAAAGTGAAACTATAAAATTAACCGCTTAACAAACTCCACAAAAAATGGTTTTTTCACAATGAAAATAATATTAAGAACATTCCCTAACTCTTCAAAAAGTTATTATACATGGATTCACCTACCTTTTGAATCAAAAACCCCAAATCTTGGTGCGAAACATCAACCGCAAAACCACCGCACCTCAAAGAAGTTAAATCCAACCCAAAACCCAAATATTTGACCAAAAAGACACCAAATAAAACCCTAGGTTCGAACCCTAACTTCTGGAAATTTTAGAACATCATGAAAGAGGGAGGAAACCCTAAGGAGAAGGAAGGAAATGAAGAGAGAAACACTTACTTGAAGAAATATTGAAGAAATCGGCCCAAATCCACCAATAGTTGAATCTTGAAGTAACCAAAAATGATAGGGAGGCTCTAAGGAGTAATATTAGGTCAATTGGGGACTTAATTTGGGGGAAATGAGTTAAAATTGATGGAGTTATGAAAGAAACATTTTACCTCTTCAAATCTGGGAGATTTGAGAATGATTAAGAAAGATCGCCCTAATCTATGTATGAGATAAGCCCCAAAGAGAGGGAGGAGAGCATGGGAGAGCTCCTTGGGTAAGTGGACTTGGGTGAGAGTTAGAATCACCCAAAAAAAATAAAAATTGAATGAGATATTAAAGAATTAAAAAAATATTTTAGTACGAAATGGGCTTTAGGGCTGGACCAACACCTTAATAAAAAACCTAAATCCATCATTATTATGGATTTATATGGGGTCCAAATTGATATGGTGGTTTCAATATACTAGGGGATTCAGATTTGGAATTGGAATGGATGTAAAATTTTGAAAAATTAAGGAGTTGTTAAATAAACAAAATTTATTTTTAAATCTGGAAATGGACTCACAGTTTGACCCAAATTTTGAAAACCCACCATTTCCACCAAAATGAATGGGAAACCCCCAAAAGAAACCAAGAATGGAAATTAAATGAAAAATAATTCTAAAATAATTCATGGATATGACATCATGGCCTTTTATTTTTCATGGAGCCCGATTTTGGTGGAAGCTTTTTCGATCCTCTAAGGTATCATCATTGCAGGCTCAAAGGGATGGAACCAAGTTTTGTTTGAATCTGATTTCCTTGAAGTTTTCAATGCCTTGTCTCAAAGAGGGGAGGACTCGCAATAGTTTGGACTTATACTTAGAAATATTTGGTCCAATGTTGTATCCTTCTTGTCTTGTAATTTCTATTTCATTATTTGTAGGGGTAATCTCACTTCCCATCAGCTGGAAAGTTTTGGGATGTCTTAGGGTAACCATTGTTGGGTGGATTCCTTTTTGGATTGGATCTATTTGTCTGATTCAATTGACCAGTAATATGTATTTTCTCTTCAAAAAAACTACATTTATATTTAATCCCCATATATATACATCATATATATATACATCAATGTTTTTGTCCCAATCTAATAATATTAACAATAATTAAAATAATTATTATTTAATTCAACCCATCAATGACACCATTAGTATTTTAACAACAACAACCATTAAAAACAGATAAAACCTAATAAATTAAGATCGATTACACATTTTAATTTAATTTTCATAATTAATAATATCATAATTATTACATTTTCCACTTATTATTTACACCGTGACACAGATTATAAATTTTGAATGTAAATTTTTATTTTTTATCTTCAATGAAAATAATAATATTAATAATAAAATTATTATTATTATTTCAAACTTCCCAACAAAAATATTTACAACCTAATTAAATTATCTTCGGGTACGATCTGACCAAACGTTCAATGCTCGCAAAGGTTATAGCCCTCCTAGGGTAAACTTGGTGTTCCGGACCTAACGGTGGTCTCTAATTTCTCATATGACGCATCATTTGATAGTTATTTAATTTTTTGAAAAAAAAACACACACACATATGAATAAATATATTTAATATTTTTATTATTTCAATGTTGAGGGTCTATGAGTCTCTAAATCTCACGCTGACTCAGTTTATAACTCTAAAAATATTTCATAAAATATTTCAAAAGTGCTAAAGAAGGATTTTACCCTTCATTTAATTTATTTTCATTTTAATTTTAATCTAATTAATTTAATTCAATTTATTTAAAAGACACATCACAATGTCAAATATTGGAAATAAAAAGTTTTGACACTCGGTTTTAAAACTGGCCTGCCCAGCTAACAGAAAAAATTAATTTCCTCTGCTTTTTCATCTGGTTCAAAACACGGGACGTTACACCAGAGTACACACTATGTACCCAAGTGAATTGTACCTAGTTGTGTCACATGATACATGACACATGGTGAATTTATTTCACATTGTGTGCATAATGGGATAACCTGGTATAAGTCATGTCAGATTACATGGTGTGTTACTAGAAAACACTCCATGTAGTCTACATGAGTTAGGGGCGAGATTTGTGTTATCTGTGGAGTCATTAAACATGGTCAAACCGCTTAAGACTAACATCCTAGAGTATTAATGATATATATGATGTGAATGTGGTGTATATTCTATATAGTTCATCATTTCCCACATTCAAAATACATTTTTATTCATTCAATGAGTTGTGTGGACTTATGACGTGAGTGATACACGATATGTAGCTGGTTTGTACAAATCATGTAGTCACAACCGAAAAACATGCTGAGTTCTTCATCAGGTTGCACAAACACATGAAAATAGTGATACATGGAATATAGTTGGCTTGTACATGCTATGTTTTCCATCCTAGGTACATGACTGAAACCTCATGCATGTAACCCAGGTACATAAAAAATTGAGGTACATAGTGTGTAGCTCATAAGTACACATCGTGTAGTATCCCAATAAAGGATAGAATTAAATTACATTAAATTTTAAATTGAATCATTAAAACCCTATTTTATTTATTGGAATACCTGTTTTGTTTGACAATTTAATAATGGTTTTAATGAATTTTAAATAATCAATTAATTTATTGTAATAAATATGTGATTATTAGGTTCTTTCATTTATTTTCCATAAATTCCATTAATTATGGGTATCACTAAATGAATTTATATGTTCATTAATATGAAAGGTAATTAATTTATTGATTTATTTATTTATTTATTAATCCAATAATGTTTATCTTAATAATAAATAATTAATAGAAATGAATGTTAACCAGATTACTTTTGTGAATGCGATGCATGTATGACCGTTCATGAGTATGTCCAAGACTTATGTATGTGTTGGATATTTTAATTTAATTTATGGCATGGGTTTGAAATTATTTAATAATAAATTAAATTTTATGGCTTACATGTCATCCCTACCTCCATTGTTATGTAGGACCTGCATGTCCATGGTTATTTATGTAACCCCCATTAATCGGTCCTTTTGTTACTCTCACCTATGTGAGTTATAAATAATTGTAATTAATGGAGTATACCAAGGTGTATAGAGGCAATTCAAGATGGAACCATAATGATACCAAATCAGGTGATAGACATGTGTATAGGTGGAATGTTGTAACTCATGCCAAGATCAACACAAGGAATTTTTACATAGGTCAAAGGTTGATTTATTATCTTCTTAATAAATCAACTATTAGATAATCTAATGATTGGGTCATTAATTGTTTATTTATTTTTGTCTTCTGCAATATTTATTTTATGGATGTAATACCGCTATAACATAAATAAATAAATTAATGTGAAAATATGGAATTTAAATAAATAGATTATGCATAAATTTTTGGTCCCACATGGTTAATTAATCAAGAAAAATCCACTTAATATTTAACAATACATGTAAAGGATAAAATAAGATAAAATTTATGCATGATAAATTAAAATACATAAAATATATATTAACTCAAACTTGGCTTTCCATTAATTGATTGGGAATGAAAGCCTTAGAACTAAGTGTTTGACCAACCCTCATTAGGACACTTACATTTAATGTGGAGTAATTATAAATGTTATGGGTTTACTTAACCATATTATATCAACAAAATTAGACCTTGATAGACTTGATGTAACTTGGAGGTGAGTGTTGAGAAAATATAAGTCAGGATTTCAGGATTGGGGAGTTTACTTAATGTATCAAGGAGTTGAAATTACATAGTTGGAAAAGACTTTCCTACCTAAATACTTTCAAGTAGCTTGACCAACCCTCATTGGGGTTATGCAAAGAGGAATATGAATCTTTTCCACTATAATGTCCTAGAAACTAGATATTACTAGTTTAATGGTGAGGTATATTGGTAAATGATAAAATAATGGTTTATTTAATAAAATTAATTATTATTATTATTTATCACATAATTTGTAAATATAGAAAAATACTTATTATTTTCTTTCATTATTATAGAAAATTGAAAGTAAAAACATGAAACCACTATAATCATTCCTTACCTCAGGTCATATCCTTAAAAATAAAAATTTCTAGATATGGTATAATCATTTATGTGATGCATTTTTATCATAAATTTTTTATTATGTATTGGAATCCCGTATTTCTATTTTTCCACCCCAGCAGGTGAGGAAAGATGAAAATAATGCCTACCAAATATATGTCAATGATACTTCATATATTTTTTGTATTATAATATCAACTATATTTAGAGTATTGATGATACAACATAAATACTTGGATGCATAAACCATAATATAACATCTCCATTATCATGAGAAAGAGAAGGAAATTCTAGAAATAAATAAGATTTTCAAAGCACTATATTGGAGTAAACTGGAAGAAGGAAATCTAGCTATGGATCATGATTTCAAAATTCTGGGGTATATTGATCAGTTAGAAAAATTGAGATTCCACTTAGATAATAAATTATACATTAATATTATTTTATTATCCTTACGACTAATTTTATCCTTAATTTTTCCAATCCTAGATAAATGAAATGGATAATTTACTTAGGAAATTTTTTTCCATACTTCACCAAGAAGATAAAAAATGGTTGAAAAATGTTTATCCACCCCTTATGTTGAAAATTTTGAAAGAAAAGGTTGAAGATCCCATGGATAATCTAAATCTAAAATATTCTTTATTGTGTCCTCCAAAGAGACAAAAGATTCAAAGGAAGAAGAATGAATAGGAGGCAATTTAATTCTTATGTTAAAATAATAGACACTGGAAAAGAAATTTCAATGAATTAAATAAGTAATAAATTTAATTCACTTCAGGTATATTCATCAAGTTTTTATTCACCGCTTTTGTATTAAATACAATATTCATACAACATACATGTATTTAAATATGAGAAATTAGCAAGAATAAAAAGGTTATAGAGTTAAATTAAAAGGAGATGAGAAAGGGTGATTAGTATATTAGCCTAGGGGAGGTCACTATTTCTCATTTCCAGATTGTATTGATTCAAGTTTGTAATAAGTGTGATAAAAACATTTATATCAATTTATGTTTTGAAACAATGAGACATTATTTCATTTTCTGAATAAAAGTAGTTATGGTACATAAATACTAAACTAACAGTTTAGTAAATCTTGAATAAAAATATCCATTTTAATAAATGATGAATATAAAAATATAATATTCTTACCTGATTATGGAAAGATAATTATTTTTAAACTAAAAATAAAATTATTGGACATGTTTATACCCATAAAAGTGTTTTAATCCCAATTGAGCTAAGATATTGGATATACAAACAAACTATGTATCATGTTTTAGATAAATAAACCTTTATAAATAAAGTTACATTATAAAACCTTTAGATTTAGTTCAACATGTCTATGTAAAATATTATAAACCTAATGGTAACATTATATACTTCATGAAATTTCTTTAAGAAAATTTAGAAATTCTCAATGAAGTAAATAAGTGCACTTGGTAAAGATTAAGGAACCTCCGAGCTAGATTGTTGGAGAACAACTTATCTAAGTATTAATTGATCATATATCTGGAGTAAAGGTAATCCAAAATTCACATTTCCTTATACACATAATTTTCATAATGGTTGTTAAAGTAAGATCAATGGTGTGTCTTATATATATTGAAAAACTTCCATTATTTCTTCCCATAAATGTTATACAAATAGAAGTATAGAAAGTAAACCATATGACAACTATATTTTCCAATGTAAATCATATCAATTGTAATATGATAAGAATAAATTAAGACACTACCATAAAAATTTTTTGAAATCATTTGTTAAAAGTTGGTCTTAATTACAAATGAACATCAAAACACTAAGGTACATCTGAGTTAATGATCCTATGGCCTCTAAGGATATTAACGTCTAGCCGAGATTGAATAGATTTTCATAAATGAATCTCAGATCCTTGAAAATAGTGGAATAAGACTTAACTTATATGAGTTCAGGATCTGGATTCACATGAGTTAGCATATAAATACTAGACTTCATACAGCTTAGTGGGAGGAGTGGTTCTATAGACACAAACTATGTAGTAATTTATAACTAAAGAGGTGGTTTATGTTCACCATAGTGGGTGATACATATATTATTCTTTTAGAATAAATATTCCTATAACGCACCAGTAAATAGTAATATGCTAAGGTTGAAAATTGTATATAAATTAAAGTAATGGAATCCATGTAACAATATTTGGGGACTTTATATTTTAAATGTTTCTAATACTTGATACTTATAGTGAGTATTTAAGAGAAACTAGACATATGGATGGTAGAATATGGTACCAATAAATCATGATTGATTATTGAAAGGTCTAGTCTATGAAAAAATTATACCCCAATCATCATGAATAAAATCCTCCTTGAATTCTACTTTATCAATGAAAATTTCTATGATCATCATATTGGGATATTGATTTTCAAGGATAACTCACTTATATTAAACCTTATGGTAGATGTATATTTAAAGAAACCAAAAGGAGACCCTATGGTGTATGTCTACTAGGCATAAATTAAAAGGGTTGGTGACATTAATAAATTCCAATAAGATATTCATAATACATAAATTCATTTATGAATAAATCATGCATAGTGATCATGAAATATTGGTTTGGAAAAGAATGAGTGGAATGTTTCAATATTTGGTTAGTGGTAGAACTATAAGTTTTCAAGATAGATATGTTGATAACATATGGAAAAAACGTTATGTCTTACCAGTTTGTTAAGAGTAAGGAATGAAATTTCTCCAAGTGTGACTTAAAGAAGAAACCGTGTTCTAGGTAATAAGATCAAAATTATAGATCCATGAGTTTTCTCAATTTATTCATAGTATATATATTAAATAAGTATTTAAAAATACAATTTTTAACAATTCAAGACCAAATTTTTGCTGGAATATAATTCTTCCAGTAGAACATGCATAGGAATAGGAAGGGACTCTTGAGATTAATATAATTTTATAAGATTATGTTCTTGGAATTTATCTCATGTTCCATGATATGTACTGATGTTTTATATTATTAATGTGTGATTCATATTATGTAAATATCAAATAGATCTAACATAACTGCATTGACTTGTAGTTAGAACTATCCAACAGTACTTTGTAAAGTAAAATTGGATGAGTTCTTTATGTCTGGAGAAGTAGGAATAGTAGTGATCAATTGAATTGAATGTTTGTCTTCATTTAGTTAGATTTGATCTAGTATCACAGAAAAGGCTAAGGTAATATGTAATAAAAAATTATTACACCCATTGGTATTTATATCTATAATATCCAGTTACATTACGGCTTCTGATGCAGCATAAGGAGTGGTTTAGAAACGTCTTATTCTGATTTTGGTTTAAACCAAAAGAAAGAGTTTTATAATTTTCATTATAAAATTTGACTATGGATTTAATTAGAATGTTAAGAATTTGACATGGGAACAATAGGTGGATACTTAGTTATATCACTACTTGTGAGATTTTATCAAGATATAATTTTCAAGTAAATAGATTTTCCACAAAGAAATATGGATTTTTTCAACCCTATCCATGAAAACATGATAGGCCTAGAAACTATAGCCATAATTAGTAGAAGAATGTTTCTACATGTGATAATTAAATGTTCATTAGTAGTTGGATCTAGTAAAATCACTACAGGGAAATGACCATTTCACGGTGGTTTTTTTGGAAATAGTGGCGCTTTAAACTGCGGCCATATGATTCTGCAGCAGTTTCAAAAATTTGCCATTAAAGTGTGTGTCGAAATACAATACATAGTGTTTTCCTCAATTTAGTGGCGGTTTATGGTAATTGTAATAGTGGCTTAATTTTGCGGTGGTTTTTATGGTTTTGGCGATGCTTTTTTCCGGCCAACCTCATATTTTTTTAGCGGCAGTTATAACCACCGCTAAAAAAATATCAGCTTTCCCGCGAAATACCACCGCTAAAACCAAGTTAACCACTGCAAAATAATAAAGTAATATGAAAACTGTGTAGTGGTAGTTTTAACTGTCGTGGGTAGAAAAATACCGTAATTGTAGTGGCGGTTAAAACCACCGCTAAATATATTATATTTATTTTGCGGCAGTTAAAACCACCGCTAAATCCAGATTTACAAAAAAACCAATTGATACTGTATACCCATTACCAATTCCCTGAAAAAAAAACCATTCCAATTGATATAACATATAACACGTCATAACCACAACACATTGAAACCACCCCACATCACAACCACCCCACATCACGACCACCCCACATCACCACCACCACACATCATAACCACTACACATCACAACCACCATGCATAATTTAGTTTCAATAAGGGTTTTTATCATAATTGATAAATTATTATGAAGGGTATTCACACAGAAATACAATATTTCATGGGAAACCAATTTAAGAGTTCGATATATATTCTTAGTTGTTTTTATATGTGGTGAGGTTATACAGACATACATAGAATGCTTTATAAAAACCAAAACAACACACTATCTCAAAAAAATTCATAATTGGAAAACCAAGTAAGTGTGGCCATATAAGAATAAATAACAAGAATAAGTAAAAATCATGTGATTTCTCCCTTCCTCTTAAAATTCAATTGATCATGTTCATTATCTTTATTAAGATGATATATACCATTTAACCAAATAAATACAAAAGCATGATATTTCCAAATGTACATATAAAGAAGGAGAGATGAAGGATCCCTAGCCTTAACTGAATCTTCAAGGAGAAATGAACAAGAACCAAGGATAAACCACCACTGATCTCAAGTGAATCACTATTAAATCCAATGAATAATAAGACTCAATAAAAAACAACCCAAAAAAAGGGGAGAATTACCACCATAATTTACTCTTGAATATAATAGAAAGATAATAAAGGAGTAATGGGGAAAGGGAGGGCTACCATGAATCAAATAAATTCAATTTAAATGATCTAATATGATCCAAGTGGTTTGGAATGCCAAGGGATGATGAGTAAGGGTCAACCAAGAATTGAGGGAAAGTCTAAAATTCAAAACAAGGAGGTAATAAAACTCTTATTTATAAGTTAATCACACTATACTCTACCAAAAAATGGTTAATATCTAAAACTCATGTAGTGGGTTTGGTAAAAGTGTGATCTAGAACCCTCATTTTCATTTTATCTTTTTTCCCATTTTAAAATAGAATTTGGCCTCCCACAAATCTTAGAACATGGATTGGTATAAGCCATAGTGGTTATTCTATGTTCTTCCATGTATAGAATCCATGACCTAGTTCCCATTTCCTAACCATTTTACCCTCACCATGCCCAAGGCTATAATGTGGTGATCTTGGTTTTCCTATTTTGGACAGGTGGTCCTCCGATATTCCATTCCCACCCAAGGGCATTTCAAGATTCACATGGTGCATAGGAAAACCACTAGGACAACACGCATAGAACCATGTCATCCTCAAGTCATGGTTATATATCCCATTTTACACAAGAGCATGCCCAACATAAAACTACCTCCTTCACATCCAAACAAGTCATTGCACAAGTAGTGGTGCCCTTCAAAAGGCTAAAACACCACCTCAAACCTCAAAATCACCACAAAACTCTCCCTAAACATCCCCAATACTTGATAATTCACAAAGGGGAGTTCATAAAGGGTATGTACCATTACACTCATTCTATTTATTTTGGTTTCCCTATTATTTCTCAATTCTATGTTAAGGTGGTCATATTTTCCCTAAAATTATAAGAACTATGTGTGGATTGATTCCTATTTTCATGGGATATATAGTGATTCCTATATATCTTATATAAAACCCAACCAAAAAACTAATATCAAATCCCCCACTTTATCTTAGTGACTAGGTTTCTTCATTCACATTGGATTTCCATCCATAGGTTTGGCATCAAGACAAGTTCATTTCATTTTAAGAATCAGTTTAAAGTATATTAAACCTCATATAATAAGGTATTTTTTATATGATCTTAAATGATATATTATTTTAGTCATTTTTACATGATTTTAAACTATGTGATGTATGGTCCATCTTGTAAGACTTGAAACTTCTTAGAGGAGTCTACCTAGTAAGACCTGTCTTCCTCTACATATTATCCAAATCTACATAAGGATCCTTAGCATGTGGTTCTTTATCCATAAACCTATGTTATGAAAAAAAATGACTCTTACCCTAGGAAATAGCCTAATATTCGTAGGGGTATTATATAAAAACTATATGTTGATTGATTCATGATGTTTCAATATATGTAATGATGTTGGGATCTCCTATAATAGGCCTTGGTGAAAATTATAATCACACTAGTTATAACCTAAAGGTGAGACCCTTACTCATTCACGTCAATTTGTTTATTTCTTTCTCACGTAATGGTTTCCATACATCTCATCCTTCTACTCCTATACACGAGACAAATTTTTATAGAGGACCTTTTCCAAGAACTATGAATGTATTGTTTCCTGTTACTATAGGATATGTTTTTGATCGTTCATTTTTGGGTAACAAAACTAATAAATTTAGGGAAAATGAATCATAAAAAATGATTCATGACAATAAATAATTGACATAAATGGTTCATACCACACTCGAGAAATCAAGACATAAAAGGAAACATCATACATCAATAAAATGCATAAAATAAAACATGAGAAATCAAGAAAATGTTAGGTCATGAAAATGTTTGGTGGAAACTATGTGCCACACATGATACATATACAAACCGAATATTACCATATTTGTACAAAATATAAACAAAACAACTAATCACAGTCTGATGATGAACACAGCTCTTCACCCTCTCCACCTCTACATCTACTTCGTACTACCACCTGAAAGAACATTATATTGAAAATTAAATATTTTTGTATATTTATATTTAAACTTAAAACCAATAAAAGTTTGAAAAATGAATGATTTTGAATTTTTTTGATTTACCTGCTCACTACCAGTTGATACGATACCACCAGGGGAAGATATGGTCATCTTATGATATAAATCAATCAAATCTTTCTATAAAGAGGATATCTGAGCCCCCTGGTCGTGAACTGTGTTTCGTAGGGAAACAATCTATCTCTGAGTATCTCAGGTTATAGACTGACTACAACCAGGAGCAGATGTAGCTACAATCCCCGGTGGCCTTCCAAAGACCTCAGATGATACGGGTCCCAAACCCAACATGCTCACTCTACCAGGATGCTTCTTCCCAAGGACATTAGCAATTGGGTCATCCCGGGAGACTGAGTAGGACTGCGTAGGATTGGCATCCCACAATTCTTTAATTTTTACCTATTAATAAAATAGAAGTCATATTATAAGTAATATATATTAACATATTAACAACTAATGATAAGTTATTATAATGAAAAATGAGTTCATACCCCAACTTCTTTGGAAGTCTCATTAACAAAAGTTCCATCATGTTTTTGGTGAACATTCAACCACACTTCTATTCGGGATGCTTTGTGCCCCAAACTCTATGACTTCATTAAACAAACATAAATCAAAAATTTAATATATTAAAAAAATAATATTGTCTTTTAAATATTTAAACTAATGAAAAGATTACCAGAGCATATTGGCTTTTTAAAAAAACTCTTTGACCCCGCAGTGTGAGGGATGACCTGCTTAGCCTGGCTTGATGCATTATTTCTTGAAAGATCCTAAAATAAATAAAATGAAATTTAATAGTAATTTATTCAATGTCATCTCCTATTCATATACATGTATAAATGTAAAATTACATTATTACAGTAATATATATTTAAATACCATCTGCTTCTCATCACGATGTCTGTCAACAAAAACTTTACATTTCTCTTTGGGTACCCCATCGGTTAGCTTGTTATACATCTGTAAGGGAGGTCAATGAAGTATCATTGACATCACCCGAAAATATTCATTTAAATTCTTTCCAATTTTTTCCAATATTTTTTAATGTCCACTTTTGTGCTATCACATCAGCAACTGTAAAGTGGAAAAACATCCATACAAAGAAATTCATTTTGAAAATATTAATAACATAAAATTCAATTACACTATAATGTATTAAAATTACCTTTATTTGGGAATCAAAAACTTCATTTTTCTAACTTGAAAGCATATGTCTCCAATCATTATATGAAATAGAAATGGAAATGGTCTCTACAGTTAGCCGACCTAAAATCTGGCCAAGTAATCATGCGGCGTCATCCGTAGGGACCCCATATGAATCAAATGGGACAACTATCTTCTCTCCGGTTAGATTCCAAACATCTAAAAAAATTATATTTTTCTCCACAGTTTCATTGTTTCCATCTTTAATAAATAAATATTTAGTATAAAAAAAGTGCAATAAATTTATTCATATTAAAATTGGTACCTATAACAGTCACCCTCCAGTATCCCTGTGAAGAACTAGAAGTGGTGTGCCGCTCCCCCACTGCTAAGTCTCCTGAATCAGGAGTCGAAAAGTGAGATACTAAAGAGACACTCACATAGGGTGTGAGAGATGGTGTAGGGGGGCAGGCGGATGGTGGATCAGATGTCGTAAGGAGGGAGACAAATGGATCGTCATCTATCACAGTAGTCGATGAAATAGTATATCGCTTCCTCCTTGGCATTCCTATCATTTAATCAAATAAAATTAAGTTCAGAACATATATTTCAAAAAAAATTATGCAGAAAAAAAATTAAAAAAGATAAAATATGCACATTACTAACAAATGAAATAAGTGGTTACTAAATAAATGCATAACTGTACATAAAATTATTTTCTCCTTCAATCATGTCGGTTTCCTGCTATATTACTTCATCCAATTCATTCATCCTTTCTATACTACTATTTTCAATATCATGGTGGACAAATAATTTTGATTCTTTTTGTTGATGATATTCAATGTTAGAGGTCAAATCTTCTACTTCATCGCCCATATCATACAAATCTCTTTGTTTTATGTGAGAAACTACACTCCACCCTTCATCCAAAACATCATTTACATAATATACCATTTTTTCTTGCGATGATAAGATATATGTATCATGAAGTTCATGATCACCAACAACCATAAAGTGAGAGAAGTTCACATAAGTAATTTTTAAGGAATCTCTTTTAACACCTATGACAATATCAACCCAATTGCATTTGAATAAAATAACTGAAAAATGTTGGTGGTAGTTTAATTCAATAATATCAGTCATCTTTCCACAGTATCCCACTTCAGAAAATGTAAATATACCATTATTTTGTGTTTTCAAACCCTCTTCTCAATCGGCTATACGAAATATAAATCCATTCACATTGTAAGCGTCGAACTTTATAACTTGTTTTAGAGGACCTCAAACAAGAAAATTCAAATCTTCTGACAACTATGATTGAGTATCAGTATTTATGATCTAAAAAAAGAAATATTCTTTATTATAATTACAAAATATATGTGTCAACCTAATATTCATATTTATTGCAATATTTATGAACTTACATGTCATGAAAACCATTCTAGAAGCTCTTTATTAACAGATTTCATTATATCTTTCTCATTTCATGTTCAGCCTCTCATTAATCTCTTTTTTTGTATCCTCAAATCTTCAATAAATGGATCTGAAATTTCACTATTCAGTAGCACATATATATGTGCCTGTAATAATTTCATTTTTGTGAGTGTAACATTTGAGGTACTCCCAACTGATCGGCCAATAGCAGGAAATATTTTTGATTTCATATGTATTTGAGATTGATTCTATGTGTCTTCAACACTTCCAACTCGATTAAATCTTGTCTCAATATCATCCAAGTATCTAGAACAAAATTTAAGACACTCTTCTTCCAAATATACTTCAGCAATAGAGCCTTCTGGTTGAGCTTTATTTCTCACGTATGATTTCAAATGCCCAAGATATCTGTGAAATAAAATAAAAAACATAATTATGAATTTAATTAAGTGCCAAAAATTGTTTACATAACTGAAAAACATATAAATAAAGTACCTCTCAATTGGATACATCCATCGATAATGAACGGGGCCTCCTAATTTAGATTCCTCAACCAAATGCACAGTTAAATGCATCATGACAGTAAAAAACGAAGAAGAAAAGATCATCTCCATTGAAAAAAGTGTCAATAAAAACCTCTCTTGAAGGTTTTCAAGCTCAAATGGATATAGAGATTTCTTACATAGTTTTCTGAAAAATGTAAAAAATTGGAGTACAATAGCAGTAAATTTTTTAAGTAATAATGTATGCAATGCCAATGGTAGTAACTGTTGTAACAAAATATGTGAATCGTGAATTTTCAATCCATGTAACTTATGATTCTTTAAGTCAACACACCTTGAGATGTTACTTGAATATCCATCAAATACTATCACGTGATTTAAAATTATAAGGAATGTATCTTTATCTCTATTTTTCATTGTAAAAATTATTGGAGTATACTTTTCATTCTCATTTGGCCAGAGATCACGTTTTATGTTCATTACTTGTAAGTCTTTCCAAGAATTGAGATGATCCTTCAATTTTCCATGATAATTAAGCAATGTGAAGATCAAATTGTCAAAGACATTCTTCTTAATATTCATCACATCAAGATTATGCCGCAAAAAATTAAATTCCCAATATGGAAGTTTGAAGAATATACTTTTTTATTCTATAGTTGCGTTCCAATTTCACTTGACAATGCACTTCGAACCCGTTTCCTGCTATAATTAAAATGATAAACCTTCCCAAATTCTGTTTCAAATTTTCCAAGTTGTGTCAATATTTCAGTTCTAGTTAACAACTTTGGAGGTGGTCTACGATCAATGAAACCATTAAATTTTGATCTATTTAGCCGAAATCAATGAGATGCATCGTGAAATCTTCAATGGCGCAAGAAGAACCATTTTCTACTGTGAGTTAGTCGTTTGGTCTCAAAGTCAAAGTTACAAACAAGAAAATTCAAACCTGTGTAATTGTTTTAACCAGATAAATTCTCAAGCCCAGGAAAGTCACTAATTGTCCACATTAAAGCAACATGCATTTTAAACATTGTTTTAGAAGAAGCATAAAATTTCTCAACATAATTGCTCCATAACTCCTGTAATTATTAAATTAAAGGCTAAAATTATACATCAATATCATTTCTAGGCATTTTTTTCTAGGAATAATCATTAAAATGATAAAATACATTTGTTTCATACACATCCACAGAGGCAGATTATAAGGAATCAAAACAACTAGCCAAATGCTATAACTGGTACTCAAAGTCCCAAATGGGTTGAATCCATCAGAAGCTAATCCCAATCAAATATTCCTAGTATCAGCTGATAAATCTGGATGTAATGAATCAAATGTCTTCCACTATTATGAATCTTGTGGATATCGCATTAACCCATCATTGTTATTATCTATAGAATTACATGTGTTCAGAAGTTTTTGATGACATGAATAATCTTTCAAATTGAGGATTTAAAGGAAAGTAATGCAAAACCTTTATAGGTGTGTTCCTTTTCTTCTTCTTCATGGTATTATATTGATTAAGACTTCTAAAATCACCCATTTACTACCA
The DNA here is from genome assembly GCA_963277665.1 of Viscum album. NCBI lineage: Eukaryota > Viridiplantae > Streptophyta > Magnoliopsida > Santalales > Viscaceae > Viscum > Viscum album. The sequence goes on from OY728141.1 coordinate 1,123,195,200, forward strand.
TCTAGAAGAAGAACATTTTTTTCAATCCTGTCTACTTGAATCCTCATGCCAATAAAGCATATAATCATTGGGACACGCATGTATTTTTGTATAATTCAAACCAAGCATGTTAACAAAAAAAATTCATATCATAAAAAGACTCGGGGATTTTTACTTAGGGAAATGCATCATGTAACAATTCCAATATCATGGACATTGTCTTATTTGTAATTCCACATAGACATTTGATATGGTATAACTTCATCAGAAAAGAAAGTTTTGAATATTTCAAACATCCACTATAAAAATCTTGATTTCCATATTCAACTAAATCATGAAATTTATTTTCCTTGGTGAATTTTTCTCTTACATTAGTCTCCACATAATCAATAGGAGGATCCAATGATATTTTACAATATTTAGCTGGTTGTCCTAAAGTCTCAAAAACATCACTTGTCACATTGCTATTTATAGTACCCTCATCTGGTTGTTTTGATATGTTTTCATGTTCATGGTGGTGTTTTGTAGTGCCAAATGCATCATTTATATGGTTTTTCATTTCATTTCCCATTGTCGAAGAAGTTGGGATCACATTCTGTGGATTGACATCAGTGCTCAACCATTCTGTAACGTTCAATTCTCCGTGCCAAATCCAACACAAATATTGACCAGGGAATTTCTATAATATTAAATGATCATAAACTTCATCTCTATTCAACCATCTTCTAAATTTATGTTTAGTACATGGACATATTATTCTCTCTTCAACAGATCAATTGGAAATTTAAAAATCTAAAAAATCCTCCAAACCCTTAACATGTTGAGGTGTGTTCCTTGGTAATGTGATCCAGCTTTTATCCATGTATATAACAGTGTGCCTACACAATATTAAAAAAATTAAAACACGTAACTATTAATAAATAGGGAAATATATTCATATATACTAGTTGAAAAAATATAAAAAATATGTTAAAGATTTGGAAAAAGTCTAGGATTAGATCAAAAAAAATCATCAAAGACACTTTTTCCCAATAGCCCATGGTAACTTAAGGTACTTTAAGATGATATATGGCCAAGAAATTTCTCATAATATACCTATTAAGTCTCAAAAATACTATCTCATTTCTACTAATACATCCCAAACTATATAGAAATTTCAAAGAAGAGGCATTAATGCCTTTGATACCAATTTGTCACAAACCAACCTAGGTAACCTGCCTAAGCGGCACATAATCTAGTTTTGACATATCCCAGTGGTTGTTCCCAATCCCCAAAGGCTAGTGAATAGTGTCTAGGAATCAAAAAATATATGATTAAATCATTTCAAAGTTAATTTCCATAAAATTATGGAGACATAATCACCTATGTCAAAATAAGAATGAATAAGCATTTCTACTAAAACAGACATGATTAAATCATTTCAATCATTAATTGGCATGTATAGATCGTTGTACATCATTTTTAATAATAGAACCATGGTGATAACATCTAGGGTTAGTTATAGTCACAAGGCTTCACAAAAATATCAGTGAAATGTGCCTCTAGGTTTACACACACTCCTTGGATCCACAAGCTTAGGGGGAATATGATAACACCCTGAAGAATGAACTACCTTCCCTCGAGTAGTTTTCTTTCATTTTCATCATCAAGTTGATGTAAGTTATCAACTTACGTAGCATAAATATTCTTTCTCCTAACTACCTTTAATCCCATTTTCTTCAAGGAAATTATTCATAATTTGGTACATCATTCAATACAATCAATAATTCAATCAATCAAATAAATAGTCCCCAAGTTAAAGTTTCAAAACAAGCCTTTCATTTCCAAAACCAATATCAATTGGTTTTTATCAAAAACTCATGCCTTTAATTTAAAATCATGTAATTTCAAAACATGAAACATGTTATGATTTTATATCTCATTAAATCATGCTTCAAATATTATCTTGAGGCATTTTAATCATTTTTTATAATAGATACCATCTTAAAGATCATACTACTTGAAACTAATATCCAATGGAAATTTCATCTATTAAATATTAAATTAGTTTTAAATAATAAATCCATCTAAATAATCAGATTAGTTATATTATAAATGGGTAAAAAAATTAAATTAATAAAAAATAACTATAAGGTTAGAAAAGGTACTTTCTCCCTGGTACACATATATGTCCACTAATATAATAGAACAAGGTTTCAAGAATTCCCCTTATCACATGAAACAAAAAAGTTTATATATGTTTTTCTTGTATTTATGTCAATGAATTGGTATTAATAATACATTAGAATTTAATAATTTTATAATTTAAGGAACCAATGAGGAGTCATCTAAAATGAAATATTAATAAAATTCCTTTTTCTTATAATAGTAGTGAAGTGGATATTAGAAGGTATATTTATTTCATAGAATATAAATGTAAATGATAGTATGATATTTCTTGCTAAGGAGTTAATTAATCTAATTAAAAATTCAATGATGGATAGATTTTACCTATTTTCAGAAAACATTGGTATTTATTTGCTAGCTGAAATGTTTTAAAAATACCAATGACATACTTGAATCATGTATTCCTAGTAATGGGGCCCCAGAACATTGAAAATCCGCCATAAAATTAAGGGAACCAAAAATGATAAGTAGTTTCATGTAACCAAGAAGAATATACTAAATAATAAATAGAAATAATCCATATTCAGAGCCAAAAAATCATCAATGAACATATAAGCACTCATAAAAAACCTCATTACAAAATGATCATGAATGTAATAATTTTTCTCCAAATACCAATACACACAATGGTACATAATTAGATTTAAGAATTATGAGAATTGAAACTAGGATATATTCATTCCAACACACTAATATATAAGATAATCATGGTCATTTCCATATATATTTTACATGATAACTCAAAAAATTCACACCATAAGTATGATACAAAAAATGTAATAAAGAATACTAAATTATACCTCCAACCTACCAGAATGTCGGCAAGGCGGCGAGGCGGTGAGGGGTTAGGGATCTGGGGGTTGTCGGGGGGTCTTTTGGGGGTCGTGGGGAGAAGGGGGGTCTCAGGGGGTGGGGGAAGTGTCAGGATTGAAAAAAAAAGTTTTAGCGACGGTTTATTAAAAACCGACACTAAATAATTATTAAAAAAATTAGTGGTGGTTTATTAAACTGCCACTAAAAAACCGCCGCAAAAGGCTAATAATGTTGTAGTGAATTGGAAGTTTATTGGAGTTGGTGCCCTAGAACCAACTAATTTTTTAATTAAGATTAAATATATATTCAAATATTTGAATATTAATTTAAATATATTATCACATATTGATTGTTCTTCTGCATAACATTGATATGATGATGTCCTAGAGTATCTATCGCATTGAAAAGGGTATAAAAGTTCCCCGCAATGATGAGAACCTTGAGATGATAATATGATATTCTTAAAAATAGTTCTATGGTTAGATAATATACTATGAAAGGGCACATAGTACATATACTGTTAGGTGAAATTACTCATAAGTGAATTAGTATCCTTCCCATGAAGTTCATACTTAGTAATCTCTAAGATGGGAGATTATGATAACAGACCCACCATTAGGAATTTTTCATGTTTTAGTGTCATCATATATACCTATCTATGAGTGTGTATAATGGTCCTTATACTTTAAGATTATAATTAATGCATGTCATGACATAGGTACTTAGATTTACTAGAAAAAACCATCATGCCATATGTTGGCTGGAAGTAGGGCATGTTGGGTGTGTCACGAATGACATTTTATTAATTGATAATTAGAGGAATTATTTGTCCCTTATATATTTATAGAAAGTAATATCCCAGCCCTTTTATTGAAATATAACAACCAAATTAAATTTCATGGTCATGGTGTAACAAAATTTATTTTATATAGTCAAAGAAAGATGTATCAAGCTATAATTTGATGACACAAATGTAAAACTTTCTTGATGATATATTGAGACAAAGGGATTATATTACACAATGAGAATTTGTATATAGTTTTTGATGTTACAACATTAAGCTATTTCGCATGGGTTCCTTGACCTGTTGCTAGATAGTAATCTTGGACTTTAGGCATACCTTCCTAATGCCAACGAGAAAGAATCCTAGAGGGTCACACACTAAGTATTTCCATTTATCTTGATTAAATTATTTTTTAATTTAATTATTAGAAAAAATATTATTCTCCCGAATGAGGAAAAAGTTATTCAAGTTTTATTGATCACTAATATTCACAAGGTAATAAATAATTATGTATTCATTAAATAAATAAATAATTTAATTATGTGAATACTTAATAAATATTTATTCATTGGATTGTGGATAAAATATTTATTTTATTTATTTAATATTTAATAAATATTTATTCTTTGGTTTTTGAATAAAATATTTATCTAAGTGAATAAAATATTTATTTAGGTATTCAATAAATGTTGCATAGATTTAGTGGATCAAGATCGCATCCAGTGATAAATATTAATTTACAAGCTGGTAAAATAATATTTATCATTACACACGTTAGTGCACATCGTAAAATAATAATATTATTATTATTATTATTATATGAAATGGCGTTTATTAAATATTAGTAATTATTTAAGGAATTGTATGAAATTAAATAATATGTTAAATTAAACCCTAGATCTATAAATATATGGTTATTTCGATTGTATATGGTTAATCGAAAATCGAGAATTGAGAAGCATTGTGTATTGTAGACTTCTCCCTCAAACACCTCCTATAATATTCTGAAGAATGAGAACTCCTTAAATCCCAAGGGACCTAAGAACAATCAATTCAAGCAATTAAAGACAATTGATTCATCATTATAGCACCTAGAAATCAATTGGTGTTACTCGGAGATCAAAGGAGTGTGTGTGGATCACCGCTAGAGGGATTTTACACTTGGATCCTCAAAGTAAAATGAAGGTAATTTGGAAAAGGGTTTTCAAAAAATAAAAAATATCTTCATTGAAGAAAGATAATCTGACTAGGTATTCATTTATTCTGATCATAAATAAATTAATTATAAATTTAACATGAAAGATCCTCTCTCAGGGTTTCGAGAAACTTTAAATTAAAAACAAATTTTAATTCTACACCCACCAAATGTGTTTTTGTTGCACTCAGAACCTTCAGAAGTATCAATAATTATTATTATGTCATATATAGTGATGAAATATGGTCTTTAGGGTGGTGAATATACCAAATTAAAAAATTTAAAGAGATGGATTAATTATCTAAATTAATTATAAAAGTTAATTAAAAGATTTCATTAACAACTAAATAAAATAAATAATGCAATGATGTTTTTTTATAGTAGTTTGGTCCAAAGTGGACCTAGTCTACTATTATACCTCTCTACTCATAAATAGATACATTTTTCACTAATCTAATTTTTTAAGGGGAGTTATAACCCGATTACAACCTATTTTTTCTAGTGGAAGTATAACCAAAATACACCAGACTTTTGTATGGGCAGTCATAACACAATTAAAACCCTAAATTTAGATACCAAGATTCATCACTTGAATGTTCCTAAATTTAGAATCCTAGAGTCACACCCCAATGATAGATAATGATTTTTTATGAAAAATCATAAAGAGAAAGTGAAATCAAGTGAGAGATGGGAAGATGTGTTACATACTCAAGTAAACAGAACAAAATAGATAGAAGAATAATTAAACACAAATATCAATTTTAGATTATTTTATTTGGTTGATCATCTCATCATGTTAGTATAATAAGTCATATAATTTTTTTCATCCCTTGAGTGATTGTCCAAAAGTAGTGAGAAATTTTCTGCATGGGCAGAATGTACTGTACTACACAGTATCAACACCACTACACTCTTCACATTGTATCACTTTAAAATATGAAATCTATCATCAAAGATACATCACATAATTAATCTCTTCTAGAATCAAGTTTTGAACTCATTTTTAAAATAAATAAACTCAAAACAGTTGAGATACATTGGAGAAATCAAAATTCAAAAACAATATATTAGATTATCATAAAGAGGGAAATTATCATTTCATAAATACCGCAAAACTCGTGACTAAGATTTAAATCAATAAAAAATGATTAAAAAATTAAATAACCTATTGAATAATTAAAATAGTCTCCATAAAATAGTTTAATGAAATATCCCATGAAAATATCAAGTCTGGATTTGAAATATGTAATTCAGAAACATTTCTTTTAAAACAAGTAGTAAATATACAGAGAATATTAAAAATTAGAAACACTACATTAAAAATGTTGAAACAAGTTTGAATGAGTTTAATATCAACTAATATTAATTTTTAAACAATAAAATATAATAAAATAGCATAAAATAATAAAAATGATTGAGTTTCAAACTGTAATTTTCACACGTAAAACTAAAACATACTTTGATCTTCATAAAAACATGTTTAAAACAATAAAAAACACTTCACACAAGTTCAACATAATTAATATTGTTTTATAAATTCATAATAACAATTTAAATATTTGAAATAAACATATATAAAATTTAAATATGAAATAATATTAAAACTGATCATAATTTTAGATTTTAGAAAAATTTGTAGAAATTCCATTGAACTACATAGGCAAATTCATGTAGGGGGTTTTTTCTATATAGAAGAATAAATCTAAGTGATTCAAATAGGTGAAATATATGTAGGTCATTCACATATGTGAAATCTATATAGGTGATCTATGTAACTAATTCACGTAAATGAATTCATCATGTAGGTGATTCACATATCTGAATTCCTAAAAACTATAAACAAATTGACTTATCAAATTTTAGAACTAAAAAATAGTTATATAAAAGAAAGAATCAGATTTGGGTCCACTTTAATTATACATTGAAAATTTTATTTTATTTCTAAATAATCAAGAATCACCTTAATCAGATCTCTATATCTCACATTATGAATAAAAAACAAAAGCAAAATAGTTCTAAAAAACTATAGAAATTAGACTAAAAAATATTATGAATTATAGTCTAATTTCATAAATAAAATAGATTGATTCAGAAAGTGATTTATTCAAATTAAATTAATATAATTATCTTATATTTCCAAAAAAATAATAATCTCTCAATTTAGAATCCTTTATCTCAAGATATAGTTGAAATATAGAGAGTGGTTGATTCTAGAAAATTGGCTACATGGTTCAAAAATCAACTCTGTGAATTACAAAATGGATATGTAGAGTACGAATTAGATATATAGTGTATAGAAAAATCTGTAACACCTTGATATTTTTTTAATTTTTTCTTGAATTAATTTAATCTTTTTGATATTTTTCATTTCACGCAACACTGAATATAGTTTTTTATTAAAACACTACGTTTGGATTGCATTATATGCAACACCAAGTTAATTGTGAACTATATTCAACACTTAAATTATCTTGAGTTACATAAAACACTATGTTTTTATTATATTACACACAATAACAAGTCCCTTCGATAGCTTTTATTACACGCATGGCCAAGTTTTTACCGAACTACAGTATATTGTTAATATAATTATTAAAATGTTATTATAGCCACCACCTAGTCATTGGAATGGATGTTATGAATAAGATTAAATAAATTATGAAAATATTATTTACACATGTATATAAAATGAATCCATTGGTTATCAATTACTATAATTGAATGGAAGAACTATTTGAAAATAAAGAAATTACTTTTCTAAAAAACTATTTTTCTATGTACAAACACAATTTTATCTCAATAAATTAAAAAACTGATTTTAATTATTTTTTTAAATAAAATTTATATATTATATATTAAATAAATATTTTTTATACTCATCTTATAGATTTTATAGGTATAGGATAAGAATAAATCCAGTTTTATGTATAAAAAGGTGTATTCTTATAAAAAGTATTTTTACCGCCTTTTAATATAGAACCCATTTTAAATATATTTTTTGAAAATTTTATAGTTTTTATTTGACAAAATAAAATTAATTTTTGAAATTAAAACATAAAAATTATATTAGGGTGTATTCTTGATTATTTTCTATGAAGTTTCATTTTTTGATGAATAGTGAATAATACTGAATTTTAATTCAAAACTATTTTTTCTTATAATTTATTTATAAAGTTAAATTATGTTTTTGATTGGTTTTAAATTTAAATTAGATAAATTATACATCAATTAATACTATTTATTTCATTATAATAAATTTCACTTTAAAATTGAATATAAAAACATTGCAAACTTTTGAACATTTCATTTTAAAAACACGCTTTGTCATCTCATCTATAGGATGAAATTTAAATTAATTTACAAAAATTATTTGATTTTAATTTTGAAAAATGGATTCCATATTTTAAATAATAATAATTTATAATTTATAATAATTTAAAATTATTTTTTTACCAAAAATATTTGTGAAAGTGATTAAAATTATTTACAGTGATTAATAAAGAAATTAGCTTAATAAGGGACTAAATCTTAAACTTAAGGGAAAAATTATATAGAAACTTGTCCAAATACCATTTTATGTCCATATTTTGACCCTATAATAAATTTTATATAATTTGTTTCATTATTGGATCCACTTGACATTGTAAAAATGTGGGTGGAATTCCCTTTTCAAAAATTTACAAGAATGCCACTCCTCTTCCACTATAAAAAGGTACTCACCCCTCCCACTCCCTCAAACCTATCAAGCCAATTTTTATCGAAAAAAATATACCAAAATAGATCCTAAAAATACCTTCCCTCATCCTATAATCCTCACCTTGTTCATAAATAAAACCAAGGAATCTCTTTAGTGCAAACCAAAAAGAGTTACCAAAAGAAGAGGTAGCATCCTTCATCAATCTCCTTTTTTTTATTTTCATTATAAATCCCCTAAAATATTATTATTTCGTGATTATATAATAACATAAGTATAATAAATATAATTATATATTTTTATGTTATGTTTTATACCTACACTTACACACACTTCCATCTAATGGGTAATGAACTTACTATTCTTGTGTACGGTGAACTACCACCTCACGAAACAATATTGTTCGTTTTTCCTTTACCGCCTATCATGATTGGTAATTATGATGGAAAATCTGTTTTTATATTATATATATGATATTTATGATATATTTATACTTCTGGAATTATTATATAACACATACCTTAATGGTTTCCATTTTTTTAAATATGATCATTTCGTTTCGGGAAGTGTGGACTATCGTCTCCTCAAAGCAATGTGATTCGTTCACACTCTACATGGAATGTATTAAGGATGGGTTTAATAAAATTATACGATATATATATGAAATAATAATTATACTATAATTATATTATATAAATATATACATATATTTCATTTACTTTCTTTCTTTCAATATGGTAATAAAATAGAAACAGCGTTCATGTGTATGTACGGTCTACCGTCGCCATGAACGGTGTATTTCGTTTCATATTTATATATTATATAGATTATTATAAATACATATATACTGAATATATATGATATTTATATCATTATTTACATTCTATAAATAATTAAATCATGATCTAAGTAATAGGATCAAGAATAATAAGCCAAAACATATACAAAAAAACAAAGCAGATATTACCCAAAACATAACATTAACATAGAGTTGTTGATAAATGGGTAATAAAAAGTCATAAAAAATATATGGTATTATATATAATAATATGGTTTTTTTATATTTATAATAAACTTATATTTATTATACATGAGGTTTTAACATGTACGAATAAATTCAAGACTTAAGGTAATGGAATTTCATCTCACTTTTTATTTTTGTGAGATAAATGTATTATTCACCACTCATTTCTTTTGTGTGGTGTGTATAATACCCATATATGTATTCTATGATTATTATAATTAAATATATGGGTATTTAAATATCCATTTTATGATCTTTATTTCATGGGGTTTATGTTTCAAAAGTTACCAAATCGGTAAAGTAATTTTGTCTCAATTTGTTTTCTTTGAGACATATGTCATGTTATGCAACTATATTTTTCTATGAGGTGTATATACTTCCTTTTTAATATTATATTATGAATATAATTATTTTAATTATATTTTAAGGTTCATTTAATGTTATTATTTCCATTTTATTATGATTCAAAGTTACCAAAGTGGTAACGGTTTATAGCTACAATCTCATTGTTTATTAAGATTTTTTCATGATTATGCTTCCATTGATTAAAATATTATAATCCATATCTCAAGAAATATCATGAATTTTATTACCCTATGTTTATTCATGTTATATCCAATTAATGGTAAAAAAATTCCACTCTTTGGTACTTAAGGTATTTAAGAAATTTTTTTATGAAATCCAACTTTATTTCTCCTTTTGGTCAGAAATTTGTGTTCTTTCAAACCCGTGTTTTCTAAAAAATGATTTTCAAAAAAAATTATGTTTAAAAAAATTAATTATTTTCAAATCTTACTTCATATGTTTTCAAAAAGTTATCTTCAAAGAAAATTATTTCAATTATTTTAAGCTTTCTTTATAAATTTTTAAAGTCATTTTCTGTAAAAGGGTTCTAAAAATGATTTCAGGCCCTTTTTAGGGTTTTCAAAGTATTACCAAAGAAATAGGTTTTCAAAAAAAATTAAGATTTATTTATTAATTTTAAAGTTTTTTTCAAATAAAATTGATTTTTAAATATTTTCAAGCTTCTATTATATATTTTTAAATATGTTCTAAAAGAAAAAGGTTTTTAAAATGATTTATGTTTTAAAAAGTGTTTCTCATAGTGGAAAATATACTTTACTCAAGAAATGTTTTTAAAAAAATTATCTTTCAAAATTATCTTCCTGTCTAAGATGAAATTTTTTGGTATTACTCATGCCTTATTGCGGATATGATCCAAGGTTCCATTCATATTATTTCTCTAAATGGTTTATGTTTTGATGGAGTGAAATTTATAAAACTCGTTTATATTTCATGAGTTATGTATTTATGGAACTCATTTCTCTTTCACAGGTTATATTCTTATGAAACCCACTTCCTTTCATGGGTTATTCTATGAATAAATGATTATAATACCAATCTATTTTCCATATGTTGTGATATGATAAAATGTTTATGATACCCTTTTCATTTCATGGGTTATGATGTTTATGAAACCCATATCTTTTTATGGGTCATGATATAATGAATGCTTTATTATCTTATGAAACAAGTAGGAATGATTTCATTATGTGTGGGGTGGGGCCTATATCCCCCTAAAATTAACTGTGTAATGATAAGTGGTATATGATATTAAAGGGTACACGGGTTGTAGCCCAAGACTAAAAACAAAAGGGTACACAAGTTGTATCCCAAGACCGAAAATAAAAGGGTACACGGGTTATATCCCAAGCCCGAAAATAAAAGGGTACATGAGTTATAGACCAATCTATAAAATAAGAGGGTACACAGGTTGTTTCCTAAGCCCAAAAACAAGGGGTTACACAAGTTGTAGCCCAATCTTGAAAAAAATAGGGTACACGGATTGTATCCCAAGCCTAAAAATAATAGGGTGCATGGGTTGTTAGCCCAATCCTGAAGAAAGTACACCGGTTATATCCCAAGCCTAAAATATTATGAAGTTCTTGGTATGTATCCTTGAAATAAGATTTTCTATTCTTATGTGTATGCCACAAAATCTATGTCTTATTCCTCAGTTATGCTTTCATGGATTATTCTCTTGATTCCCTTATGATTCATATATTATGAACTACCAATATTTATGACACGTCTCATGATTATGATCTTTGATATGTAGGGTATGATATTCTAATGATATGATCATGTTCTCATACCCTTATGTTCATGATTATTCTTACGTATCTCCCTTGTTACCCTTACTAAGCATCTGAGCTCACCTATTTTTATGTTTCCTTTCCCCGGGTTAAAAAAATATTTATTATATATGATGTGTCTAATAAGGGTTATATTCATGATGAACCTAGTTATAGATAATGTATCTCACTTATCTACCAGTTTTTATGTTTCCATGCTTCCAAAGGCACTAAGATTATATGGTCTTTAGGCGTCTGTTTTTGTAATGTATTCCAAAAAAATAATGTAATGTTAATATACAATAAGATTGGGTTATTATAGTTGGTATCATAGTGAAATTTTAGTCAATATTTGGAAAATTGGATGAGAAAAATTTAGTGATATCCCTATGGATATTTCTAAGGATATGTTTAAGGGTGTCTCTAAGGATAAGTATAAGGATGAGGAAAAGTATATGAAAATGTCTTAGAATTTTGGTAAAGGATTGAGTGATTGGTTTCCTAGAAATAAATATATGTATAGATACTACAAGTGGATGTGTCTCTTAAATAGATATACCTAGGGGTAACAACTCTGATAAGGTGCATCGGGCCTGACTCGAGCATAACCCAGTACATGACAATGGGCCTTGCTACACACTTGGTTTGACACTCTCGAGGGATATGATTTGGGAATTCATGATCTCTTTATAAACCATCATGAAGAATTTAAATATATTTTGTCTATGAATGATCTAGGATAAACCAAAGCTTTCATAGACTAAAGAAGTATTTGTCATAATTTATACATCCTATAAGTGATTTTCCGTGATTATGTGGTTTCCATTATGATAAATGTTTCTTACACTATGATTTCTGGTTTTAGTCAATGGATGGGACTATAAGGAACATTGTTAACATTGAATGTTTCATATGTGTAAATTATGGTCATCATGAAAATCGATTTCATAAGTGAAAATCTCATGAAGAGAATCGGGAAGGTGGTATGAGTATTTTTTATACTACTGAAGATAAAGAGACTACGAATGACATGTGAAAGGTATGGGATGTTCTTACAATATTATTTACATTAAAGATATGAATCATGATTATATTAAGGTTGATTAACATTAATACATGATTCATATTTCATATTCTAGGAAAGTGGTATTGAAGAATAAGATGATGAAGCTTGAGTAATGGTTTAAGAATAAAGTTGGATGAATAAAGAATTTATATTTTGGAATTCAAATATTATGTTATATGAATCGTGAAATATATGTATTTTCAATATAAGTTTTTAATTGAGGATTTGAGAGGATATTCTAAATGGTGATGATGACATAGAAAAGTGATTTAATGGAAAGGTGATATTTTGAGTAAGAGAAGGTAACCCTTAACATTTTCATGAGGATGAGAAAATGATATTTTATATAGATAAAGAGATGATGATATGGATAAAGTAAATTGGATAATATTTATAACCTTAGAACAGATTAATGATTTATTTAAAAATTAGTTTATGTTATCATGGATGAAGTGTACAACTTTTTATATTTAAGGATTATATCCAGTAATCTTTGGAATATAGAAACACGCATTTTTTCCAAAAAATGATTTATGGTAATTCGGGTTATTACCATGTTTTAAGAGAATATAGGATGAGGGTATTCACATGTTTGGAATGTGATAACCAAGATATACTTTATGATATATATGGGATCAATGTTAAGCTAATTAAGTGACCTTCATTCTAATTTTTTGGATTTTCATCTTCCAGAAGGGTTACAAGGTTAACCATTTATGGAATGGTTTAAGTTAAACTTTATATGAGGTTTTAGATATTAAAGTATTATCACTCCATATGAATATTTATGCATATTGGATAACCTATTATAACCTTTTTTGTGATAAATACAGATAGAATGGCCTATCATTATATTTATGATCCTTGTGATCTGTTAGTGCTTCTGGAATGAAAAATTCACCTTCCTTTTTAGAGAAAGAGGTGAAGTGGAAATTGATCAAGGCATAAAAAAGCGTGATATTTTACTGAATCAAGTAGGTATATATTCTCATGAAAATTATTTAGATCTATGGAAAGGATCTTGAAACCAAAAAAATTATCATAGTACCTTCTTTTCTGATGAATAAAATGGACCCTTATATCATCACATATTTATGGATTTGTGATTGTTAAATTTCTCCTAACCCTATTCTATATCACTCTCCATCAGAACATGATGGTTAGATTTATCTTCCATGTTCTTGTTTTCACTTTCCACCAATTTTCTCCCATGTGGAAACCTAGATATTAGTTACTTTGGGTAACCATCATGTTTATGAAATTTTCTTTTTAAAGGAATTTTTAGTATTCATTTTTATGAAGTGGGTTTCTATGAAAGGAACTTTCAAGTATTAATCCTTTAAAAACCTAGATGAATTTTGAGGGAAAATTTCATTTTAATGGGGGTATAATGTAACACCCTAATATTTTTTGTTTTTTTTTTATTAATTTAATTTTTTATATTTTTTATTTCAAGAAACACTAAATATAGTTTTTTATTAAAGCATTGTGTTTGGATTGTGTTATACACAACACCAAGTTAATCATGCACTACACGAAACACTTATATTATCATTCAATAGATGAAAAACAATGTTTTTCTTTAATTACACACAATAACAAGTCCCTTTGACATCTTTTTTTACACGCAAGGCTGAGTTTTTACCAAACTACAATATACTATTAATATGATTATTAAAATATTATTATAGTTATCACCTAGCCGTTGGAATGGAAGTTATGAATAAGATTAAATAAACTATGAAAATCTTATTTACACGTGCATATAAAATTAATCATTTGGTTATCAATTACTAGAATTGAATGTAAAAACTATTTGAATATAAAGAAATTGCTTTTTTAAGAAAACTATTTTCTATGTACAAACGCAATTTTATCTCAATAAATTAAAAACCCCACTTTTGATTAATGTTTTAAATAAAATTTATATATTATATATTCAATAAATATTTTTTATACTCATACAATAGATTTTATAGTTATAATATAAGAATAAATCCAATTTTATGTATAAAAAGATGTATTCTTATAAAAAGTAATTTTACTGCCTTTTAATGGAGAACCCATTTTAAATATTATTTTTGAAATTTTTATAATTTTTATTTGAAAAAATGAACTTAATTTTTTAAATATGGTCATAAAAATTAGATTAGGGTGAATTTTTGGTTTTTTTCTATAAAGTTTTATTTTTTGATGAATAGTGAATAATATTAAATTTTAATTCAAAACTACTTTTTCATATAAATTATTTATAAGTTTAAATTGTGTTTTTTTTTTGTTTTAAAGTTAAACTAGATCAATTATAAATAAATTAATCCAATTTGGGTCATTTAAATCAATTTCAATTTGAAATTGAATATAAAAACATAGCAAACTTTTGAACATTTTACTTTAAAAACCTGTTTTTTCGTCCCGTCTGAGGGATTAAATGTAAATTAATTTATGAAACTTGTGTGATTGGAATTTTAAAAAATGGATTAAATATTTCAAATAACAATAATTTATAATGTATAATAATTTAAACTTATTTTTTGACCAAAAATATTAGTGAAAGTGATTAAAATTAATTACAGTGATTAAGAGAAAAATTTGCTTTACAAGGTACTAAACCTTAAAATTAAGGGTCAAAATGACCTAAAAATTTATAAAAAATACATTGTATGGAAATAGTTAGAAAATATACCCAATTTTATATAATTTTTTTCTTTATTGGATCCACTTTAATGAGAAAAACATGAGTGGAATTCCCTTTTCAAAAATTTATAAGAATGACACTCCTCCTCTACTATAAAAAGGTACTCACCCCTCCCACTTACTCACACATATCAAGACACTTTGGATCAACAAAACTATGCTTAAATATATAATAAAAATCACTAACCTAATACTAAAAGTATCACATTAGGCATAAATCAAACCAATTAATCCCTTTGGAGTAAACCAAAAGGAGTTACCCAGAGAAGAGGTAACATCCTTCCTCAAGCTACTTTGTTTTATTTTCATTATCCAACCCTTAAAATATTATTATTAAATTATTATATAATAAAAAATTATCCTAAATATAATTATATTTTTTTATGTTAATTTTTTAACCTACACTTACACACTATTTCATCTAATGGGTTATAAAACTTACCGTTCTTATGTATGATAAACTACCACCTCACGAAACGATGTTATTAGTTTTTTCTTTACCACCTCTCATGGTTGGAAATCATGATGGAAAATCTTTTTTTATATGATATTTATGATATTTATGATATTTTTATTCTTATTTAATTATTATATAACACATACCTTCATGATTTCCATTTTGTATAAATATGATAATTTCATTTGGGGAAGTGTGGACTACTGCCTCCTCAAAGTGATGTGATCTATTCACACTCTACATGTAATGTATTAATGATGGTTTTAGTGAAATTATATGATATATATGACATAATAATTCTACTTTAATTATACTATATATATATATATCATTTACTTTCATTCTTTCAATATAAAAATAAAACAAAAACAGTGTTCTTGCATACGTACGACCTACCGTCTCCATAAACAGTGTATTCCATTTTATATTTCTATATTATATAGATTAATATAAATATATATATAATGAATATATATGATATTTAAATAATTATTTAAAAAAATTAAATAATTAAATCATGATTTATGTAAAAGTATCAATAAGAACAAGCCAAAACATATACGAAAAACAAAGCAGATATTACCCAAAAAGTAACATTAACATGGAATTGTTAATAAAAAGGTAATATAGAGTCATAAAAAAATAATATATGGTATTATATATAATAATATGGTTATTTTTTATATTTATAATAAACTTATATTTATTATATATGAGTTTTTAACATGTGTGAAGAAATTCAAGACTTAAGGTATGGGAATTTCATATCATTTTTTATTTCCATGAGATACATGGATTATTAACCTATTATTTATTTTATGTGGTGTGTATAATAACCATGGATTTATTATATGATTATTATAATTAAATTTATGTGAATTTATATATCCATTTTATTATATTTATTTCATGGGGTTTATTTTTCAAAAGTTACCAAATCGGTTAAGTAGTTTTGTCTCAATTTTTCTTCTTTGAAACACATGTCATGTTATGCACCTATATTTTAATTACATGTTCATATTAATTACATGTTCATATTAATTTAATGTTATTATTTTAATTTTATTATGATTTAAATTTACCAAAGTGGTAACGGTTTATAGCTACAATCTCATCGTTTATCGAGATTATTTATGATTATGCTTCAATTGATGAAATATTATGATCCATATCTCAATAAATTTCATTAATTTTCTTACCCTATGTATAATCATGTTACATACAAGTAATATTACCATTTTTTCCACTCTTTGTTACTTAAGGTTGTTAATAAAAAAATTTATGAAAATTTAGCTTTATTTATCCTTTATGTCAGAAATCTATATTCTTTAAAAACCATGATTTATAAAAAAATATTTCAAAAAAATTATGTTGAAAATTGTTTTAAATTATTTTAAAATCTTCCTTCATATGTTTTTAAAAGGTTATTTTCAAATAAATTGATTTCAATTATTTTAATCTTTCTTTATTAATTTTCAAATCCATTTTCTATAAAAGGGTTCTAAAAATGATTTCAAGCCCTTATTTTAGGTTTTCAAAGTATTCTCAAAGAAATAGGTTTTAAAAAAATATTAATATTTCTTTATGGGTTTTCAATGCGTTTTTAAATAAAAAAATTCAAAATATTTTCAAGCTTTCGTTATAAGTTTTCAAATATATTTTAAAAGAAATAGGTTTTAAAAATGCTTTATTTTTTAAAAAGTGTTTCTCATAACAGAAAATAATATTTCTAGAGAAATGTTTTAAAAAAATGATCTTTAAAAATTATTTTCTCATATAATATGACATCCATTGGTGTTACTCATGCCTTATTGGGCATATGATACAAAGTTTTATTCATATTTTTTCTCTGAATGGTTTATGTTTTGTTGGCATGATATTTATGAAACTTGTTTCTATTTCACGGGTTATGTGTTTATGGAACTCATTTCTCTTTCACAAGCTATATGCTTACAAAACCCACTTCCTTTCACAGTTTATTCTACAATGAAATTATTATGAAACCTATCTATTTTCCAAAGGTTGTGATATTATGAAATATTTATGATACCCATTTCATTTTATGGGTTATGATGTTTATGAAACCCATATCTTTTTATGGGTCATGATATGATGAATTCTTTATTATCTTGTGACCTACATAGGTATGATTTCATTATGAGATGAGTGGGGCCTATATCTACCTCCAATGCATTAGGTAATGATAAGTGGTAAATGAGCTCAAAGGGTACACATGTTGTATCCCAAGACCGAAAATAAAAGGGTGCATGGGTTGTAGCCCAAGCCCAAAAAAAAAGTTACAAAAGTTGTATCCCAATTCCTAAAACAAAAGGGTACACAGGTTGTAGCCCAAGCCAAAAACAAGAGGGTACATGGGTTTTATCACAAGCCTGAAAATAAGAGGGTGTATGGGTTGTATCCCGAGACCAAAAACAAGAGGGTACGCGAGTTGTAGCCCAAGCCCAAAAATAAGAGGGCACACGATTTGTTAGACTATTCCCAAAGTAGGTGCATGGGTTATAGTCCAAGATTAACATGTTATGAAGGTATTGGTATCTAGCCTTGACATAATATTTTTTACGCTTATGTGTATTCCACAAATTCTATGCCTTATTCCTCAGTTATGATTTCATGAATTATTCTCTTGATCCCCTTATGATTCATGTCTTATAAACTACCAATATTTATGATGTCTCATTATTATGATCTTTGATATGAATGTTATGATCTTTTAATGATATGCCCATGTTCTCATACCCTTATTTTCATGATTTTTCTTACGTATCTCCCTTGTTACCCTTACTGATCATGTGATATCACCCCTTTTTATGTTTACTTTCCCTAGGTTTTGAATATATGTATTATGTATGATGTGTCTAAGAATGGTGCTAGTCATGACAAGCCTAGTGGAAGATAATGTAGCTCACTTGTGTACCAGTTTTTATGTTTCCATGTTTTCAAAGGCACTAAACTAATATGGTATTTAGACATATATTTGTGTAATGTATTAAGTATTCCACAAAAATAATGTAATGTTAATGTATATTAAGCTTGGGCCATTATAAAATGGTTGTGTGGGAATAGTAAAAACATGTATAAATTATATTTTAAGGTCCCAAATGACTTATTTTGTCTAATAACACTTCATTAAACTTTTATAACATGTTATGAGTAATTAAAACATGAAATATAAAGATATTTTAAGCAAAGAAATATTATTATATGATCAAGATTAATAATACTTTAATCAATACACAATTCAAATTATTAAGACATTTAAATGAAATAACACAAAGAAAACTTTGTAATTATCAAAACATAAAGTGGTTCAAGGAACCTCTCAAAAATTATGATCTTCGAACACCTAATAGTAAAACATCACATTTTTTCAACTAGTGTGATGTATTTAGACCATGTGTTTTAGATCAATTTCATAGTATCTCAATATTCTCATTATGGATGGGTACTTCTAAAACTTATTGATATGACAAATAATCTAAGGACATTACCATATAAATAGTGGATGCAGAAGTGTTGAAGCTATTATGGTAAGTATAAATGATGCATAAATCTCTATATACATGATTTAGTAATAAAAAATTACTTTTCATGTTGGGTCTAGGGAACCCACTTTTATAATAGTTTGGATAAACCTATATTGATTATATATTGAGTTGAGTTCCCTAATTTTATCCTATAAAGATATCATGGATGGGATATTGATGATAATGGATTAGAAATAAGCATGTGTGTATCCTTTTTGTATGTAATATTATTTAAGAGATGATTTAGATTCAATATCTATGCAACTAAGAACTTAGGTAAGGTAAGTATGAGTATAACCCAACATACAGGTAATATGTATCCTGCTTGATAACTAGATGTGTTTCCCTCATTATTCACCCTACTATTAATTAAAGACTTTGTGGTTATGGATATGATATGAAAACAATTGTGGTGGGTGTGGCAGAATGTATGAAATTGGAAGAAGACTGCTAGTGTGGTGCACATGATTTGTAGAGAGAATCTTTTGATATATTTTTCTGGTATGAGTTATACTATATATTTATACCCTTATTATTATGGTAATATACATATAGTGATCCATGTGGTAACTCTAGATATTATAGACCTTACCCAAGAGTGGTATAGTTTTTTGGTTTATCTTGTACACTAACAGATGCATTTGTATGATCTAATCAAATTAGTAAAATTATTAGTGTATATGAGAACCTACTAAGTATTTTTATACTCACCCATACTTATTAAAAGATCTAAAGAGTTTCATTTTACAGCAATATGGGGGTGAATTTTATTTTATAAAATAAAACTTATAATTTACTTAACCTCTTTATAAAGTAATTTTGGAAAAAGATTATATCTAATTTATAAGAAATTAATCAAAAAACTGTTGTATCGATATCTTATATTATCATAGTTTAGGAAAAGATTATATAATACAATATAAACTTTTCTTAATATATGCATAGTATAAATACACTTGTAAAAATAAGTTAAAAAAACTTATAAAGTGATTAAGGAAAAACTCATATAACTTTATAACAAAGATCCACACTTTAAACTTGAGTGTTAATGAATTCAATAACCCTAACTTTAGGTATCCATGGTTTTAACCAAACTATAAAGGTTTTTCTTCCTTTTCCAAGGAAGACCTTGATACTAAGATTTAAACAAATTATGTTTTCCTAGCCTTAGGAACCCTTGATTAGAAATATTGATAACACCTATCTTCCAAAACCTTAGAATCCCTTGATCACACTAAATTATAAAAATAATTATTACAAGATCAAACTTCTTAATTCATTTACAAGAGAAACCTCACATAGATGCCTTAAGAAAAAAACACTCTAAAGATTACAATGAAGCACTCTCGAAGTAACAAGATATTATAAAAAGATTCACAATAAATTTAGATTATTGATGATACAAAATATCATTCTCCTTGATTTATTATTATATTTATAAGAAAATATCCAATGGTCATATTCTGTATTCTTTGGAGTTGTTTGCAACAACTTTAGATGAACTTATTCTTCACTTGAAATGGTTCAGCACATCTTCTTCATCCAGTGATTGATTTTTATGAAGTGTCATTAAAATTATTGAAAGTATATATCTAGTGGAATATAGTTTTTTTATCTAGTTTAAATGGAATTCATAATATGATATATTTTATAAAAGTTCATCTATAAAACATGTCTACCTTCATCCTGTAGCACCCTCGGTTTCTGGAAAGTAACCCTTTATTTATTATTTTTAAGTATGTAAAGGATATGGGTTATGTTTGGGGAATGTTTTGGGAACTTTTAGAATGTTTTTTTGTATTTTCTACTGGTTCGCAGTTGGTTCATGATTTGGGAAAATTGTGCAACACTTGCAAGAAATCGTGTACATTGAGACATGGGCTAGAGGGGAGGCGCACAGGGCGACGTATGGTTTTCCCAAACTATGCGGAAGCCAAGGAGAAACCATGCAGTGTTGTGTATAATTTGGACAGTGATATTTGGTATAGTTGACGCATGGTTTGGAATCCATTCAATCCAACCATGTGAGGTCTTCCTTAAAGCAGAAGTGGGAGTACAATTTGTGCACGATTTATCTAACTATGTAACTAAACCGTGCATGGATAAAAAATTAGATCCATAAATTTTGGATCTAATGCATTTTTCCTCTAAGTTTTTTTTCCCCAAAACGGCCATAAATTGGGATTTTACTTTCCTAAAGGTAAATGAAGGTTACCTCATCAATCCAGAGGTGAACTGAAGGCTTCCCTTGGTGATTAGAAGCTGATTCTACATGGTATGTGGTCATTCTTCATAGTTCTTAATGTTTTTCTTAAATATACTTCACTCCATCTCTCATTTTATTATATATATTCCCTTTTTGGGTATATCTAAGGGTTTTTATGCCAAATATTTTTATATTTGGTCTTTTTTATGATAGGGGAAGAGATCTAAGGCAAGTTTTTGGAGATTCCAACTAAGTTTTTGTGACGTTTTTTGTGTCGTTTATCATTTTCACCAAAACTCTAGAGGTAGGTAGATTCAATATTGAATCCTCTTGCTAGAAATTATTGGATTAGATTCAAAATTATTTAATTGATTGAAATTTATTGTAAAATTTTGGTGAAAATCATGATATAAATCCTCTTTAGTGATGATTTATTTTTTTTGTTGAAATTGTGGAATTACGGTAAATTGTTGGGCAAAGTGATTAGGTTTATTAATTTTAAAATATTGATTTTAAAATATGTATTTGATGGATTTTTGAAATGGATTTTTTGGAAAAGGTTTTTAATAAAAAGGTTGTTTTATTGAAATGGATTTGTCATGTTTGGATTGGCATGGTTTTTTGGCATACTTGGTGTGTGGGTTCATATTGCATTTACAAGGCTTGGTTGAAATGTGACTTTGTTCTTGGTTCCAAAGTTTTAATGGAACATAGGATATAATTAACTTATGATGACTTGGTAGATTGATGAGATTCCACTCATGAGTATGGAACTGTCATAACGAATCATGCATGGTTGGTTGTGGAGATATGTGGAATGGATTGGTTATGCCAAAAATAGAACTTGTGAAATGTTTTTAAAGAATTTTTTTATTGATTTCTTTGAAATGGTTTTTTTGGAAGAACTAGTTGATATGAAACTTTTTTATATTTATTTATAAACTTCTTGAGAAATTTTTTTATATAAACTGATTTATATAAATATTGCTAACTTTTCTATCCTAGTGGCATGAGTAAGGAATTCATTGGAGAACACCTACTGAGTTTTATTACTCACACCTACTTTGGTACTTTTGTACTTTTGAATATTTCATCTACCAAGATGTAGTAAAAGGTAAATTGACACATGTATTTAGAACTACCTCATGATACTTGGGTTGTTGGTGAAGTTGGAGCATGGAAATTTTGGAGCTTGGAGTTTTGTGGTTGTCATGAAGTTTTATTAGTTTGTCTTATATTATTTACTTAGATATTATAGTCTTTTATTATGATACTTTAATTTATTATTATGTTGATAAATTAAATGTTGAGTTTTCTTTAATTGTTATCATACATCATTTAGTGGTTTTTTTGTTATGGATTGTTTGGTTGGTTGTTTTCTTCTTAAAGGGAAAATCATCCCCCACATGTATTGAAGCCTTTAGACATTTATTGTCAGCCTTTGGTGTCTTGTGGATGTCACTTAAGTCCTAGTAACATCTCATCTCCCTCTCAAGACAATGATAATAATAGGTACATTACAAATGGAATCAGTTTTTTTTTCAAAAGTCTGTTTGAGACAGATGATGTAAACTTGTTCATTTCCTTGTACAACAAGTGTTCATCAGTTCTATTGATCTTGTAGTTGAATTTCATTATTTTCTATTCCTTGATTTGGGATAATATAAAGGATTAGTATTGTTGGGACTTGAAATGTAAATCATAAAAAGACATAGCTAACCTTTTTATGTTTAACTTCAAGTTAACAGAGAGTTGGGTACATAAGTGTTTTGGAGACACTTATAGGTTTGAAATCTCATTATCATGGGTTTTTTCAATGAGATGATCATTACATGAATTATAATAATGACTTCCTAGTAGGAGTGCATACATCATTGTGAGGAATGATTTATGATTTTTTGAAAAAGTTTTGATTTTTAAAAAATTTGAAACTGGTTTCAAATGAAATATTTTGAAAAGAGAATGGTTGTGGTATTTTGAAAATGGATTTATTTTCAAAAGAAAGTTGAAAGTTTTAAAAAATGGATTAACATGGTAAAGGTTGATTTTTTAAAGTAATTTTTTGATAGTTGATGTGATATAATTTAAAATTATAAGCCTTAAGTTGATAGATAGTGAGACTTATGGTGTTTGATGTTCTTATAGAAAATGGAACTCGGTAGGAATTTTAGAAACCAACTGGAAGAGGATGCAGAGAATGTGGTTGCACCTGAGCCACAGGTGAACTAAAAACTGGTTCAGATTATCATCTAAGCGTTTTAGGCTGTTGACACAGGGAACCATAGGGATTATCCAAGACATGTGGATCATTCCATCTAGTTCCAGAAGCATAATCCATCCATATTATGGGGTAATTTGAACCAAAAATGGTAGAGGTGTGGCTGAATAGGATGAATCATATCTTTTACTTCATTGGCACACCTACAGAGCTGAAAGTCAATTTAATGACATATATGTTCAAGGATCTTTCACACTAGTGGTGGGATATGGCGGTGCAGGATAAAGTGAATCAAGTCCTGGGTTGGGAGGATTTTGAGGAATTATTCAAAAAACAATTCTATCCTCACGTGTTCAAGATTCATAAAACAACATAATTCTTCATCTTGAAGTAGGAAACCCATTTGTTCACCAATTATGCCACTAAATTCATGAATTTAGTGTTCTTTGCACTTGAATTTTCATCTAGTGCATCCTTGAAGGTACACATATTTGAATTGAAGCTAAAGCAGAATATTTTCTCAAAGATTATCGTGCTCTATATTACTGATTATACAGAGATTGTAAATAGAGTTATGGTGTATGAACAAGAAATCTTGGGATATGTGGGAGGAGGAAGTATGTTGATACTTATGGGAAATGGCGGGAACTCTAATGTTGGGGGAAAGTGGAAGAGGGACATCTGCTTCCAAACTATGAACAGAAATTATAATCAGATGGGTGGATCGGTGAATCTTCCTCTGAGACCTAATAAAAAGGAGGGATGTTTTCAATGTGGTTCTCTTAACCATATTAAGTGAAAGTGTACAAAACCACCAAGGGAATTCCACAATTGTAATAATATGGGACATCTTCAGAACTATTGTCACGGATCTCTGAGGTCAGGTGCTTGAGACACTTCTTAGGTATCGAAGGAATCATATGCTTCGATAGGTAGAGGATAGTATAATCAATCTCGTCAAAAAAAATAGAGCTATCCATGGTGATTCTAGGAATACCATGACTCCTTAAAAAGGTCAATATTAGTAGGGAAACAAAGAAAAAAGTGAAGTGATGAAGCAATTATATGGTTCTAAGCAGGTGATTGTGGATGATCAAGCTGGAAAATCTATGGTGAGAGGTATTATTCTTTTGAATTCTACCATTATGCAAGTTTTTTTTATATTGGTGCATCACATTCCTTTATTTATTCTCGTTTTTTTTTATTTGATGAGTTTAAAACTTGAGATGATGCCTTATGTGATAAAACTTAAAACTCCTCTTGGTCAAAGAGAATGTCGAGTCATTTTTTGTATAGCATGTTATATAACTATTGATGGAGTTAAGTTGAAATGGGACTTCTCGATGGTGGAGATGTATGTATCTGATGTAATCCTGGTTATATATTGGTTAACAATGTTCAAGGCTCATATAGATTGTTATAGAAGAACATTTGGTTTCATGACTGAGGATGGCATCGAGTATCTCTTTATAGGGGAAAGGAATGTGAAGACAAGTGCAATGGGATTGTTTCCACCAATAGTGGGAAAAATATATTACTAATTGGAAGAATTAACTTTGGAATTGATGTAATAGATTAAGAATATCATTTTTTCAGTAGTCATGGATCATTTTTCATATATGTTTCCCAAAAACTTCTCAGGGTTACCACTTGTAAAATAAGTGGAGTTTTTGATTGATCTCCTTCCAGGGACCAGTACTATCTCATTTCTGTCTAATTGAATAGAACCAATATAATTAAAGGAGGTAAAAGTAAAGTTGGAAGAGCTAGAAAGCAAGGGTTTCATTCAGCTGAGCATGTCTCTATGGGCAGCAC
The DNA here is from genome assembly GCA_963277665.1 of Viscum album. Taxonomy (NCBI): domain Eukaryota; kingdom Viridiplantae; phylum Streptophyta; class Magnoliopsida; order Santalales; family Viscaceae; genus Viscum; species Viscum album. Next base: position 1,123,220,991 of record OY728141.1, read on the forward strand.
TAATCTTATTTTTGAAGAAAGTAGATGGAACTATAAGGTTGGTTGTCAATTATCTTAAGCATAACCAAGTTATGATAAAGAATCGGTATCCACTTCTACACATTGATGACCTATTTGATCAATTGAGGGGAGATCATTGGTTCTCTAAGATTAATTTTTGATCATGATATCACGAATTGCAAGTTCATAAGGAGGATATTTTGAAGACAACTTCCAAAAGAAGATATGTCCATTATGAATTTGTGGTAATGCCTTTCAGTATTATGAATGCACCAATGGTATTTATGGAATTGATGAATCGGATATTTCAGTGATATCTGTATTCGTTTATTTTGGTGTTCATGAATGACATATTGGTGTATTCAATGACAAGGTTTGGGCATGAGAAACACATGGAAAAGTTTTTGGGAATCTTGAGAGACCATAAGTTGTATACTAAATTATCTAAGTGTAATTTTTGGACACAAGAGGTACTCTTTCTTGGCCATCTAATTTCTGAAATAGGTGTTTCAGTGGATCCATAAAAGATAGAATCTATTATCTCTTGGAAACTACTGAATAATGTCTTTGAGATATAGAGCTTTTTGCTCTAGATGGTCATTACTTATGATTTTTTCATGAATTATCATGACTAACTTTTCCTATGATAGTTTTAAAAGGAATAATGTTCCATTAAAATGGACCGAGGAATGATAGAAATATTTTCAAGAGCTAAAATTTTTCCTTACATTAGCACCTATCTTTATATTTCTAGAATCAGGATAAGGGTATGTGGTGTATTATTATGCTTTAGGATAAGGTTTGGGATTTTTTTTCATGCAAATAGATCATGTTTTTTCTTATAGATCAAGGTAGTTGAGGGTGCCTGAGAAGAACTACCTAACACACAATTTGGATTTAACTATAGTCATCCATGCTTTAAAAACTTGGCGTCATTACCTCTTTGGTGAGAAATTTACTATGTTCAAGAATCATAAGAGCTTGAAACATATTTTATCACAATTATATTTGAGTCTGAGAGAAAGAATATAGATGGAGTATCTCTAAATGTTCAACTTTGGATTGATGTATACACCGGGTAAAGGCAATTTGGTGGTTGATGAATTAAGAAGAAAGTTGTATGCTCAGTTGGAAAAAGAATCTTTAGATGAGTGGTAGATGATGTTAGTCATAGACAACATGCATGTGGAATGTAAAGACTGAGGTGATGTTTCAGTTTTATTTTCAGTTGCAGTGGTTCTTGAATTGGTAAAGATGGTAAAGGAGGTTCATACATCTGATGAAGAATGCTTGGCTATGAGGTCAAAACTCAATAATGGGGAGACCATTGAGGGATGGAAGCTGGATGGGAGTTTAGTGTTGTGGTTTAGAAATCGGATAGTCATACCTATATCCTATTGGGAAAAACTTCTTTATACTTACCACCATTTGATATGGGCTATTCATATGAGAACACAGAAGATGTATAAGGTGTTGAAAGAGCAGTTTTGGTGGATCGGCATAAAAAGGAAAGTGGATGAGTTTGTTTCAAGATGATTAACTTTTCAGCAAGTTAAGGTAGAACATCAGCAACTAGAGGGTATGTTTCATTCTTTACATATTCCAGTGTGAAAATGAGAGTAGATAGCTATGTATTTTTTATAGGTCTCCCAATAATGGTTTGTAAGCATGATGCCATATGGGAGATTATGGATCGGCTTAAGAAGTCATCCCATTTCATCCCTATTTTTCAAACTCATGTGGTGGAGGATCTATTCAAAATCTATATCTGATAAGTGGTAAAGAGACATGGAATACTATTTTTAATTGTATTAGACAGAGATCCAAGGTTTACATCTCGCTTCTAGAAATCCTTATAGAAATCCCTTGGGACTCAGTTGAGTATGAGTATGGCATATCATCCTAAGATAGACAACCAATTTGAATAGATGATAAAAACATTGGAATACATGTTTCAGGCTTATGTAATAGATTTTAGTGGCTCATGGGAAGAGAATGTGTCATTGGTGGAGTTATCATATAATAATACCTATCAGGAATCAATACATATGGCTCCTTTCGAAGAATTGTATGGGTATCCTTATTATCCTCTACTTTTTTGGGTGGAAATAGGTGAGATTTCACTAGTTGGGTCAAATCTTTTCCAAGAAACAATGGAGAAGATTCAATTGATCAGAAAGACGATGAAGATGGCTTAGAGTCATCAGAAATCTTATGTGGATCATCATTGATGGTCATTGTCCTTTGCAGTGAGTGATCATGTGTTCTTGAGGATCTCTCCAAGTATTGGACATCAACATTTTGGGAAGTAAGGAAAGTTATATCCTTGATACATAGGCCCTTTTCAGATATAGAATAGGTGGGGTGGGTGGCATATCGGTTGTCATTTGCACCACGGTTCAGTGTGGTACACAATGTGTTTCATGTATCTCAGTTGAAAAAGTATTAGTTTGAACCTGTCCATGTGATCATATGGGATCAAATTGACCTAGAAATAGATTCTTTGTTGGTACATATACTAGTGAAGATTTTGGATAGGTAGTAGAAATTCTTGCATGTAAAAAGCATCGGTCTAGGGTGGGTTTTGTGGAAACATGGTCAAATTTAGGAAAAGACTTGAGAACACAATAAGGAAATGAAAGATCAATGGATAGAACTCTTTCAAAGCAATGTTGGTATTTTACATTGTGAGGATGGAAAGTCCAATGGTGGGGAGAATGTAGCACCACCAGTTTTTGGTAAATAACCCTTTATTTATTCTTTTTAAGTATGTAAAGGATATCAACTATGTTTGGGAAAGGTTTTGGGACCTTTTGTAATGTTATTGGTGATTTTATACAGGTTCATGGTTGGTACACGGTTGGGAAAACCATGCAACACTTACAAGAAACTGTGCACAGTGAGACGGGGGATAGAGGGGAGGTGCACGAGTAGCACACGATTTTCCCAAACCATGTAGAAGCTTTGGAGAAACTATGAAGTGTTGTGAACATTTTGGATAGTGAACTTTGGCATGGTTGGTGCACTGTTTGAAATATGTGTGATCCAACTATTTGAGGTCTCCCTTAAGGAAGAATCAGGAGCACGTTTAGTGCACAGTTTATCTAACCATGTGACTAAACCATGCGTGGGTCAAAAATTAGATCCTGAAATTGTAGATCTAACATTTTTTGCCTATAAGTGTTTAAATTTTACCCCAAAACAACTATAACTCTCTATTTTTATTTCTTAAAGGTCAAGTAAGGTTCTACCATCGATTTGGAGGTGATCTTAAGGCTTCCCTTTGTGATTAGAATCTGATTCCTCGCGGTATGTAACCATTCTTCATCGTTCTTGATGTTTTTCTTAGATCCACTTTGCTCCATATCTCAGTTTCTTAGATATAAACCTAATTTGGGTATATATAAGGGTTTTGATTCCAAATATGTTTATATTTTTTCTTTTTGATGATATGGTAAGAGATCTAAGGCGGTTTCGTGGAGATTCCAACCTGGTTTTGTGATGTTTTTCGTGCCATTTATCGTTTTCTCCAAAACTCTCGAGGTAGGTGGATTAAATATTTACTCCTCTTGATATAACTTAATATATTAGTTTAAAATTTATTTAATTTATTGAAATTGATTTTGAAATTGTAGTTCAAATCCTGATATAAATCCTCTTTAGTGGTGATTTATGGTTTTTGGTGAAATTGTGGAATTATGGTAAATTGTTGTGAAAAGTGATTTGGATTATTGATTTTAAAATGTTTATTTTAAAATATGGATTTTATATATTTTTTAAATGTATTTTTGGGAAAAAAATTTGATAAAAAGGTTGTTTTATTGAAATGGTTTTTCCATGTTTGGATTGGCATGGTTTTTGGGAATACTTGGTGTGGGTGTTCATATTTCATTTACGAGGCTTGGTTGAAATATGAAATTGTGATTGGTTCCAAAGGTGTAATGGAACATTGGATATAATTACCTTGCAAAAACTTAGTAGATTGGCGATAAAATTCTCATGAGTATGGAATTTTCATAATAAATCATGCATGTTTGGTTGTGTAGATATGTGGAATGGATTAGTTATGCCAAAATAGAACTTGTGAAGTTATTTCAAATCATTATTTAGTTTCTTTCTTTGAAAAATTACTTTTGTTGGAAGAACTGACTGATACAGAACTTGTTTATATTTAGTTATAAACTATTTTAAAAAATTATATAAACATCTTTATATAAATGTTGCTAACTTTTCTATCCTAATGGTGTGAGTATGGAAGTCATTGGGGAAAATCTACTGAGTTTTAGTACTCACCCCTACTTTGGTACTTTGGTTATTTTACAGATCTCATCTACCAGGATGTGGGAAAAGGTAAAGTGTCACATGTCTTTAGCACTACCTTGTGATACTTGGATTGTTGGTGAAGTTAGATCATGGAGATTGTAGAGCTTAGAGTCTTGTGATTTTCTTGGAGTTTTATTAGTTTATATTCTACTGTTTACTTGGATATTATATTCTTCCATTGTGGTACTTTAATTTAGTATGATTTTGATAAATGAAATGTTGATTTGTCTTTCATTGTTATCATGTATCATTTATTAGTTTGTTTGGTTATGGATTGTTTGGTTAGTTGTTTTATTCTTAAAGGTAAAATCATCCCCCATATGTATTGAAGACCTTCAGCATTTATTGTCATCCTTTAGTGTCTTGGGGATGTCTCTTAAGTCCTAGTAACACCTCACCACCCTCTCAATCCAATGAGAATAAGAGGGATATTATACATCCAAAGAATGTTTTTCTAGTGGACTCAATATGACTTCTTATATTGATACTTGGTTATACTTCATTAGTTAGAATTTATAAGTCTATGTCTAATGTAATTGTATTAGTTTGATGTATAAAAGTATATTTTCATCTGGTTAAAGAATTTTCACCTAATTATAAAATATTCCTTGTCTGGTAAGATGAATTTCCTGTAAAAACACTCTTAAGACACTTGGAAAGTATAAAAGTTAGTAAAGTAAAACCTTTAAATAAGTGAGTTTTAATTTTTAAAACTAAGGTTAGAAAGTGTTGAAAGTAAAATTTCAACTCAAAAATCTCCCCCTTTTTGAAAAAAATATAACTTCTAAAGAGAAAAATTAAAGTTTTAAAAAACTTTAAATTCTTACTCCCCCTTCCTAATATAACTATAACCTTTTCTCTTTTTTATGAAAGGTTAGAACTTTCTTTAAATATCCCCCTTTATGATTTATGAAAAGGTTTTAAGGAGGTAGAAATTGTGCATAAAATGTTAGATAAAAAACATCTATGAAACAAAATATATGTAAAATTTTATCCAAAAACATATTTAAAAGACATTAATCCAAATAAATTAGAGAAAAAATCCATATAAAAAATATTTAGAATAACATTCATCCAAACATATGTATCCTAAAATTTAAGTTTGATTTATTACAAGATCTTTCAAGGGTTCAGTGAAAAGAAATCAATCCTTCTTCGATAAATTTTTCATGGTTACTTTCATCTTCTTTATATCTTCCCAGTATTTCATTGATTCAGAAACTTATAATTTTATATTTACCACTTCCTCTTAAAGAACTTATATCTCTTTTTTCTTTTTTCAGTATAGGAAATTATTCTTTGAGATCTTGAATCATCTTAAATTGATATGAGATATCAATATCTTGAGTTATTATAAGAGATTTAATATTATAAATCAATATTTTGTTCTCTAAAACTACTTTATTTAAACTTCTTTCAAGCTTCCAAATTGAATTGTTTTCTATTTTGATTCCATGAATATGATTATCATAGAACTTAACATATACCTCCTTATTTTTTTTCCACCTAATGACTTGATTCAATTTTCTTAACTCTACTTTAGACTTTCCTTTAAAGTGTTTGAACTCAACATCATTATGACTCACTATCTCAAAAACATTTTTCAAATAATTTAAGTCTTTCAACAACTCAATATTCCCATAAATGTACTTAAATATAGGTTGAATATCAGGAAAGAAATGTAAGGAATCTTAAAACCTTTTGATTACTTCATTGAAGTGGTATATTCTCATTTATATCCTTTGAGAACTTGTACTTAGGGAAAATGAGTAGAATCAAAATAAATTTTAGGAAAATAAAGAGTGGGAGGTATAAAAGTAACAACATCATATTTTATTTTATTAGACTGATCTTCAAAAAGTTCCATAACTTTAAATTTTTTATAAGATTTAGATTCTTCTAATTCCTTATTCTCTGAATGTTGATCCTCTTCTTCTTAAGATTCATCTCAGTCTGATACATCTAGATCAGCATCCTTATCATATTATGATGATAATGGAATAAAAGTACTAGGTGATTTATATTTTAAATTCAAGTTATTTTTTAATTATTTATCAATTTTCACATATTCATTTTCATTATCAATAATTTCAACATCATATTGAATATATTTAGATTTTATTTTTTAAACAATTGCTACTTTTTATTTGTCATTTTCAATGGATAGAACGGGTACTGAAGAGTGAGCAATTGGCCTTCTAATTGAACAGACTAAGTTTCTTTTGGTTGAATAATTTTTAATGGAGGAACAAGTAAAGGAAATTATACATTATTTATAACTTTAGTTTTGGAATGAAATTTATCAACTCCTTTTAGAAAAATTTTATCCATCTTGGATTATTGATCTTTCAATTCTTTCCTCTTCCTCTTTTATTTCTCTCAAAGAGTTTTATAAGACTGCTCCTTTAAGGATAAATCTTCAACCTTTTATAATCTAAAAGTTAGATCATCATCTTTCTTTTCATATTTATTTTTCATAAAAGAAACAAATTATTCATTAGACATTGTTTTAGCCTTTTTCTTAGGTAATGGAGGTGAGTTTTCTACCACCTTCCTTTTCTATATAACTTTTTGTTTGAGTTTTTATATTTCTACACTGGATTAAGTTTTGTATGATTTCTCTACAACCTTATTCATAGAAGGAACAAAAACTTATTGCATCTTGTTAATTATATCTTCACCAATAAAAGATTCTTTCATCCTCACTGGAGTTTCTTTGTTCTAGATTTTTTGTACTTCCATGAAGTACGCCAAAACTTGTTTATGAAACTCAGGTATAATAAAATCTTCAGCTTTAAAGATCCTCATTTCACTAACTCTATAAAAAAATTAAACTTCACAATATTGAATTTTATCATATTGTAATTGAAATCCAAAACTTATATATATTGTACTTTGATGGTATCCATATCTCTTTCCCTTGGAATAAGAAATTTTTTTACCTAAAGGGCCACAATACTCACATTAGGATAAATATGATGAACTTTTCTAGTTGTTTCATAAGAATTAAAAAATGAAAGTTTCTATGTTTGACTTCTCAAAACTCTATATCTTTTTAGTCAGCTTATAAGTTACTAAATTTGCCTCTCCTTACAAAGGTATTCAAACTAGTTCATCCACTTTTTTGATATTCAACTTATATAACTATCGAAACATAGTAAAGGTTAAAACCTTTAAACTCTCTTCAACACTAAACTCAATAGATGAATAAAATTATCTTATTATTTTAGGAAAGTGGATATCAAAATCATATTTTTCAAAAATTAAATCTTATCATCCTTGAAAAACAATAATTTATTTAAGAAAATATTCACACTTATCATATTATCTTCTTTCTATAAATATTTATTTCACAGCCACTCTGCTTGAGAATTCGCTTGATGAATCCATTCTTTCTAATCAAATGAAGGAGGACAAATGGAAAAAAATTAATTAATTGAAAGAACTAAAATTTAGATATAAAGGGTTGTTCTACAAGTCATAAGTGAAGAATTAGTGACACACACCCCTTTAAATAGTCGCAAAGAGAGAGACAATCCATCTTCTCTGGGTCCAATAGGTCAAGCTGAAACCCACTTTTAGATCAATAGTTAAAAAAAATATTGAATGTTTAAAGGATATATGAACTCTTGAAGTTTTAAAAACTTATGAAATGAGTTTTTTCGAATGAATAATTTGATGAAACTTAAAACATTGTAAAACTATTTAGAAAGTTAAAAATAAAAAAAAATATAAACAATAAAAAATAGATTATAATAATTGATAGGGGTATTTATAAACAATAAATTTAGAAATTTACCTCTCAAAGAAAAAAATTATAAATTTTATTAGGAAAGTTTTAGTAATATAAACCTTTCAACCAGAAGAAAATATTTAGGAAAAAAAGTTATCCTAAAAATTTTGTTTGGAAATTTTAAGGAAAAAAGAAAAAAAATAAAAAAAATTGTTCAAAAATTTTAAGAAAAACTTTGTTTGAAAAATTTTAAGAAAAATTATACCCAAAAAAATTAATAAAAATTTTTTCTAAACAAATTTAAGAAAAAAAAATTCCAAAAAATGTAAAACAATTATCTGAAATTTTTAAGAAATTTTTAATATGAAAATTTTAACAAAATTTTATCCGTAAAAATTTAAGGAAAATTTTGATGACTCTTTTTCAGGGAGTTATTTACTATAAGAAGATAAATTAAATATGAAATAGATAAATGATCATTTTATATTGATTATTCCAAGATTATATTTAATATATTAAAATATATAGGAATTTAGTGATTTTTTTAAAATATGAACAAGTTGTTTTTATGTTCTGATGAATTATAAAATTATATCTCCTATTTATATGTGATCCCGAAGGAAATAGTGTCTTATATATATGTTCTTATCTCATGAGTTATGTGCTGAGTTTTTACTTAAAGATATGGAACTTGTGTTATCAAATAAAATAAGAGTTTTGTTAAAACTCATGACAAAGAAAGTGTGTGTTGCATTCACAATACTTGAGCACAAAAACTTCAAGTTGCTGCATATTTAGATTCAATGGTGGAAAGTACTACTAAGTTTTTTTCTTACAAGACGAAAAAACTAATGCCTCTAATAAGAAATGGAAATTTCTAGATGTAATTTCTATCCATTTTACATCCTCCAAAGTCAGAATATAAAAAACTTTTTAGTTCAAAATCATTTCTAGAAGAATAAAATAATCCAAGATTCATAGTTCCCTTAAGGTAATAAAAAATTCATTTTACATATTTTAAATGGAACTCTTTTGGATTTTATTAAAATATCGAACATAAGCATATAGAAAACATTAAATATGGCTAACTAAATGTAAGGTATAATATACTACCAATCATTACTCTAAAAGTTATTTGATCAATTGGTTTCCAAAATTCATCAAGATCTAAAGTTTTTGAGGTTCTGATTGGAGTAATTATACTTTTAGTATTTTCATAACCAAAATTTTTAAGTAAATATTTATATACTTTTGTTGAGATGTAAAAGTTCCCTCTAGTTTTTTGAGAAATTTGAAAACCAAGGTAAAAAGATAATTCACCCATCATGCTCATTTCAAACTCAGATTTCATAATATCCATAAAGGAATTTGAAAGTGTTTTTTTAAGTTTATATAAATATGATTTTATTGAAATAAATTTAAATAATGATGGTTTCCTTAAAAAAATAATAAAAATAATTGGATCTATATCTCCCTTAAAAAATTTATTTTGTAAAAAAAATTGGTTAATCTATCATGATAGGCTCTTGGGGATTATTTAGGTTTTTTGGGTTCCTTAGTGAGTCTAAAAACATGATCTAGAGGTTTTTTATTTTCAAAACTAGGTGGTTGTTCTATATAAACTTCCTCCTGAACATATTCATTGAAAAAATCTGTAACGCCTCGACCCTATAATCCCAGATTCGGTTCATTATTACGTATCATTATCATGATCACAAATGATCAAATCTCGAAATACTGATTAGTTTAGTATCCTTAGAAGTACTAAATACATTCATAAGGTTTACATTACATCGTAAAATGAAAAACTACAACAAAATTTTTTCCATAGACAACATTTAGATCCCATAGACTATCCCTACAGGTCAGTCATAATATACTTCTTCGCATCTTGGGAAAAATAAAACATAGAAAGGGGTGATATCAAATGCTCAATAAGGATAATAATATAGCAGAAACTTTTATAAATAAGCATAAACATTTAAGGAAATGTATAAGACTAAAACAAAAGCATATTAAAATTGAACTTCATCATAATATGGAAATGTTAAAATCAAATAATTCCATTTACTTATTCACATGGATATTCTACTAGTCGAATAATCACATGAAATATCAATAGCCACTTTCATAATGATGGAATTCATAATGCCAGACTTTCATAACCACATAGTCAAGGCCTTGTGCCAAGACTACAAATAATATTTTGTCAAGGCCTTGTGCCAAGACACTAGTTTGTCTCATGAGACCTACCGATGCATCGAGGAGCTATAGCGGGCTCCACCCGTCACTTACTAAGTCCAATGCATTCCTCATATGAAAAGGTTTAAACATAACATAAACATTCATATTAAAACTAGCATATGAAATGTCAATAATTTATCCATAAACCATGAATGGTGTAAACATAACACATCCACAGTAAAACATATCACAAAACCTTCAATATAATATGAAAGTTTTGTATCATAATAAATCAACTTCAAATAAGCTTAAAATTCATCAAAGGATGTTGACATAGATGAAATAAAAAAAATTAGAGAAAATTATATTTTGAAATCATTTAAGAAAAAAATTATTTTGAAAATATTCTTATAAGATTTTAAGGGAATCTTTTACGATGTTATAACGGCGGAAAATAGCCGCATCAGCCGTATAATTTAAAAAAACATTCTTACCTTAAATCTGTCGAAAATGTCAAAAGTACCTTGTTTGGAAAATGATGGAAAGATTCCTCTCAAAACATATAAGGTAAAATAAGGGTATAAATAAATTTAACCCATTGTCTAGTAAATAGTAAAAATGTTTTGAAATACATTTTTAATAAGCATGGATGTGTATGATAAAGAGGTCCCAGTAGATAATTACATATAAACAACCTCGGATAATGAAGAGATTGTGAAATTAACCCTTACCTTGTACTTTTCCTTGGTCAAGGGTAGGTTAAACTCCTATATAATGGTGAAATATTTGTTATTAAATTATATAATAATCATATACATTAATATGATATCATATATGATCTTTTATTATTGCTTTGTTAATAATATTTTAGTATTATCGTCGTTTCGGGTGTTAACTGATTCGTTTTCCTTTATATGTTTTGTTACATAAGTAATGTTTGTTATGGATAAGATGTATATTATTCATATTCAGAATGATATTAAGTCTTTAAAAATTATTTTTAATCATATAATTAAAATTAGTCTTGAATGGATACGATGGGAAATGAATCTCATCGTGTTCGTGGAGACGGTAATCCGTACGTACGCACGAGTGACAATATCATTCTTTTGATGTTAAAATAATATATAGTTGGATGGTATATCATAAAAACAGAATAATTATAATGTTATATTTATTATTTACATCATTTATACTCATTATTATACCCATCCGGATGATGAATTATTTGAATAACAAACTACACCACGACATGGAGACGGTAAGTCGTACGTACGCATGTATGGTGACATGTCATTCAAAGGATGGATAGAATAATGAATATAGTTGCACCATAATTATAATAACATCACATTATATAGAATATACTAGATTTATTATTTTATAATGTAAACAACAAGGAAAGAAGAAGAGGAAGAAGAAATGAACTTGAAAGAGGTGATGAAATATTTACCTCTTCTTCGGATTCTTACTTTTGATTTGATCAAAAGGGCTTCTTAAGTTGGATTTCTGACTAACAGAAGGCCTATATGATGAAGGGAGGAAATTTGAGAGGGTATTTGGGTAGGTTTTGGCCGATCCAAATGGCTTTGAAGGTGTTAATTAGAGATAAGGGGGGTGCCCTTTTATAAGAGGGGTGAGGGGAACCTTAGGAAAAGCTAGAAATATTATTTTATAATAAAATCATTTCTGGTTTATAATGGATCCAAAATGAATTAATTAAAGTATAAGGTGGGTATGGTTCAAAAACCACTCAAACAATAGGTTTTAGATAGGTTTGGGTCACTATATTAACCTTATCTTTTAGATTTAACTCTTAGTTAAATAGTTTGACATTTACCATGTCTCTTTGTATTTTTATATTATATGGTTAATAAACTTACTATATACTTCCAAGAGAACCCCAAGTAGTTCATTAATGATACACCAATCATTATATAAGTCTTTTTTCTGAACATTATATTTTTAGGAATAGAATATCAATTAATAATATAATATTTGTTTTAAAAACTCTTTTATGTCAATTTTGACAATATTTGGTATTTTGTTTTTGCTAAATTCATAACAACATTATTACTTCGAAAAAAGTTCATCTAACCAATCCTAAAATTTAATATTAACCAATAAAATTAGTGTAATTTATAAAAAGTCTCAAATTACATTTATTTGGATATTTATAATATCAATTATTTTAATATTTCATTAATTAGGTAATTACTGCATCATCATTATGTCATAAATAAATTAAATTATTTAATGTCTAAAAAATATAAATAAAATACCATTATGTAGTAAATATTTTTATATTTATAATTAATATTTATAGTCGAATTTATCTTATGTGTAAACCTATATTAAAAATGGTTTAGTTATTAAACTTTGAATTTAACACTTTTAACTCTTTTTTGAATTAAATAATAATAAATATCCTAATCTAATCCAAGTGGACCTAAAGGATCATATTTTCTTCCTGAGGTTTTTTTGGTCGAATTAAACTTATCCAATAGAATTAGGACATGTGTTAGGGTAATAATAATATCATTTTTACCCTTAAATACCCTATTTACTTTTAACCGTGGTAAATAAAAGTAAAAAGTTACTATTCACCAAAAATTATTTTCATCTTATTGAAATACATTTTATTACTGATATCAATTGTGTCTCTCAGTTTTTTGAAATTCAAATCACAGAAATGGTAAAATTAAGTTTTATGTAAATTTACAAATGCTCCTGGGAGGTGGGTAAAAGACGGTAAAAAGTTCAATAAAATTTTTATATATCTAAAATTATTATAAACTGACTCCAATGAATTACATTGAACTTATATAGGTATTATGTATCTATTTTGACCTAAAATAAATTTAAATAAAATAAATAATTATTTAAATAAAAATTCAGTTTTAAACTATAACTCAGTGTTTTTCACTATTCATCAAAAATTGAAAGTTTTCAGAAAAATACCAAAAATTCACTCTAAGCTAATTTTGATACTATAAATCCAAAAATGAAGTCCATTTTGAAAGATAAAATTTATAAAATTTCAAAAAGTGGATATTACTATTCATAACTGCTAGTTTGATTGGTTGTGGTGTGTTAGAACTCGAAGTTGCATACAACGCAAGCTATTGCATTATTCAAAGGGAAACGTACCATGGAAGCTTAGGGTATTACATTATCCCCTCCTTCAAATAATTTCGTCCTCAAAATTTCTAGAATATTACTGCATAAAAAGATTCGGGTGGTTCTTCATTATAAGTTCCTCTGGTTTCCATGTTGCCTCTTCCATCTTATGGTTTCTCCATAGAGCTTTTACCAGACGAGTCGTCCGGTTTCTCAGCACTTGTTCTCTTGTATCAAGAACCTTGACATGCTCTTCTCAATAAGATAGATCGGGTTCCAGTTCTAATTCCTCACAAGTGAGTACATGTGTTGGGTCAGGCATGTATTTTCTCAACAGTGATACGTGGAACACATTGTGAACTTTGGAGAGACTTGGAGGCATTTCCAGACGGTAAGCTACAACCCCAATTCGTTCTAGAATTTTGAAAGGTCTGATGTACCTGGGACTTAATTTCCCCTTCTTACTGAAACATATAACACCCTTCCATTGAGATACCTTCAAGAAAACACGATCTCCTACCTGAAATTCCAAATCCTTCCTTCAGTTATCGGCATAGCTCTTCTACCTACTTTGAGCTCCTTTTATGTGGGTTTGAATTACCTTCACCTTTTCCATTGTTTCCTCAACAAGTTCTGGGCCTACGAGTTTTCTTTCACCAACATCATCCCAACAAGTTAGTGTGCAACATCTCTTTCCGTATAACGCTTCATATGGTGTCATCTGAATACTTGAATGGAAGATATTATTATAGGAAAATTATACCAGAGGTAAATATTGATCCCACATACCTTGAAAGTAAATTGAGCATGATCTCAACATGTCTTCTAAGGTTTGAATAGTTTGTTCTGATTTTCCATCAGTTTGGGGGTGGTAGGTAGTGCTCAAACGAAGTTCAGTATCCAGGGCTTTCTGAATACTTTTCCCGAATCTTGATGTAAAATGTAGATCATGATCAGAAACAATTGATAGTGGTACTCCATGAATTATTACAACTTCATTAATATATAGTTTTGTTAGATGTTCAAGTGGTAAATCTTCTCTTATAGCAAGAAAATGTGTTGACTTGGTAAGATGATCAACAATGACCCATATTGCATCGTTCCTTCTAGGAGTCTTTGGTAGTCCCATGAGAAATTCCATCGTAATATTATCCCATTTCCACTCAAGTATGGGAAGATGTTGCAAGACTCCTCCAGGCTGTTGCCTTCCAGCTTTCACTTATTGACAAACCATACATCTTGACAAAAAATCTGCAATCTCCCTCTTCATGTTGTCCCACCAAAAATTCTCCTTCAAATCTCTATACATTTTGGTGCTCCCATGGTGTATAGAGAAATTGGAACTATGAGTATCATCCAAAAATTCTCTTTTTAGATCAGTTATATCAGGAACACAATGTCTCTTCCCAAATTTTAAAATTCCATCTTCATATATGAAGTCACTCAATCTCCCAACATTCACATCTTTAATCTTCTTTTGAAAATCCTCATCATCAACCTGAGAACTTTTTATCCTTTCTAGTAAATATGGGTTGGTAAACATTTGAAAAAACATTAATGTTTCACCTTCCATGGTTATTCCCATATCCATCTTTAATAGATCCATGAAAATAGGATCCCTTTCAACTCTCATCTTGTTCAAAACTCCATGATCTTTTCTGCTCAAATCATCTGCCACCTTATTTTCCTTCCCCGGGTGGTAGTGTATAGTGAAATCATAATATTTGAGTTGTTCAAGCCATCGTCTTTGCCTCATGTTGAGTTCTTTCTGTGAGAAAGTATACTTCAAACTCTTGTGGTCGGTATATATCTCACATTTTTCACCATAGATATAATGTCTCCATATCTTAAAATAAAATATTATAGCTGATAACTCAAGATCATGAGTAGGATAGTTTTTATCGTGAGTTTTTAGTTGTCGTGATGCATAGGAAATAACCCTATCATTCTGCATAAGGACACAACCAAGTCCTTTCTTTGAAGCATCACTATAAATAACAAACCCATTGTTCCCTGATGGTAGATTCAAGATAAAATCATTGGATAGTATTCTCTTCAATTCTTCAAAAAATTCTTCACACTCTTTTGTCCAAACAAATTTAACCCCTTTACATGTGATATTTGTTAATGGGTTAGCCAACGGGAAAAATTCTGGACGAACC
Organism: Viscum album; assembly: GCA_963277665.1. Taxonomy (NCBI): domain Eukaryota; kingdom Viridiplantae; phylum Streptophyta; class Magnoliopsida; order Santalales; family Viscaceae; genus Viscum; species Viscum album. The sequence goes on from OY728141.1 coordinate 1,123,236,513, forward strand.
GTTGATAATAACCTACTAAGCCAATAAAATTGCGTACCTCGGTTATACTTGTCGGTGCTGGCCATTCTTGGATTTCTCTTTTCTTAGAAGTATCAACAGAGATTCCATCCTTATAGACGATATGTCCAAGAAAAGAAATCTCTTGAAGCCATAATTCACACTTGCTAAACTTCCCATATAATTCATGTCTTCTAAGAGTCTTCAGGATAATGCGCAAGTGATTTTCATGATCTTAGTAGATTTTGGATTATACCAAGATATCATCAATAAATAACACTACAAAGTCGTCAAGATATTCCTTGAAAACTCTATTCATTAGATCCATGAAGACAGAGGGTGCATTAGTCAATCCAAAAGGCATTACTGTAAACTCGTAATGCTCGTACCTAGTTCGAAATGCTATTTTTAGAATGTCTTCCTTTTCACACACAACTGATGATATCCAGATCAAAGTTCAATCTTTTAAAAGTATTAATCTCCATGAAGTTGGTCAAATAAATCATCAATGTGAGGTAGGGGATACTTGTTCTTTATTGTTATAGCATTGATCTCTCTGTAGTCAATGCACAACCTCATAGATCCATCTTTCTTCTTAACAAAATGGATAGGGGATCCCCATGGAGAAACACTAGGGAGAATAAATCCCTTATTACTCAATTCCTCTAGTTTTTTCTTTAGTTCCACTAATTCCATAGTGTCCATTCTATAAGGGGTCTTCGATACGGGCCTTGATCTAGGAATTAAATCAATAGAAAACTCAATTTCTCGTTCTGAAGGATGTCCAGGTAAATCTTCTGGAAACACATCAACATATTCTTTCACAATAGGTACATCCTCTATTTGAACATTCCTTTCCTCACCCATAGTTATTTCATTCTCTTCCTCCCCAATAATTGAATTTAGTTGAGCTATTGGGGGTGTATCTAGATAAGAATTAGGTGGTGATGATTCTGCTCTAAAGATAAGGTGTTCTTTATCATCATCATCAAAAATAGTAACCTTCTTCTTCTTACAATAATTTTTTGCATCATGGTCCAAAATCCAATCCATGTTGAGGATTATATCAAATTCAATCATGGGTATAATGATGAGATCAGCAGATAAAGAACATTTATATGCCCTAATGGGGACAGATTCACAAAACTTTGTTGTAATGATACTTACCTTAGGAGTTTTGACTGACAAATACCTTGTTAAATCAAATTGGAAATATCTAATTTTCTTAGAAAACAAGGAAGATATGAAACAATACGATGATACAAAATCAAATAAAGCATTTTCTAAACTTGAGGAAACCATTAAATTACCTGCCACCGCATCTTTCGGAGCTTCTACCTCAGCAATAGTGATAGCATAAGCTTGGACTTGATTCCTTGGCCTGATCTGAGGTAAGTTCCCTTGTCTCTTAGGACATTCATTTTCATAATGACCCCTTTCTCTAAAATTGTATCATTCAACAGTGACAGCCTCTTTATTCCCCTTTCAATCACGATCTTGGTGGCCTTTTTCACCACACTTGTAACAAACTCTCATTCCCTTCCAGCAAGTACCAGGGTGTTTCTTCCCACATTTACTACAGGATGGATATTCAAATTTTCCCTTATTCCCCTTATTTCCATTTCCATAGTGTTCAGCAAATCTCTTCTTCTCTTGCTTTTCTTTAAAGTCATAAGACTTGGATAATTCTTTTTCTGTCTTGATAGCACATGAGACAATATCTTCGTACGATGAGAAGGATTGTGAGACTAATTCTCGATAGAGAAATGGTTTTAACCCATAAAAGAAATGATTAATATTAATTCTTGGGTTATGTATATAATCTGCAGCATGCCTCTCTAACCTTGTAAATTTAGCTTCATACTTTGCGATATTCTCATCCTCCTTTTTCCTCAGACTCAAAAATTGCCTTTCTATATCTGCTCGATGGTCACGTAGAAAGTATTTTTTTAAGAAAAGATCTTTAAACTCCCTCCATTCCATATTTTATACTTCATCATATTCCTTTTTGTTTTGAATCAATGACCACCATTGATCAGTATCTCCAGTGAGGCGGTAAACTACCATGACAACTTTTTCCCTTTCACTACTCCCCAAGGTGTGGAATATTTTCTCTAAGGAATTTATCTATTTCTCAGATACTAATGGATTTTTACTCCCATTAAATGTTTGTGGTTGTTGCCTCATGAAGAGATCTAAAATTGATCCTCAATGTTATGGATCAGGGTGCTCCATACGGGTAAGGTTATTATTCATAACCTGAGTGAGTTGTCCCAGTGTGGTGATAAGCCGATCAGCACCAGTTGTATCACCAACTCCACGATAATTATCTTGAGTAGGAGGGAAATCCTTACATGGAGTGCATGCATTGATGTGGTTTCCATTCCTTCCACTAGGAACCATTTCTAAACAATGGTATAAACTAGATTAGTTTATGAATCGAAATACATAATTCCAAACTTGTAAAACACTTAACATAAACTGAACAGTTTATAGATATAATCCATAATCATAAAAATGTTTTCTTTGAGGAAGTATATACTCATAAACCCTTCATAATGGTTTGTAAAGAAAATGATAATTATCCTAATTATATCCCCCATGAGTGTCATAACCAAGAGTGTATTAGGGCCCGTTGTCGTGCACCAGTTCCCATTCGAGTCTAGATCAAAGCAGTGTTTTCGGGTTTTACCCCTAGGTATATATGTGCCAGAGCCGGCTCTACCTACTCGTATCTAGATAGGGATGTATTTCTTGGAAAACTCACAAAATATCTATAATACCAAAATTCTAGGAAGTTCTTCTATACTAATCCTCAAAGTCTATCTTAGGGTAATGTGCTTTAATCAGAGTTTATCTAAATCTAGATTCCAAGGTTTGTACTAAACTTCCTCTTATACGAACTCTAATACCCCAACCCCAGAAACTCATATTCAGTGCATTATTACGTATCATTGGCATGATCACAAAATATCAAGTCTCGAAAAACCAATTAGTTTAGTAGCCTTGGAAGTACTATATACATTCATAAGGTTTATATTAAATCTTAAAATGGAAAACTAAAACAACATTGTTTCCATAGACAACACTGAGATCTCATAGACTATCCCTGCAGGTTAGTCATAATATACTTCTACGCATCCTGGTAAAAATAAAACATAGAAATGGGTGAGCTCAGATGCTCAGTAAGGATAACAATATAGCAGAAACTTTTATAAATAAGCATAAATATTTAAGAAAATGTATAAGACTAAAACAAAAGCCTTTTAAACTTAAACTTAAGTATAATATGGCAAATATAAAATCAAATAATGTCATTTACTTAATCACATGGATATTCTACTAGTTGAATAATCACATGCAATATCAATAGCCACTTTCATAATGATGGAATGCATAATGCTAGACTTTCATAACCACATAGTCAAGGCCTTGTGCCAAGACTACAAATAATATTTTGTCAAGGCCTTATGCCAAGACACTAGTTTGTCTCATGAGACCTATTAATGCATCGAGGAGATATTGCGGGCTCCACCCGTCACTTACTAATTCTAATGCATTCCTTATATGAAAAGGTTTAAACATAACAAAAAAATCATATTAAAACTAGCATAAGAAATGTCAATACGTTATCCATAAACCATGAATGGTGTAAAAATAACACATCCACAGTCAAACATATCACAAAACCTTCAATACAATATGGAAGTTTTTTATCATAATAAATCAACTTCAAATAAGATTAAAATCCATCAAAGGATGTTGTCATAGATGAAATCAAAACCTTTTTTAGAGAAATTTCTATTTTGAAATAATTTAAGGAAAAATTTATTTTGAAAATATTATTATAAGATTATAAGGGAATCTTCTATGATGTTATAATGGTGGAAAATAGGCGCACCTGCCATATAAGTTAAAAAAACATTCTTACCTTAAATTTGTCGAAAAGGTCAAAAGTACCTTGTTTGGAAAATGACGGAAAGATTCCTTTCAAAACATATAAGGTCAGATAAGGGTATAAATGACTTTAACCCATTGTCTATTAAATAGTAAAAATGTTTTGAAATACATTTTTAAGAATCATGGATGTGGATGATAAAGAGGTCCCAGTAGATAATTGCGTATAAACAACCTTGGATAATGAAGAGATTGTGAAATTAACCCTTACCTTGTACTTTCCTTGGTCAAGGGTAGGTTAACCTCATATTTAATGGTGAAATAATTGTTATTAAATTATACAAGAATCATATACATTAATATGATATCATATATGATGTTTTAATATTTCTTTGTTAATAATATTTTAGTATTACCGTCGTTTCGGGCGTTAACTGATTTGTTTTCCTTTATATGATTTGTTACATAAGTAATGTTTGTTATGGATAGGATTCATCTTATTCATATTTAGAATGATATTAAGTCTTTAAAATTATTTTTAATCATCTAATGAAAATTATTCTTGAATGGATACGATGGGGAATGAATCTCATTGCGTTCGTGGAGACGGTAATCCGTACATACGCACGAGCGACAATATCATTCTTTTGATATTAAAATAATATATAGTTGGATGTTATATCATATAAACAGAATCATTATCATGTTATATTTATTATTTACATCATTTATACTCTTTATTATACCAATTAAAATGATGAAGTATTTGAATAACAAACTACACCACGACGTAGAGACGGTAAGCCGTACGTACGCACGTATGGGGACATATCATTAAAAGGATGGATAGAATAATGAATATGATTGTACCATATTTATAATAACATCACAGTATATATAACATACCAGAGTTATTATTTTATAATGGAAACAACAAGGAAAGAAGAAGTGGAAGAAGAAAGGAACTTGAAAGAGGTGATTAAATATTTACCTCTTCTTAGGGTTCTTCCTTTTGATTTGATAAAAAGGTATCCTTAGGTTAGCTTTATAACTAAATTAAGGCCTCTAGGATGAAGGGAGTATAGTTGAGAGGGTATTTGGTCAGGGTTTGGCCAAGATAAATAGCTTTGATGGTGTGAATTAGAGATAGGGGGAGTGCCCTTTTATAAGAGGGGTGAGGGGAACCTTAGGAAAAGCTAGAAATATTATTTTATAATAAAATAATTTTCGGTTTCTAATGGCTCAAAAATAAATTATTTAAATTATAAGGTGGTGATGGGTCTAAAAACACTCAACTAATAGGTTTTAGACAAGTTTCAGTCACTATATTAACCTTATCTTTTATATTTAACTCTTAGTTAAATAGTTTGACATTTACCATGTCTCTTTGTATTTTTATATTATATGGTTAATAAACTTACTATATACTTATAAGAGAACCCCAGTTGGTTCATTAATGATACACCTATCATTATATGAGTCTTTTTTCCAAACCTTATATTTTTAGGAATAGAATATCAATTAATAATATAATATATATTTTTTAACTCTTTTATGTCAATTTTGACACTATTTGGTATTTTGTTTTTGCTAAATTCATAACAGCATTATTACATCAAAAAGAATTAATCTAACCAACCCTAACATGTCATATTAACCTAGAAAATTAGTTTAATTCTTAAAAAGTCTCTAATTAAATTTATTTTGATATTTATAATATCAATTATTTTAATATTTCATTAATTAGGTAATTACTGTATCATCATTGTTTCATAAATAAATTAAATTATTTAACGTCTAAAAAATATAAATAAAATACCATTATGTAGAAAATATTTTTATATTTATAATTAATATTTATAGTCTAATTTATCTTATGTGTAACCCTGTGTTAAAAATGGTTTAGTTATTAAACTTTGAATTTAATACTTTTAACTCTTCTTTGAATTAAATAATAATAAATGTCCTAATCTAATCCAAGTGGACCTAAAGGATCATATTTTATTCCTAAGGTTGTTTTTGGTCGAATTACCCTTATCCAGTAGAATTAGGACATGTTTTAGGGTAATAATAATATCATTTTTACCCTTAAATACCCTATTTACTTTTAACTGTGGTAAATAAAAGTAAAAAGTTACTATTCACCAAAAATTGTTTTCATCTTATTGAATAAAATTTTTCTTACTGATATCAATCATGTCTCTCATATTTTTTAAATTCAACTCACAGAAGTGGTAAAATTAAGTTTTATGTAAATTTGCAAATGCTCCTAGGAGATGGGTAAAAGACGGTGAAAAGTTCAATAAAATTTTTATATATCTAAAATTATTATAAACTGACTCTAATGAATTACATTGAACTTATATAGGTATTATGTATATATTTTGACCTAAAATAAATTTAAATAAAATAAATAATTATTTAAATAAAAATTTGATTTTAAACTATAACTCAGTGTTTTTCACTATTCATCAAAAATTGAAAGTTTTCAGAAAAATACCAAAAATTCACCCTAAGCGAATTTCGATACTAAAAATCAAAAAATGAAGTCAATTTTGAAAGATAAAATTTATAAAAGTTCAAAAAGTGGGTATTACTATTCATAACGGCTAGTTTGATTGGTTGTGGTGTGTTAGAACTCAAAGTTGCGTACAACGTAAGCTATTGCATTATTCAAATGGAAACGTACCATGGAATCTTGGGGTATTAAAAATCACACTTTAAATTCATTTAAAAAATAGTGAAACTTAATAATGCTTCATACTATAGAAGTATGTGAATGGATTCTAGTCTAGCAACTGGATTTAACATTTATTTATCATTTATTCCTTCTTGTTTATTATAACCCTTTGTAATAATTCTTGCTATATTTCTACGAATAATTATATTTTCATTATGTTTGTTTTAAAAACCCCAATTTACAACAATTATAGAAGAATATTTGGGGAATTCAACTAAAGTACAAACTTGATTTCTATCAAACAAATTGAGTTTATTCTGCATTTCTTTTATCTAATCTTAATCACCTAGATCCTCATTAGGAGTCTCTGGTTAGAATTTTGATAAGAATACACAATGTATATATTCATTTCTTTAGGAACTTATAGTTTTAACTGGTTGGCCTACATCACCGGTGATATTATCACTAGGATGATTCCTAAGTATTTTCATTTTTTGTGGATTTAAAAAAAAATCTTCAGCAACATGTTGAATTTCTTCTTGAGATATAACTTTAAAAAAAATCTTTAATATTTCTCTCATGTGAAGAATTTTACAACATGGATTGAAAATTATTTTTAGTAAAATCATCTAAAGATGTCGTTTCAGGTTGTTTGAAAACAAAAGGATCAGTTTTATAGAAAGAAATATAACTATAGATATTTTCTATCATATAACATAACAAAGTATTTCTAACTCGATATTTGAGTTGATATTCATCTTTCTCCTCTTTAGTAAATTTTGTAACTTATTTGTTAGGAATTTTATAATCTTCTTAGGCATAATAAAGTTGTATGATCTAGTGTTTATAATGAAGAGTCTTCATTAAATCCCTCTAATATTCATAATCAACACCATCAAAGATAGGTGGTCTACTAGGATTCATATTTTCCAATGTCGCGGTGTAAAAAACCTTCATCTTATAAAACAAGTATACTCTTTGATACAAAACGCATTATTGTAACAAATATAAAAGTAGAACCTCCTCTGATGCCAATTATAAGATCAAAAGAGTATTTTTTTACGACAAGATGGGGTGAATTATAGTTTATAAAATAAAAATTACAATTTTATTAACCTCATTATAAATTTATTTTGGAAAAATATTGTGTCTTATTTATAAGAAATTAATCAGACAAACTTTTGTATCGATACTTTATATTATCATATTTTAGGTAAATTTTATAATATTCAATATAGTCTTTCCTTAATACATGCACAATAGAAATACACCTGTAAAAAAGTAAAACAAAACTTATAAAGTGGGTAAGGAAAAAACTTATATAAATTTATAATAAAGATCAACACTTTAACCTTAAGTGTTATGGAAGTAAATGACCCTAACTTTAGGTATCCATGGTTTTAACCAAACTGTAAAGGTTTATCTTCCTTTAACAAGGAATCCTTTGATACTAGGATCAGAATAACTTTTATTTCACAAGCCTTGGGAACCCTTGATCAAAAAGATTGGTAACCTTTGTCTTCCTAAACCTCAGAATCCCTCGATCACACCATATTATAAAAATGACTATTACAAGATCAAAAATTATTAAGGCATTTATAAGAGATAACTCACACTGATTTCTTAAGAAAAGGACACTTTAAGAGATTAAAATGAAGTGATCTCAAAGTAATAAGATGTTACAATAAGATTCACAGTAACTTTAGATTGTCGATGATGTAAAATATCCTTCGTAATGTCTCAGTTTTTTGGAGTAGGTCAAAATCCTCTCCCTTTTTGAATTTTTGGAATCGATGGCTATTCCAATTTCTTTTTCAATCATCAGAACCTAATTCCAAGTTTTACTTCAACTATATATCTTATTTTTAGATGGGTTTAGAGGCTTGACAAGTTCCTCAGGTGTTCGAATGGGTTTTGGGTGCATCGGTGGCCCGAAGGTCCTATTTTGGAAGTTGTAGGTCAAGGTACACAATTTAGGTAAATCGTGTGGCCTATCCCAGATAACCATGCATCCAAATTTTTAACTACCACATACTTTAGAAAACTTTGTGGGTTGGGTCACATGACTGTGGGCGAAGCTATGTAGTTTTTTCATATAGATTCCGCACGGTTTTCACATGGTTTGGAAAAATGGGTGGAAACTACATGAGTAGTGCCACTTAGGTAGTACCCTCACATTTTAGCCTACATGGTTTTTGTATGCTTTGGAAAATCATGCAAGATAATCATGTTGCCTCTTAAAGGGGTGAAAAATTAGTTTTTCCCTCTCATTATTTCTTCTTTTCCTCCCTCTTTTCTCCTCCTTCTTCCTCCATGGGTTGTGCACAACAGGGATCCCCTACCTTTTCTTCTTTCGACTAGGGTGTGAGTTAACTCCTTTATCCAAGATCAAATTCATCTACCATCATTTTTATTGTAATCATCTCAGTAAGGATCTCCTCACCCAATCCTCTTTTCTCTATTTCCCTCGCCTCACGAAACGCTAAATTTGTGCAATCTGTTTTCCCCTATTTTTAGGGTGTTCATCAAGATCTATGATTTCTTCCAAACCGCTTTGATTTATAGGCTAATACCGGACATGACTATTTCTATGACTCCAAGGTAGGTGGTTTATACCTTTCATTTTTCACCATTGTGTTGACCGAGAAAGACCCCAAAATTTAAATAGTTGTTTTTAATTAATTAATTGGATCTTATGGCATGTCGTTGGACATTCCCAAACCATGTGTATTGGTGTGAGGATAGGTTAGAGGATGTAGACCAATTGGGAAGGTTAGGCGGGTGTGTTTGTTTAATTAAATTAAATTTTTTTATTAAAATTGAAGTGAGTTATATAAATTCATTAATTGTTCTATAATAATGAGATCTATGGGATCATGTCGGGCTTGGCCCGAGGTATGAAATGTTGATGGACATTTGGAATTGAGGCAGTGGAACCATCAGGATGGGATTGTCCTAGGTTACTTGGTTGATGTGATCATCGGTTGGGTGACATGGTCATTGTTTAAGGCGGAAAGGTCTCCAGATTGAGGGCATGGCCCGTGATATTGGATGGAAAAAACATCATATTTGAGTGACATGGTCACAGGGACATGAGGTGTCGGTTAGATGTGGATTAGATACTATTTTTGGTGATTTACACTCACTCGTGATGGCCAAAGTTCCAATTGGATTCATGTGCACACAAGTTGACTCAGTGATGAGATGTTTTTGACCACTCATGTGGGTAAAGGCTCCCGGTAGTGCGGCTTAGGTAATTTTTGTGGGGTTTATTTCTATATAAATCCATGGTGAAGGTGAAGATCCTTCAGATGATAGTGTTAAGGCTATCAGTTAGGGTAGAGGTTCGTTGTATTGAGGTCGTTGGGCCTGGACTATTTATAGAGTATGGAGATCATTGTTCATCGGGATGTCATTCTATGAGCTGATGGTGATTTCACTTTGAGGATAGATACCATTGTTCCTATAAATTTTGGGCTTCAAAATGATGGGTTCTTTTGAGAAGGGGTCTTAGGGGATAGATAATTTTGTTTGGGTGTGCCTTTAGGATGTCAGATTACTTGATTTCATACATGAGGTGTTGGTTGGCATGAGGTGTCGGGTTACTTTATTGGAGGTGGAACTTGAAGGTTCACCTTGGGCTATTTGATATCAGGGAATAACATAGGCCATGGGCCAAGGATTCTCTCCTCTTCAGTGATTTTATCATTGGACGAAGTAGGTGACATCTTCCTGGTAGTTTTTGAGCACCATTGAAGTTTATTTGTTTTAATTAAATTTCATGAGTTGTTGTCCTTATTATATTACACACCTACTTAAACACATATTTTGGTTATACACACATGGGTGGTACCCTACTGAGAATCATTATCACACCCTACACATGCCCTTTGAGATATGTTTAGACTTTATTCTTTTACATTCAGGTAAGGTTTCGGGATCTAGAGATGGATCCTAGTTTGAGTTGGCATGGATAGATGGCAAGGGACCTTGAGGTTCCTACCTCATTTTTAGATTTCCTTTTTTGTTTTCTTTTCTGTTTCAACATGCTTATATGTATGTATATACTATCGTAATCCATTGGAATCCCCTTATGAATATTTTATTTTATTACTTTTATTGGATGCATGCTCTGTTTTAGTAGCTGCAAGTTCTATCTTGGTTTTTTATTTAATTATTTTACTATTGTTCATTATGCTTTCATTATTGCATGCTTCGATTGGGATTATACCATTGGTGATTCTGGTTCAAGTCTAATGAGTCTTTATTTCTATTTCATGCCATATTTATCACTACTCGGACCATTTCTATATCATACCTTGAGGGTATAGCCTCCCCACTTTTCCCTCTTTATACCCTCACTGTTAGTCATCAGCCTTTGGCATTTGAGGAGGTGCGCTTAAGGTTAGTGGAACCCAGCCCAATAGTACTGTTCAGGTGTCTAATTAGGTCATAGATTCTACAAGTGGTATTAGATCAGTTCTTGAATGGGAATTGGTATCAACATTCATCTAACTATTAAGGATATCAAATGATTCTCTTTTCTACTGGTCTTACTATTTGGGTTATGGTAGACTGGAGATTAGGATGTTGTTGGAATTGGGTTAATAACTTATGCTTGGGTGCATGTAGCCCTAGGAACAGGGGATGGACCAAGTTACCAGTGGTAGTAATTACTATTAAATTTTTCTCATTTTACAATTTATATGATTTCCACCTTGATTGGTGAACTTGGGATGTGAATTGTTATCTGTTATGACTTGTTACCTTGGGCTGGTACAACAAGGAATGTGAAACCTTGGCCTAGGAAGGCAAGGTGTGTTTTTTATGCTTGTTATTGTTTTTTTAGGAACATAATAGGATTTTTTAAATTATATATTCATGTGAATATGATATAAACTACCTGTGATTGTCATTGGGGACCTAGATTGTACTAAGAGGGGTTTGGTTGTCTAAATTGTCAACAAAGGGAACTAAGTTGTGTTTTACTGCCAAGCTTCTCTTTGGTGTCATCTTACTCAACCATATTAGGCAAGTGGACCCAATGGGATCTGTTTGTGATGTGTTACATATATTCAAATTCATGGTACTAGATCTTATAAGAGTAGGTAGGGACAGTGGCATAGGGTGATGTTGATCACTGGGTAGGTCGAAGTGGTTATCATTTTGAGGCAACCTGGTTTGTCAGGACAGGCATGGATTGGAGCATATTTGATACTTGGATCTGTTGAGGGAGAGTAAGGAGTCCATGAGGATGGGATGTCGTGTGGCATGGTTGCGATGGGGGAAAGTAAGGGTGGTGATTTGAGGCTTTCTGTTACTGATTTCCCTATCTACATTATATATATATATATATACATATATGTTATCTGGGTTGTATGGTCATATAATGGTATTCAATAGGCTTCCTCCTAAATGGATCGGATGGATCATCGGGTAGTTGATAGTTTAGTGTTGTAGGGGAATGAGAAAGTTGAGAACCCTGAGGGTCGGGCAGAACATGTTCCACGGGTATAGTCTCATGAAAAGGTTCCAGTACGGGTAGGGTTTCCTCCAAGTTTGACGGCCTTTGGGTCATGGTTGGATGATCGACTCAGAGAGAGCCTAGTTTGAGTTATCTAGGGTATCAACATAGGTTCTCAAGGACTAAAATCTTTGATGGAATATCTGACTCAGGAGTTTCAGTTGCAACACTCACCGCTATTCTAGGTTTAGGGTGGTCCATAAGTGGCTGAGAACTGGATCGAGTCCATGTAGATGATTTTCGAGTAGTTAGAGATGCCTCCAGGGAGGAGGGTGAAACTATAAATGTACATTATTAGGAGATAAACTAAGAAATAGTGGGACATAAAGGTATAGGCAGGAAGACATGAGGTACTAGCCTAGAAAAAATTTGAAGTTATTTTCTTAGAGCATTTCTTCCCAGATATGTTGAGGGTGGAAAGAGATCAGGATTTCTTAAGCCTTCGGTAGGGTGACATGTTCGTCATGGACTATGAGGAAAAGTTCACCTAATTGTGTCGATTTGAACCCAATATGGTGTGTGATAACACTTTGAGGGTGAGTAATTTCAAGGATGGTTTATGACATTATATTTGGGTGCATTTAAACATATTTAGGTTAGCCTCATTGTCAAAGGTGGTGAAACAAACGCTCATAGATGAGGTAAACTTAATGGAAAAATCATACTCGATCTAGGTAATGGCTTCAAGTGATTTTAGTGGTGATGCTTCAGATAACTAGAAGTGGGGTTGAAATGAGTTCCAGTATGAAATTCAGGCCAAGGACTCAAGAAGACCACCTCATAGTGGGTCATCTGCAGTTTTCTTTCAGTGTGGGTAGCCAAGACATGTTTGGAATCACTGTGAGTGGCCTCTAAAGGAGTTTCATGCATGTGTATAGGTCGGTAATCTCAAGATTTTCTATAGGAATCCTTCTCCAATAGTAAGAAATCAGGGATTGGGTCAGACTCAAGGTTCTAAAATTGGACCAGGAGCAGTACTAGGTGATGATAGTCGAGCTTCAAATACACACAAAGGTAATGGCAGAGACAACAGGACCCAGAAGTGGGGTCAATTCCCAATGGATGGTGTATCACCACAATGTGTTCAAGCTTCAGGTAATTGGTCTTTAGGCCAGGTGCATGTTGTGAAGCTTCCAGGGGCTGAGTAGGTTGGTGAGCTGAAAATGGTTAGAGGTACACCATGGGTGTAGCCATGTTTTTATTTTACTTTGGCATGGCCTATTGAGGCATGTATTTTTTGGGTGTACATCATGCATGGGATGTAATTATGGACTAACCAGCTACTGGTTAGTAGGTTGGCATCATATCATATGTGTTATATATATATATATATGAGGAGTGTGGCACCAGGGATTATATGTGATCATCATTGGGTGTATGTTTATTGAGGTGCATGGGCCCCGAGGCATCGAGAAGATGTGGGTTACTTGAGGTGTGTTAGAATCAGGTCATCATTGTGATGTGGTATTTGATTGAGGTTCGAGGAACGGGGTTTTATTTGAGCATCTAATGTGATGTGGGACCTCATTTGTGCCATGTGTGACATGGGCATGAGGCGAGCATTGATCCAATGTGAGAATTTTATGGGTTTTTGGAATGACATGGGAGAACCTAATGAGGTGAATGAGTGACGATGCATCACAAGAGGAATTGAGTCATGGGATGGTCTATGGGCCATTTTTTTGTTTGAGTTTTGGGTTGAGATGTGGTCGGGGTAGGTCACTTCAAAGGTGGGAATCCCCCTTGAGGTAGTTGACTTATACCCTTTTGACCAAGGTATTATGGGTTATTTTTACTAGTATGGGTATGTTCGGTACCATATCTAGGTTTTTTTATAGCTCGGGGATGGGATATGTTAAGGTGGGGAAATTGTAACATCCCAGGCTTTTTGAGCGGGTCAAAATCCTCTCCCTTTTTGAATTTTTGGAACTAGTGGCTATGGCAATTTCTTTTTCGATCATCAAAACCTGATTCTGAATTTTTCATCAACCCTATATATTTTTTTGGATGGTTTTAGAGGGTTTGAAAGTGTCTCGGGTGTTCGGATGGGTTTCTGATGCATTGAAGGCCCAAAGGCCTTATTTTGGAGGTTGCATGTCAAGGCGCACGGTTTAGGTAAACTGTACAGCCTATCCCAGCTAACCATGAATCCCAATTTTGAACTAATGTATGGTTTAAAAAACTATGTAGGTTGGGCAGCACGGTCATGCATGAAGCTCTGCAATTTTTGTAGAGAGATTCCGCATGGTTTTCACACAGTTTGAAAAACTGTGTGAAAGTTTCATGGGTAATACCACTTAGGTAGTACCCTCACACTATAGCCTTTACAGTTGTCACACGGTTTGGAAAACCATGCGAGATAACTGTGCAGACTCTTAAAGGGGTGAAAATTCAATTTTCCCCTCTCTTTATTTATTCGTTTCCTTCCTCTTTTCTCCTCCTTCCTATGTGGGTCATGCGCAACAGGGACCCCTCTCCTTTTTCTTCTTCCAACTAGGGTGTGAGGTATCTCCTTTTTCTGAGCTCTGATTTTTCCTCCATCGATTGCATTAGATCCACCTCAGTAAGGCTCTCCTCACCCATGCCTCTTTTCTCCTTTACCCTCACCTCATAGACTGCTAAATCTGTGTGATTTGTTTTGACCTATTTTCAAGGCATTCATTGGTAACTCTTATTTCTTCCAAATCACTTCAATTTAGAGGCTAATACTGAATGTGCCTACATCTATGACACCAAGGTAGGTGGTTCATACCTTTCTTTGTGTTTTCATGAGCGTTTGCGGGGCGCGGATTTTAGCGTGCCATTATATTGACCGAGCGAGGCCCCAAAATTTAATTAGTTGTTTTTAATTAATTAATTAGACCTTATGAAATTTCGTTGGACATTCCCAAACCATGTGTATTGGTGTGAGCCTGGGTTGGAGGCCATATACCACTTGGGCGAGTTGGTCGGGTGTGTTTGTTTAATTAAATTGAATTGTTTTATTAAAATTAAAGTGAATTATATAAATTAATTACCTATACTATACTGATGAGATCCAAGGGATCATGTTGGGCTTGGATTGAGGTTTGAAATAGAGATGGCCATTTGTAATTGAGGTGGTGGAACCATCAAGATGTGATTCGCCCGGGTTACTTGGGTGATGTGTGTTGGAGTTGGTTCCCTAGAACCAACTTATTTGTACTTTATGATAAACATGTATTCATTGTTTGAATATTAATAAACTCCTTATCACATAATGATTGTTCTTATTCATAACATGGCATGTGATAATTTCATAAGAGTAGTTGTCGCACTAAAAGGTCATAGCAGTTCCCCACTATGATGAGAACCCGGAAGTGCTACGACATTATTCTTGAATATATTTTCTATAGATGAATGATATCATTTTAAGAACACAAATGATACAAGCTATCAGTGGTTGAGACGCATAGGACTTCGAGGAATCTTCACATGGTGTACGCCCTTGGTAATATCCAGTAGGATATTATTAGAACGAGACCCGCCAGTAGGAAATCCACATTTCTATATGTCATTGGATGTTCCTATCTACGGAAATGTGTATTGATCCTTAGACTTTAATATTATTATTAATTAGTATTATGAGTTGAGAACTTAGATATATTGAAGAAAATTGTGATGACATATGTTCACGGTGAGGTAGGATATGTTGGGTGCCTCATGAGTAATATTTCATTAATGAATAATGTGAGAAAGGATTTATCCCTTTTGTTCTTTAATAAAAGTTAATATTGCATTCCCTTTTATGGAAATGATATAACCTAAATAAATCCATGACTAAGGTGATCAATAGGCAAGTTATATTTCTGGAAATTCAAAGAAAGAGATATCGAGTGTATGGGTTGATGGTACTAGCATGCAACCTACTCAATTTGAGATATTGTGATAAAAGAATTATATTACACAGTAAGTGTTCATTCAAGGTGATATGTCATTGAGGTGTTAACTAATTTCTATATGGGTGTCTTGGTGTGTTTCTAGACACTAACCTCAAACTTTAAGTTTCTTCGCCTAATTCCACTAAGAAAGAGGCATAGAAGGTCACACACTAAATGTATCTAGAATCTCAGTTAAATAATATATTATTATTTATTATTTAACAGGTTTAATAAATATTACTTTCTTATGTGGTTTAATAATTATTCATGTATTCTTGATCACATTTATCTCGTCACTAGTTATTCGAGAGAATATATTATGAGAGGAATATTTAATAAATATTTATTTTCTATTTAGTGAATATAATATTTATTTATTTATTGTAGATTAATGAAGTGATATTTATTTAATAAATAAATAGACATTATTCAAGGCCTGGTAAATAATGTGAAGGAATGGAAGACTGAGTTTAATGGTCTAGGGATAAATAATAATAATGAATATTATTTAATTAAATAATATTTAATTATAATTCGCAAGTTAAGTATGTGTTGAGAAATAATAATATTACTATTATTATTTGATATAGGGTTTTTCTATGATTAAAAAAATAATAAGGGCACTTGTGAAATTATTTTATTTTAACCCTAGAAATATAAATACCCAATTATATTATTTTATCATCAGCCTATTCGGTTGTGCACAAAAATCTTGGAGAATCCTCTAAAGACTAGAGATCTCCCTTCTCCAATAATTCTCCCAAGAATGGTGAGCAATCCTTTTCCACCAAATCAAGAAGAACATTTGGGAAGCGATTCTAGAGGTGATCAAGTCAAACGATGCAAGCACAAGGATCTTCTGTGCTAGAACTTGGAGACTCCTTCGGTGATGTATGGAGATTCTTGGAACATGTGTGGATCATTGCTAGAGAAAATATACAATTGGTTTCTATAACGCAATGATGGTGCACCACAGATCTATCTCCGAACTCATCAATGAAGAAATAATTCCTTAGAGGTAATTCTTTATCTAATTAAATTAATTATAAAAAATATGTGTTTATCTATTCTCTCTTGGATCCGAAGCAATTCTTTATTGTCTATTTCTTTTATTCAACTCTGTGGATCATGGTGTTCATCATCATATAGATCTCAAATTGGTCATCGATTCTATAAAAAGAAAAGTTGGGCACCGCCCATCGCATGCTTCCATTGTGCCTAGAACCAGCAAGTGGTATCAAAGGGGATATATAATTATTTATAATTGTTTAAAAATTGTTAGTAATTTACGCATTTGTAATTTAGTTTTTCAATTAGAGTTTAATCATTCTTTTAATCTAAATTGTGAGATATTATTCGTCCACATTAATTTATTATAGATCTAATTAAGATGTTTAATTTTTTTTTTTTGACTAAAATAAAATCGATGAACTCATCTGAAGGAGCCGAAGATTCTACTCATATAACACAATAGTACACACCATGTAACTAGTGTTACATGTCATGTAGTTTTGTTCAATGCACCATGAGTTAATTCGGTAATTACTCAACCCATGTGAATTAATGACATGTAGTGTAGTTAATTATTACTCCATGTATTGATCGGGACAGACAGTTATACGGTCAACTAGAGTATATGTCGTGTAGCCCATGTACCTAGCGTGTAGTCCCTTTGCATCAAAGATGGTTCATGTATTCAATACATGGCCTACCTAACTGGTGACCATGTAACACATATTCAACACAACGTGTGGCCCATTGGAAATTCCATGTACTCCAAATTTTTTGAGGCACATACTACATGTTGAGTACCTAGGCATGTGTCTCAGATAGATGGTGAGAGGTGTACACATCATGTATATCGGATCTACATGTCGTGTACTTATATCAAGTTATGCATACTTAAAATTTATTTATTTTACTATGAAAACCTTGAGACATGTACTTGCGTGTGGTTTTAAATATAGGACATGCCATGTGATAGGTTTTAATATAGATAAATATTTAAATGTTTAATTAATATATATGTAATGTTCAAGATCTTCATATCATGTATGAGTCATATTACAAGTTGTTACTCTGCATTCATTGAAGCATAAAAGGTGACTAAAAAATCATGTAATTTTTGTAATCATACATGAAGTACATGTCGTGAAAGTATATGATAAGTCGTGTATACCATATGTCATGAGAGTCAAACAGTATATGAGTATAATATATGTTGGGTAGATTTGGATAGGTATTCATCGTGTTTCCTCCAAGGTATATTTATGTACAAGGTTAATTTTAAATGAATATATTTAATTTGTTTAAAATTTTAATAGATGAGAATCTCAAGGAAATTTAGATAAGAATTAAGATAAAAGTATTTATTAATTAATGATAATAATTAATCGATTTGAGCATGATTTATCTTAAATTAGAACAATTAAGAATTGAATTCTAGTTTTATTAAATGTGTAATTATTTTCATGAATGTAGATGATCATGATCTAGACGAGACCTTTTGTATGTGATTGGTTTCATTTAATTTATTATTAAATTAAATTGTTGGCATGTGTGCCTTCTCTCCTCATTATTATGTAGGGCATGTGTGCCCATTGTTTATTTTATGTAAACCCCTTTCCCCCTCACTTGTGTGTGAGTAAAAGGAATATGTAATATATGGATCTCTCAAACTAGTGGAGGCAGTTCAAGTTAGGAGCCAAGGCGAAACCAATCCAAGGAGATACAAAGGTGGAAATGTGAAAAGTTGTAAACACGAACTACAATTGGTTCAAGGTGTTTCTCCTTTAGGTCAACGATTAGTTTATCAACCACTAGATAGACTAACCATTATTATAAGATCATGATTATACCCTTTATTTTATTTTTTTCAGTTTCATGTTTATTTCATTATGGATGTTTTGTCACGATCACATAATTAATGAATTAACAAGAATGCAATATGGAACTAATATAAACTGTCTTATGCGTAAATATTATCTAAGACATAGTTAATCACTTAAGTAACCCCACTTAATATTAATAATCATTTGATAAAGATAATAATTGTAAATTTATGCATAAAAGGATAAAATAACTCAATAAAATATTAAGTCAGTATAGCCTTCCATTACTTCGGTTAGAATCGAACCATAGTTCAAAGTGCTTGACCAGCCAAAGTTGGGGTGCTTTCAATTATTAGGGAATTATAACATGAGGTTTTTGGGTTGACTTAACTTGGTTCACATCAATGGTTGACTACCAAAGTAGGACTTGGTATAAATAATAGGAAAAGGTTGAGGAAATCTAAATTAATTATTTCAGGATTGGGGATTCCACTCAACAGATCAAGGAATTGTGAGTTAATGTAGTTGGCATTTAGAATGCCTACCTAAAACCATTCGAGTTTCTTGACCAACCAAAGTTGGGGTAATGAGAATTAGAATATGGATCATTTACACTTTAATGTCCAAGAAACAAGACATTTTGAATCCAATGGTGAGGGATATTGGGTTTTGATAAAATAGTGGGAAACTAATAAATATAATATTTATTTATTTGTCTAAATTTTATCAGATAAAGTACTAAAATTATTCTTATTGTAATTTGTAGAAATATAATTAAAATGACATCAAACATATCATTGTGATCTACAATTGATAAGGAAAACCTTCTCATTGGCACTAATTTCTAGGAGTGGCAAAGGTACCTATGATTCATCATTCGCCATGAAATAAAATTGTATGTACTGGAAGAACCATTACCGGTTGCACCTGAAAATTAGGCAAGTGATGAAGAACTATCTCTCTATGAGAAACATCTAAATGATGCTACAGATGTTTAGTTATTCATGCTATTATCCATGTCTAATGGGATTTTAAAGCAACATGAGGATATGGATGTCTATAGCATGATGTCTCACCTTAGATATATCTATCAAGAGAAGGAAATACAAGAGAGGTATGAGACCTCTAAGGATTTTTTTTATAACTAAGATAGGAGAGTCCACACCAGCTGGGCCTCATGTAGTCAATAGTATTGGCTACATTAAATTCCTGGACATCATTAGGGATTAAATTTCTAGATGAGTTTCATATAGATATCATACTTTCATCACTGCCCAAGACCTTCTCCAGATTTATTATGAATTATAATATGAGAAATAATGAGAAGAATTTTTCAAAACTTATGATCTTGATTCTCCAAGTTGATAAGGACATGGGGCGTAACAAACCCATAGTCCTTATGGTGAATAAAGAAAATGAAGGACAAGGAAAAGGGTCCCAAGACTTATAAATAGCCTAAAGATCCTGAGCACCATCCTACCAAGAAGAATAAGATCCAGAGGTGGGGAAAGGAAAAGGAGGTAGCGTTTTTTTCATGTGTAAAGTCAGGCCACTGGAAGAGGAACTGCACCTAGAAGCAATGGGAAGCTAAACGTGTGTTCTTTATCGAGTGAAATATTTCCATTTCTACACATTGGGTATTAGATATAGATTTTGGTACTCACATCTATATCCAAATGTAGAAACCAAGTAGATTTATAAATATTTCTATAAGAGAGGTGGATTTGAGAGCTGCTAATGAAGAAAGGCTAGCTTCCCTAGAAATTCGTGACTACAAACATTCATTACTAACAGGAATGATTTTTGGTTTTAAGTGATTGTTATTATGTACATATAGTTACCAAAAACATAATTTCTATGTTGTTTTTAGATACGGATGGTTTTATTTTCAAATTTGGAAATAAAATTTGTTTCATTTATAAGGAAAACATATGTTATGGTATGACACATTTAAATAACAGTCTTTATATATTAAATCATGAAAACCAAGTGTTGGAAATCGATAACAAATCATGTTCACATGACTCATATAACACTCAGCTATGGAATCACCATCTTGGCTATGTAAACGAGAATTGTTTGACAAATCTCTGTTAAGATAGCTATCTAGACTCTTCTAAGCTAAAACCACTTGATAGATGTCATGATTGTTTACAAGGGAAGATGACCAAGCCACCATTTTTTGGATAGGGTGAAAAGTCCATATAGATTTTAGTATTGGTACACACTGATGTGTGTGGACCATTTCCAATAGAATATAGAGGTGGATATTCATACTTCATAAATTTTAGTGATGACTTAAGTAGATATGGATATATCTACTTGATGAGGTATAAGTCTGGGTACTTTGATAAATTCAAGGAATTAAAGAATAAAGTATAGAATCAACTTGGTAAGAAGATAAAGAAGCTTCGATCATATTGAGGGATGAATATCCTAACCAAGAGATCATCGAATTTCTATGGGATTTTGGGATTATATCTCAACTCACACCAGCTTATACACCATAGTGGAATGGTGTTAGTGAAAGGAGGAACCATAACGTGTTGGACATGGTAAGGTTGATGATAATTCATGCAAATATTCCATTATCCTTTTGGGGGTATGCATTAAAAATTGTGGCATACACATTAAATGTAGTACCAACTAAAGCGGAAAATGGAATTCCCTTAGAGATATGGTGTGAAAAGAAACCCATTTTATTGCATACATGTGTATGGGGTTGCGAGGAATTTTTTAAGACCTTCTCAGGAAACAAACAAGCACCTTGGGGCACGAAGTGTATCTTTATAGGGTATCCTAAGGAAATAAAGGTATACTACCTATACAACCCCTCAGACAAGAAAGTGATTGTCACTAGACAAGACATCTTTCTTAAGAGGGAGAAAATATTCCAAAAGGATAGAGGGAGAAAGATTGAATTCAATGAATTTAATGCTCAAGATACACAAGATTTGGTACAGGAATAGATTCCATAGGTCCTCATGGAAGAAGTGGTTCCTGAAACACAAGTATTGTGTATGAGCATAAGAAAGGTAGGAGAACCAAAGAGATATGGTTTTCCAATCACCAAAGATGTTAATTCATTATTGGTTGACAATGATGAACCTCTCTCCTATAAGGAGGAATTAGAAAGCTCAAAATGTTCAAAATGGTTAGAAGTTATGAATTCTGAGATGGATTCCATGTATTAAAACCAATTTTGTGTTTTGGTCGATGTGCATGTTGATGTAAATCCTGTTGGATGAAAATGGGTATTCAAGAGGAAACTATACATGGAAGGTAAAGTAAGTACCTATAAAGAAAGGCTAGTGGCTAAAGGTTTTAAACAGCATTAAATAATTTACTATGATGAAACATTTTCACTAGTTTCCATGTTTAAATCTATTAGAATCATACTTGTTATAGCATCTTACCATGACTATGATATTTAGTATATGGATGTAAAAATTTCATTCCTTAATGGGAACCTTTAGGAAGATGTCAATATGACACAACTAGAAGGGTTTGTGACTCTAGGTAATGCCAAAAGTATTTTCAAGTTGTATAGATCCATTTATGGATTGAAGCAAGCATACAGGCCATGGAAAATTTGATTAGATGAATCCATAAAAGAATTTGGTTTCATTAAGAAAAAATGTGTGCCATGTGTTTACAAAAGGTTTAATGGGAATGTGGTCATTATCCTAGTAGTATATGTTGATGACATATTACTTATTATAAATGACATACCAGTCTTATAGTCAGTTAAGGACTGGTTAAACAAGTGTTTCTCCATGAAGGACTTAGGTGAAGCAGCCTATATTCTAGGGATCAAGATAATTTGTGATAGATCCAAGGGGCTATTTGGACTAAGTCAAAGCACATATGTTGACCAGATACTAAATATATTTAATATGGAACAATCCAATAAGGGATTGGTTCCAGTGTCACGTGGTTTACAACTTTATAAGAAAATGTGTCCCCGTACACAATAAGAGAAAGAGAGAATGAGTAAGATCCCATAAACTTCAGTGATAGGATCAATCATGTATTCCATGTTATGTACTAGACTTGATGTTGCCTATGCACTAAGCATGGTAGGAAGATATCAAGAAGATCCAGGAGAACAACATTGGACTACTGTTAAGGCTATCCTTAAGTATCTGAGAATAACTAAGGATATGTTCCTGGTGTATAGAGGATATGAGGAGCTGGTCATCAGGGGTTATACTAATTCTAGTTTTCAAATAGATCAAAATGATCTGAAGTCACAATCAGGATATGTTTTTTGTCTCAATAGAGGAGCTATGATATGGAAGAGTTCAAAGTAGCTAGTTGTCACTAATTCTAATGTGTAATCTGAGTATATAGAGGCTTCTGATGTAGACAAGGAAGTCATTTGGATCTGGAAATTTATAAAGGAGATTTATGTGGTAACTAATAGTAAATAACCTATCACAATGTATTATAACAATACTATAGTGGTGGCTCTCGCAAAAGAGCTAAAGTCACGCCAACAAAAAAATCATATACTCCGAAAGTATCAACTCTTAAGGGATTTCTATTAGAGGGGTGAATTTGTAGTGAGAAGAGTTCCCGTGAAATATAACATAGAGGACCCCTTGACTAAATCCCTATCTCAGCAGAAGTATGAGTATCATGTGAGAGCTAAAGGGCTGAAGGTTGTTAGTAGTTTGCTCTAGTGCAAGTGAGAGTCTGTTGGAGTTGGTTCCCTAGAACCAAATTTTTTGTAATTTATGATAAACATGTATTTATTGTTTGAATATTAATAAACTCCTTCTCACATCATGATTTTTCTTATGCATAACATATCATTTTATTATGTCCTAAGAGTAGTTTTCTCACTAAAAGTTCATAATAGTTCCTCACTATGATGAGAACTCAGAAGTGTTACAACGTTATTGTTAAATATATATATGTTTTATAGATGGATGATATCATTTGAGGGACACAAATGATACAATATATTAGGGGTGGATACTCATAGTACTTTGATGCACCTTCTTATGATGTACGTCCTTGGTAATATCTAGTAGGATATTATAAGAACAAGACTCGCCAATAGGAAATCCACATTTCTATATGTCATTATATGTTCCTATATATGGATGTGTGTATTGGTCCTTAGACTTTAATATTATTATTAATGAGTATTATGATTTGTGCACTTATATTTATTAATGAAAACCTTGATGACAGATGTTCGCGGTGAGTTGGGATATGTTGGGTATGTCACAAGTAATATTGTATTAATGAATAATGCAAGAAATGATTTATCCCTTTTGTTCTTTAAATGAATTTAATATCTCAGTCCCTTTGATGGAAATGATATATCCTAAATAAATCCATGGCCATGGTGATCAATAGGCAAGTTCTATTTCTGAAAATTTAACAAAAGAGATATTGATCACATAGTTTGATGGCACTGGTATGCAACCTGCTTGATCTGAGATATTGTGATAAAGGGATTGTATTACACAGTAAGAGTTTTTATGAGGTGACATGTCATTGTGTCATTAACTTCTTTATTTATGGGTGTCTTAGCGTGTTTCTAAATGCTAAACTTGCACTACTGGAAATACAATATATACCCACGGTTTCAAACTATTGGTATGGGCATCAAAATCATTGGTATACTATATACCAACGGTTTTGAAAATCATTGGTTAGTAAGTCATTGAAAAAGGCCTATACCAATGGTTTTTCTCTAACCGTTGGTATATGGAAGTGTAACCTTCAGTATTCCAATGGTTTTATAGAAGCCATTGGTATATATTTATACCAATGATTGATAAACCATTGGGATATATAGTTTACATGTAGTTTACCAACAGTTTATAAACCGTTGGTATATAGTATTACCAATGGTTCTTTAAAAATGTTGGTAAAAATATTCTGGAAATACACTTTACCAACGATTTATTCAAACTGTTGGTAAAACTATTCTCAAAATACACTTTACCAATGGTTTAAAACTGTTAGTATAGTGTATTTCTAGAAAACAGCACAACAACCAGCACAGCAGCCACCCATCCCCTCTATTGCAATACACCTGCAAACACACCTGCAAACACACCTGCAAACAACACTTAAAATAGAACAAAAAAACAACATGAAATAGCACATAAAAAACAGTAGACTCTTCCAACCATGACATGTACCACAACATAGTTTTCCCCAGTTCAATATTCACATGACAACCACTCTTCCAACTAAACCATTTTCAATTTCTTTGGTGCAGACATCTCATAATGGTGAGAGGACACTCACATTTCAGAGAACCCATGATAGTTAGAGTTACATACACCATTAACAGAATCTAACACATAATTCGTAAGGAAACTACAGCAAGTATCCACATACAACAAGTATACCCATACAACAAGTATACCCATACAACAAGTATACCCATACACCATTAACACATAATTCATAAGTTAATTAAATACATAAAGAATTAAATTCAGAATTCAGGGGGTTGGGGGTTGTTCAGGAGTTTGGGGTGGTTTGTACAAGGGGGTAGGGAGTGTCCAAGGGGTGGGGGTGTCCGGGGGGATGGGGGGTGTCCGAGGGTGGGGGGATATTCTAGGGTGGGGGGGGCTGTCCATGGGGGTGTCCAAGGGTGGGGTGGTGTTTCAGGGGGGTGTACATGGGGTTTGGGGGGCTTTCCAGGAGGTGGGGGTGTCTAGGGGTGGGGGTGTCCAGGGGGTGGGGTGTCTAGGGGGTGGGGTGGTGTCCAGGGGGGTGGGGTGGTCAGGGGGTGGGGACTATCCAACGGGGGTGGGTGGTTTCTAGGGGGTTGGGGTGGCTATCCATGGGGGTGGGGGTGTCCAGGTGTTGGGTGGTGTCTAGGAGGGGTGGTGGGGTCCATCCAGGGGTGGGGTGGTGTCCAGGGGGGTGGGGTGGTGTCCAGGGGTTGGGGGTTTCTAGGGGGTGGGGCGTGTCCAGGGGGTGGGGTGTCCAGGGGTGGGGTGGTGTCCAGGGGGTGGGGGTGTTCCAGGGGGGTTGGGGGCTATCTAAGGGGGGTGGGAGTGGTGTTCAGGGATGGGGTGGTTGTCCATGGGGGTGGGGGTGTCCAGGGGGTGGGGTGTCCAGGTGGTAGGGGTGGTAGGGTGGTGTCTAGGAGGGGTGGGGACTATCTAGGGGGTTGGGGTTGTCTAGGGGGGTTGGGGGGATGTCCATGGGTGTGGGGGTGTCCAGGGGTGGGGGGTGTCTAGGGGTGGGGGTGTCTAGGGGGTGGGGTGGTGTCCAGGGGGATGGGGGGGTCCAGGGGGTTGGGGGCTGTCCAAGGGGGTGGGGTGGTGTTCAGGGGGTGGGGTGGGGGTATCCAGGGTGTGGGGGTTGTCCAGGTGGTGGGGTGGTGTCTAGTATGGTTGGGGATGTAATGGTTTTAATGGAAATGAATTTCATGGGGTTTTAATATCATTGGTATTTTTAAA
Source organism: Viscum album (assembly GCA_963277665.1). NCBI lineage: Eukaryota > Viridiplantae > Streptophyta > Magnoliopsida > Santalales > Viscaceae > Viscum > Viscum album. Next base: position 1,123,262,783 of record OY728141.1, read on the forward strand.
ATGGTTTTTGGAATAGTGTTTATTTCAATAGTATGTGTTTCTTTAGGAAAAAATGAATACTTTTGGTGTGTATGGTAGGAAGGGGGATTTGGTTATTAGGAAAATGATTACATTTTTATTGTGGGACAAAAATACTATATGATTTTTGAAATGGAACCTTAAAAGGGATTTTTATAAACCATTGGGGAGTTTTAAATAGAAATAATTCTCTATTATGTGATTTTGAAAAGGTTTTATGAAGAATTATTTATGATGTATCTTTATGGGATTTGTGATTTTGTGTCCCTTATTTTAGAACATCATATTATTTTACTAAAGGTTTTGTTTTTGATAATTCTTTAGAATGTTTCCACTATAAATGAATCAAAAATCCCATAAGGGGATATCTTAGGTAGTCATTTTTGTGTCTTGGTCTCTACTCAAACTCTTGTGGAAGTGGAATAACCATGTTCTTCTCGGATCATTTATTATGCATGGGAGTTTCTAAAATACCATCCACTATTTTTGTATTGGTGATCAAGGATCCCAGGAGGCAACCAAGTGGGGTATCTATGATTAATGGGATCTTTGAGTTGTTAGAAACCCTATAATCCACAGGGGTGGGGGCTGTCCAGGGGGGTGGGAGCTATCCAGGGGGTGGGGGCGGCCCACTGGGGGTGGTGAGGCTGTCCAAGGGGGTAGGGGGTGTCCAGGGGGTGGTCAGGGCTGTCTAGGGGGGTATGGGGGTGTCTAGGGGGTGGAAGGGTTGTCCACGGGGGTGGAAGGGTTGTCCAGGGGGGTAGGGGTGTCCAAGGGGGAGTGGGCGGGCTATCCACGGGGGGTAGGGGTGTCCAGGGGGGTGGGCGGGCTATCCACAGGGTTGGGGGGTTGTCCATGGTGGGAGGGGGTGGATGGGTTTGTCCACAAGGGGGTGCGGGGATATCGAGGGGGTAGGGGGTCTCCAGGGGGTGGGTGGGCTGTCCATAGGGGAGTGGGCGGGTTGTCTATGGGGGGTGGAGAGGTTGTCCATGGGGTGGGTGTGGGTTGTCCAAGAGGGTGGTGGGGCTGTCTAGGGGGGGTATGGGGTGTCTAAGGGGGTGGGTGGGTTGTCCATGGGGGTGGGGCTGTCCATGGAGGGTGGGGGCTGTCCAGGGGGAACAGGGTGTTCCAGGGAGTGGGCGAGGGCTGTCTAGGGGGTATGGGGTGTCCGGGGGGGGCTGTCCACGGGGTGGTGGGGGTGTTGTCCATGGGGGTGGGGGCTTTCTAGGGGTACGGGGTGTCCAGGGGGTGGGGCAGGGCTGACCAGGGGGTACGGGGGTGTCCAGGGGGTGGGCGGGCTGTCCGCGGGGGTGGCAGGGCTGTCTAGGGGGGTACAGGGTGTCCAGGGGGTGGGTGGTCTATCCACGGGGGGTGGGGGCTATCTAGGGGAGGGATGAATCAGTCACAGTAAATCATAAGTTCATGTTTTATTATTTATAGATAAAATATAAAGATAATATTACCCTACCTAATCACGACATATATTCAGGCACAACAAATCAATATAACATCAAAGGTCGGTAATATCAGTCAAAAATGTAATGGATCAATCTGTCCCTCATCATCATCACTATCATCATCATCATCATCAGCCTCACTCTCATCCTCATCAGTATCCCCATCAATCGTCCCTTCCTTCCTCAACGTCCTCCTCCTCGCCCTCGTACTCAGCCTCAGCCTCCTCATCGCCCCTCCTCCTCTGCCTCGCCCTCCTCCTCGCCCTCATCCTCTGCCTCGGCCTCCTCCTCGCCCTCCTCCTCCTCTGGCTCGGCCTCCTCCTCGCCATCGTCTCAAAAACCACTATAAATTCCACCTAGTGCACCATATATAGAACAAATCGATGACATATATTCATCACAAGTTGTGTGTTGGCCTCTGGTGGAAGTGTTGGACGTAAAACTTCCATCAGTTTCATAAATGCAGTGTTTACCCTAGCAGACTATTCTTCCATCTCTGTGGCCATTTTTTCCAGCCTGTTCTGCATGTGCCTTAACATGTTGTAACTCAGTGGCACTACAAATCTTACCTAAGGAGGGACAATACCTCATCGAGAACTATACTCTTCACAGGTCAGCAGCGTACTCTACCAGGGTGCTCATCTCCCAACACCTGATGTAAGTGATCGTTTTGGCCAAAAATTGTTAGGTTCTTGGGCATTAAGGGACCTATAAAGTAGCCTGTGTTACAAATATAAATAGATTATTAAGTTACAATAATAGATATTAAAATTTTAAACTCTACAAATTAAAACTTACAATCTGCCGGTGAGTTGGTTCGTTAACCGCACTTTCATCTTTTCTTCCTTCTACTCAAGCAAAACAGTTT